>JAUPFN010000024.1:12241410-12841410 GCA_036924255.1 Apodemia mormo | reverse complement strand
GGCAGGTTGCTGAACTAAAGAGACAAGCGTGATATTTCAAAAAGTCATTAAAAGTTCTGGTATTTATCGATAGATGGAAAAGCTAAAGTATCACCGCTGTGCCGGTCGGAGTGAGGGATGTTAGGTTTTTTTTGTTACGGAATTTCTGGATTCGGTCTCCACGCTCAAAGCCCGCGATTGAAGCTATGCAATAGCTTAAAAAAACAAATTTCGAACAAAGTAATAATTGGTTTTATTATTCAACTCCCATTGCAATATTTGTTTATAACATGAAGTGCAGTGTCGTCACGCATAATTAGTTTTAGTTTACGATTCCCCTTGTCTGAATCAGCGTAGTAATAGACTGTGAGATGGTAAATTACTGTTCATTGTCTGGTCTGACAAAATATTAGATTAATTACAATGCATATCATTGTAACGTAATGTTTAGTAAGCAGGATGTTAAACGTGCGTAAAAATAATAAAATTTAAAAAAAAAAACTTTTTAAAAAAGTACAAAAATTAGAATATATTCGAATATGGCGTTCACAGTCCGACTTATACTTCCTGAAAATTTGAACAGATTCGGCCTAGCAGGTTTCGAGAAATTATGAAAAAAACCAAAAAAAATTTTGGCGAATCAGTATTTTTTTAATATAACTTCCAGATTTATGTACCGGTTGAGTACAAAAACTAAACACATTTATTTCTCAAAAAAACCACGTCCAATACAGAAATTGCATCAAAATCGGTTAATCCGTTTGGGAATAAACATTGACGAAAGATTTGGAAAAAAGTGTTTTCTCGACATAGCTTCGAAATTTTTTAACCAATCATTTTTTGGTATTCTACGATATTTTAGTACTAAAAAACTACGTCAAATGCCGTTTCAAAAATATAAATCGAATCTAATTCTCAAAAGATACGGCTTTTCAAATATTAAAATAACGTTTAAATATTAAAATTTAAATAACTTTTAGGTTAAAACACCAATTGACTTAAAATCTTAACAGCTTTTCTCCTTTAAAAACTGCGTCAAATATCGTTAATTTAATCAAAATCGGTTAATCCGTTTGAGGTTTATCAATGACGAAAATTAAAAAAAAATGTTTTTTGACATTGCATCGAAATTTTTCAACCTATCCATTATTTAGTTTAGGCAATATTTTAGATCTCAAAAATTGAATTGAATGCCATCGTCTTTTTCGAAATATACAGCGTTTCAAAAATTAATATACTGCCATTTTTAACAAAATAGATGTTAAAAATGAAAAATCTATGCTTATATTTTTTACTCTTTTGACGGCCTGCAGGGTCAACCGTTTACAATTTTTTTTAATGCAGTAAAACTGCATTACCTAATTTCCCATTTCCAATATTCCCTGGATCCTACATAAGATCTCACAAAATTAAAATGAGACAAACAGGGAGCATATTATATATATCTAAAACAAAAAAGACTTTTTTTAAATCTGTTCATAAATAACCGAGTTTTGAGGAAACACAAAAAATATACAACAGAATTGATTACGAAATTTGGAAATTCATTTTTTGTATAAATAATAAGCTTTTGTACATGTGACTTCCCACTATTGTACATGTAACTTCCCACTATTTAAAAAAAAAATGAGTGTATCTGATTACACTATATGTTGCTCGTATACATTTCGTTCGAATTCAAAAAAGCCTTATAAGGTCCAACGAATTTCCCCAAATTGCAATAATAGCGAGCATTAAAGGAAGCAGCTAGCAATATTCCGGGGGAAAACTCGTCAGCTGTGCATTTAAGGCGAGGCACCGGAGACAAACGGAAAAAACTGGTTTGCTTAATAACATATTTATGTATGGATTGTTAAATAATGGCTTTACAGAAATTACACGATATATCTGAAGATATTATCTAAGGAATGTACTAACTCATTACATGATAGAATGTACTTTACTCAATCATATAAAATTCTGAAAACAGGCTAAAAAACCTCTAAGACAAGTAATTTGTTCATAATATTTCTAATTTTCCGCATGATTTTTATATAGTGATATTTAGTATTTACAAAAAATAATGTACTAAATTTTTGTTTTCAGTTGAAGTCATATCCCTAACCCTAACATTCAAAAATCTACCCCTAACAAGCGGAAATAGAAGTTGAAAATTTGTACATACCTACTAATATCCGTGCTTCCATACTTATACCTATGCGAATGTTATCCGTACTAATCCACACTTCCATACTTCCATATCCATCCATACTAATATCCATACTAATATTATAAATGCGAAAGTCTGTCCGTCTGTCTGTCTTTTACGCTTTCACAGCTAAACCGCTAAACCGATTATAATGAAGTTTGGTATGAAGTTAGTAGAAGAGCCACGGCCAAACATCGGCTGTTTATCGGCAAAAATTTACCCCTAACAAGCTGAAATAGTGGTTGAAAATTTGTACATACTAATATCCGTACTTTCATACTTATATCTATACGAATGTTATTCATACTAATCCATATCCATCTATAGTATCTAATATTATAATATAAGTTTGTATGTCTGTCTGTCTGTTTATCTGCTGCGATTTCGCGGCTTAACGACACGACCGATTTTGATGAAATTTGGCAAGAAAATAGTTTAAACCCGCGGAAGCGGTAGCAAGAACGCAAGCCAGAATATAGCAAATATTACCTAATCATTAGGTATATAATTTGTGTAAAAAATCTATAATTCTTTGAGGCAAAGATTACTTCTGTACTCCATAGTTCTTCTTACTCTTTTACTGCATGCGCAGTGGTATGTACCATTATGGTATAAGTGTATAAGGTGTTAGGTATTAAATTAGGTATTCTTTATATTAAAGTGTTCTACATTATAACTATTCCACTGTTTCACCGAATCTAGAGGCCCAGGTATTTTAACATCATTCAAATTCATGCAACTGTACAATTATCAAATATAAATTAGAAATTTCTTTGTATCTTCAAATTAACCAATAAAGTCTTTTAGTTCAGGTATTCCTATTAAATTAAATAAATGAGATGAAATTATTACTAAAACTTTAACAGTATAATTATTACGCAAAATTATTCGTATAATATTTACCTCTTAACGCCGGCGTCGTGATCAAAGATAACTTCTTGCGTTAGCTGCGAGCGTATACCGACAGTTATAAAGATAGGGCACAAATGTGGTGGTGTGTACGTCTCAAGCGACGCTTACCCAAGCGGCCAGTCACGCGAGGGTAGTCGTTGATGCCAATATAAAGTTTATAGAATTTTGCGCTGCGTTTAGTTCGCTATTTATTATGTTCTGTAGTCAATGTTTATATAGAGTACTTGCTAAAGGTTCTTTTAAAGTTACTATATTGAGTTATTTTATAAAATTAATTATTTTGTACTTTTTTGGGGTTTTTTGTTTCATTTAATGTATTTTTTTGCGTTTTTTGGTATCACTTATTGATTATCATTAGGTTAAATTAAAGGTTGTTAATTTTATTAAATAAAATAAATTGCTTTTAATTTTTACTTGGTTTTTAGTAGGTATTAATATTTATTGATATTGCTATAAGAAGATTTTAATAAGGTTAAGTTATTTACGTCTTTTTGAATAGTTTTGCTGTTATTTTTGTCATAGTTTGTTTTTTTTATATGGGTTATTTTTGTCATAGTTTGTTTTTTTATATGGGTTGTTATTTATATGGGTTGTTATTACATGAGTTGATAAATATGTACATCGGTTGATAAATATGTTTATTGAACTGTAAATTTACTGGATTTTCCTTAACCTTATATACTAGTAATTCACGTGCATGGCTGCGCGAATGTGGTGCGCTAACATATCTGAACACGAACGTGTTCTATCGTGTTCGTTACATCACTCCCTCCTTCGAAAAAAAATTTAAGCATGCTGATAAAAACGTGACGTTGGTTTTATAATTCATCCTGAGCTCGTCATCTTAACTTGTTTTATCTGTTCATCTTGTTTAATATTGATACGTGATGTATTGAACATACCGATTTTTTCTATAAAGGCCGGTTTGAGTCTATCTATAGATATGCAGATTTGTTTCTTTGCACATTATATGAAGAAATATTCTTTATTTCTTTCGACGACTCTAAAGGATCCCTCAT
Organism: Apodemia mormo; assembly: GCA_036924255.1. Lineage (NCBI taxonomy): Eukaryota > Metazoa > Arthropoda > Insecta > Lepidoptera > Riodinidae > Apodemia > Apodemia mormo. Next base: position 12,837,312 of record JAUPFN010000024.1, on the reverse strand, counting down.
AAAAGAGTGTTAATGCCTTTTTTAGCCTGTCTCGACGGACAAATACGTGCGAACACTTAAATAGTTCTGGATGTATAAATATATGCTGGTTTGTTACGCATCTCTTGAGTATCTTGACTATGCGAGGGATGTTTTCCCGAAGTTATTTAATGTAATCATTCTGGCGAATGACTATATTTGGTGGCTTTGTTTCAAAGAAATCGCCGGGTAGACATATTGTGGATCCATATATCATCTCTGCTACGCTGTAGCCTGCGTCATCCCGTGGGGTTGCTCGCAAGCCTAGTAGGACTGATGGTAATTCTTTTACCCAATTCACTCCCTCTTCTCGAGCTATCAAAGCTGCTTTTAAGTTCCCGTGAAATATGTCAACTAATCCATTGGATTGGGGGTGATAGGGTGTACTTCGGATTTTTTCAATTCCCATTAGTCTTGCCAGAGAGTGAAATAAATTGGACTCAAACTGACGGCCTTGGTCAGTCGTGATATTTTCTGGACACCCAAATCTTGAGATCCATCCCTTGTAGACTGTATCCACTACCTTTTCTGCCATTATCTCTGATACCGAGAATGCTTCCGGCCATGGTGTACAGTGATCTACAATAGTAATAAGATAACGTTTATTCTGAGAAGTCGGTAGTGGTCCCACAATATCTATGTGTACATGTAAAAATCTTTGTGCTGGAGCGAAGATTCCGTGCGGGGATACGGTGTGTCTAGTGACCTTTACCTTTTGGTACTCATTGCAAGTTTGGCACCATTGGATAATGTCCGTATTCATGGTAGGCCAGATGTATCTTCCGGTAATCAGCTTTCTCGTACCCCGTTTTCCGGGATGACTTATACTGTGAACGTTATCAAAAATCTTGCGTCTGAACTCTATTGGCAGGAATAGTCTAGGTTTACCGGTTGATATGTCGCAATAAATAAAGTTGTGGGAATCCGGTGATAGTATTTTCATCATAACCACAGATCGACTATTTAGCAGCTTCTCCAGATCCGGGTCGGAGTCTTGTAGTCCGACCCGGATGTGAGTAATTCGTAGAATTATAATACTAAACCATTTTGCACATTTCCCCAATAATAGAGATCTAGCGCATATAACATAAAATAAACAGGGTTATCACACCAAGTTATGCTTTTCTCCTGTTGCAACAAAAAAACCAGCCAAGCGTGTGTTTCTTAGTTGTCCATCACAATAATGTGGACTAAGATGAGGGCATTTTTATTTTCGTTTTGTACTCTGAATATTTAACCTATTCAAAGTCAATGGCGGATATATTCGCAATTCAGGTTCACAGTCTATAAACATTTCTCCAAGTATAGTAGTATCGTCAGTAAGCCGACAATTACTTGTAAACTTGTAAAGCATACTTAGTCTGGGTAGTTGTACTTTAAACTTTGTTATAATATATCTTACTACCGTAAAATCGTATCATATCGTATCGTATATCGTATCGACGACAAGCGATTCTAACAAAAGCTAGCATTTTAAAACTTAATATCTTTCAAACGGATCCATTAATTGAAAAGTCATGGCGACAACACGCAAATCGCAATATTGTTTAAGAACTCTATACAACGATACTTCATACTACGGGGTCTGCGAGAAAACTTTACTTCTAGAGGGTACTCTAAACAATATATGTTTTAATTTTTTTACCGTTTTTGATGACATGACTAATATGTATAGGTACAAATGCCAAATTACAGCTTTCTACTATTAAAAATTTCTGAGCTAAGGCGCGAACGAACTGATGGACAGACGAATGGACGGATATATGAAACTATGAAGGTTTCCAGTTGACTTCAGAACCCTACAAATCCCTAAGTAGGACATAAAATTAAAACAACCAAGTGAAAACGGTTGAAAAATCCAACAGTTTCCCATAAAATATGTAATTTCATTTGTTTAAACAGTTAATGACCAATAAAATTATTCGTACCTGATCGTGGCATGGGTATTCCATTAATACCAATCGAAAGAAATCGGGTAATTGCTGACAAAACCGAGCAGAAACGCCGATTTCAGCTGTGTAGTGGGCGACCTTCAATCGCTGCAGCAACCACCTCATCCACCGTTTCGAAGATGCAGCAGTGGTTTTTCTTACACAGAAATTAATCATCTTTCAGGTGAGCTTTGGGTCGTTCGGTAGTCCGATGGTACTAGATACCTAGGTACAAGGCGTCACTTATAATGCTGCTGCCACTGATAAGGCTAGTCATGGGGACATGCAGCACCGCATATTCGTAGAGTCCTACCTCTCCCCTATATCGAGGAACAAACGAAATTCGGTAATTGATTTATTTTTTCATTCTTTTTTCTTTTTTTAGCGCCATTGCAGCATAGCCATTTCGTATTCTCCAATTAACGACGAATCTAACTATGTATGTACCATCCGGTAGTCTTATGGGACTAGGTTTAGTGTCGTGGGCTCTTAAACCATTAATTGTTTTATCGTAGATGGTTTTGGAAAGTTAATAACAGCTTCTGTATTTTCTTTAGTGGGAGAGATTCCCTGGTTCGTTACATGATAACTAAGGAAATCCAACTCTTTTTTAACAAATTCGCATTTATACAGATTTATCGTTAGCCTATGTTTTGATAATCTCTCAAAAATGATTTCTAAATGCTTGTAGTGGTTTTCTAGAGTTTCTAAAGCCAGAAGACAATCGTTGACAAATATATAAATGAAATCTAAGTCCATGAAGATGGTGTCCATGAATCTCTGGAACGTTTGACTCGCGTTACGAAGTCCGAAGGGCGAATTGAAAAGAATTTTCAATTCAAATATCCCAAATGGGGTGATTATAGCTGTTTTCTCGGTGTCTGCGGTTGGAATGCAGTTAAAAGCCTTCTTAATATCAATTTTTGAAAATACGTACTTGTTTTTTAGAATATAAGTGAAGTCGGAAAGCCGCGGCAATGGGTATCTATCCGGTAGGGTTCACTTGTTGAACATTCTGTAGTCTCCGCAAAGTCCCCATTCCCCGTTTATCTTCCTGACCATGTATAGAGGGCTATCCCAACTGCTTGAATATGGGCGAAATATATTCAAATCCATCATGGTTTTTTGCCTTTTTTGCGATTTTTAACTTGTCCGGTGGTAGGGGACGTGCTCTAGCTATTACCAGCGGACCGATAGTTATGATGTGACGTTGAACATTATGCGGCGACTGCTCTTTCAGGGATGATGGTCGAGTAATATTGATATATTTTTCTAATAAAGCCTTAATTTTACCCTTATGGTTTATTCTGCTAATGGACGGTTTTCCTGTACTGTATGTGCCTCGTGTTTATCTATTTGTGACTTTGTCAGTCAATCTTCTTCCGTGGAGATCCACCAGCAATTTATTTTTTTCCAAAAAATCGGCTCCAATTATAGACATTTTTACGTCCGCGATTACGAATGTCCATGTGAAGGGGCGCCGTAATCCAAGATCCAAGGTTATAGTTTTTTCCTCATATATGTTAATTTTGTCCCGTGGGCTGCATACAATTTAGAACCCATTGGTGCGTAGCGTTGATAGCTCCTCTTGCTCAAAATTGATATATTTGCCTCCGTGTCGATTAGGAACATTAAACCATTTTTGCAGTCGGTAACAGTAAAGCAGGTGTTGGGATTCCATAGCGCAGATTACCGCCTTTGGCTGCGCGTATTGCCATTTCCCGATCTCTTCCAGGAACAGGGTTGGACGTACTTCAATGCCTGACCTTTAAATTTGTTATGATAATAACATAAGTTATTATAAGAATAACCTGCTGATATGAAATTTCATACGAACCTGACCTACATTTTCTAGATCAGTAGGAACACTAAGTAGAAACACACACACACACATACTTACTGACGTCATCGTGAAAATAGACAGAAAAGATTCCTAGGACCTCAAAATGTGTAGATCTGTTGAAAACTCGATTTTTGAAAATCGGACCAAAATCAGTAACTTCCTTATCTACATACGTAGCAGAAAATTAAAAATTAAATCTTTCGCCATTCCTTTTCTTCCGCATGTCTAATTTCTAAGGCTCGTAAGCACCGCAGGGTCCACCCGTCACGCAAACATTCTCCTCCCCGCATCCTGTGCAATGTACTTGGGCATTAGGCATTTATCACATATTTGCCCGTTACGTCTCGCCCGGTAATTTAGTACCACGTCGTTATAGCTTACCTATTCCTGTCGCAATAGTAAAATAAAATCGCTTGTCATTGTCGTGTTCCGGTTTAAAGCATAAGGTAGCCGGTAGACGTGGCACGCACGTGGCATTGCCATCCCGTCATAGGGATAGCAACGCACCATTAAGAATTTTGGTGTTTATAGGCGATGGTTTCTCTTTTCATCAGTACAGGGGCTATCTATTTCTTTTGCTTTATTATGATATTAAAAAATACTATTCAAATACGCAGAAATGTCAGTTTTAATAACATTAAATATTTTTTCCTTTTTAAATTATTTTAATTGCCACTAAATAAGGTTTATTATTAAAACAGTGACTATAAAACTACGTATAACTGAAGACAATAAGATTCGTGTTCTAGCTACAAAAGCTTCAGCAACTAGTTACATTTTTTTATGTAAGTACAAGTTTTTCTTTTATATCCATACCTAGATTTTAATCTAGATGCACGGTTTTATTTTCGGCAAAATATGACCAAAAGCTAATCTTTGAATCGTAGACCTTCTTGGTTTTCAATTACTTATCCAAAACTGTATTCCTTATTTTTTATGTAGAATCACCCAAACTTAAACAAGAACTTCTTTCTTTGTACCTTTGTCCGATAATAGTTCATTTTTTTACATATATATATATATATATATATATATATATATATATATATATATATATATATATATATATACAACAACAACTATTACGCAACCTCCATCCGGCTACGACATCAACAGTTTCTTTCTCTCTTTCTATCAGGAGACCCATCTGCTTGTTCGCTATCTTATGACATATAAAAAAAGGTAAAACAGCTTTTCTACAGTCTAAATAGAAATACCGCGTTAAGACATATTTTTGTATAATATAAATTAAGTAATTCTGCAAAGATTTTCTTTTCGGGATGATATTAATGGTAAAAATACGATTATAATAAATGTTTTTAAGCATTTTGTTTTTTAGATAAATTAACAAGAAAATGAAGACCATAATATTATTATGCGCCATAACAGTAACATCAGCTGCATACACGGATATAGATGAGGCTATAGATATTGATGGGTTGATGCGAAATGAAGATCAATTAAAATCTTATATAGACTGCTATTTAGATAAAAGACCGTGCTCGAAATCTGCTGCGTCTTATAAGGGTAAGTTCTATTAGATTTTCTCGAAATGCCGTGATTTTAAGTGACTTAATTAACATTTTTGGTGACAGGTGATAGTAATCTGACAGCCATAAATTCTCACTTTTCACTTTTATAATATCACGACTTTCCTCTTTGCATGGCGGTCACTGAATCTGTGTTCACTACTGGTCCCCGAGCGAAATGAACATTTGGTTGATCATTTCCTCTCGGAAGATAACTTGTACAATGCTTTAGAGAGTTGTATCATGAAGCGTCGTGAACGTCAGCTGCGGCTAGGTGGGTGCGTTAGGCAGCAGAAGCCTCCCAGGTAGGTCGAAAAAAAATGAATTGTTGTCATTTCCTCCCGATTGAAAATTTGTCATATTATATCTTGAAAAAAACAAAAAGTCAGCTGACTAAATCGTGTTGGAAAATACGTATGCTGGTCACACGAACATGTAAAAATTTTTTTCCTCATATCTTCTCAATTGAACATTTGCTAGATAACAGTTATTATGACATTGTATATAAAAAATAGGTCAGCTGGCTGTATCTCCGTGGAATAATAATTGTCAGCTGAGCCCTTAAACGTGTAACGCAGGAGTCAGACAAGAGCGTATATCACCTACTTAAACGCACTGTCTGACGAGTTTTCCCTCAGCATATTGCCAGCTTATTTGTTTTATTGCTTACAAGATTATATTAACTGTGAACTAGCAATTTTTTATCCGGGAGGAAAGGACTCTCAGTACCGAAATCTCGTTACGTGTGTATTCTAAGACCAAATCATTTGTAGCTAGATATCTATATGTTTATTTATTTCTATGTTCTATGTATATGTGTTTAGGTATATGCATATTTATTATTAAAATTATATTTACTACTAGCTGTTGCCAGCGACTTCGTCCGCGCGGACTTCGTTTACTCCGCTCTGCTCCTCCCCCGTAGATGATAGCGTGATAATATGTAGCCTATATGTTGACCCGACCTGTTAGTAATATTCATACAAAATTTGAAGTACATCCATGCAGTACTTTTTGAGTTTACCCCGAACATACATACAGACAAACAGACAAACAGACAAAAATACTAAAAACTATATTTTTGGCTTCGATATCGATTGTAGATCACGCCCCAAGTATTCTTTTAAAAAAATATTCAATGTACAGTTTTGACTTTCCTACGATTTTATTATATGTATAGATTAGCTTACGAATTTTTATCCCAAAGAAAATGACGTACTTATCTAAAGATATTCGCCATTGTACTTCATATTCTAACTGAAACATGTAATTTTTTTGTAATAGTTCAACTGAATCAATATTCCTTTTTTTTAAATCATGTCTTCTCAAGTGAAAATTTGTCAGATTATAGCTTACATGGTATTGCTTATAAATTAATAAGTCAGCTGGCTGTACCTTGATGGGATAATATTCAGCTGATGCCCTGAAGGTTTACACAGGAGCCTGGAAATCACGTATCTATTCGACATTATGCTTCATGCTCTAACTGAAACACAACCTTTTTGTAATATTTCAGTTTAAAAGCAACAGCAGTATTTCAATTAATGGAAGCAGCTAGCAATATTCCGGGGGAAAACTCATCAGCTGTGCATTTAAGTAGGCGATATATGCTCCAGTCTGGCTCCTATGTTACACCTTTTAGGACATCAGTTAACAAATCCCACCGAGATACTGCCAGGCGACGTATTAATTTATAAACAGTATTATGGAAGCTATAATCTGATAAATTTTCAATTGAGAAGACATGACTGGAAAAAGGAATATTGATTAAACTGGAATATTACAAAAAGATTATATGTTTCAGGTAGAGCATAAAACATAATGTCGAATAACTTTAGATACGTGATTTCCTAACGGATAAAAAATTGTAAGCTAAAATTTAATATGATTGTAAAGGTTATAAAAAGAATCAGGTAGCAATATTCCGGGGCAAAACTCGTCAGCTGGTGCATTTAATTAGGCGATATATGCTCCAGTCTGGATCCAGTGTTACGCCTTTTAGGGCATCAGCTGATAATTATCCCACCAAGATATAGCCAGCTGACGTATTTATTTACAAACAGTATCATGTAATCCTGCCGCCAAATTTCACCATCGGACATCGCGTCAAAATTTGAAGTTCCATCCTCGCCATCTCGATGTCTGGAAATCCACAACTGTGCGTTTCTCCCAACACTTTTTGCCTCGCACTACTCTGTTGTGGAATAAATTACCGGCAGGGGTGTTTCCGAATGGATACGACATAGGGACCTTCAAGAAAAGAGCTTACTCTTTCTTAAAAGGCCGGCAACGCAACTGCAGGACCTCTGGTATTGCAGATGTCCATGGGCGGCGGTGATCACTTACCATCAGGTGCACCTCTTGTTCGTTTGCCCCCTCTTCTATAAAAAAATTGTAAGCCATAATCTGACAAATTTTCAATTCAGAAGATATGACTGTAAAAGAGGATTTTGGGATAAAAATTCGTAAGCTAATAGTAAATATGATAATGTTAGTATTAAATTTCAATATACATATACCTAAACACATACCTAAATACAGGTCTTACAATATACATTTAACAAGATTTCGGTACTGGGACTCCTTTTTTCCCGGAAGAAATTTGTAAGTTCATAATTAATAGGATCTTGTAAGCAATAAAACAAATCAGCTGGCAATATGCTAAGGGAAAACTCGACAGCTGGTGTGCTTAAGTAGGCGATATACGTTCGTATCTGACTCCTGCGTTACACCTTTAAGGGCTCAGCTGACAACTATTCCACCGAGATACAGCCAGCTTACACATGTATTTATTTACAATAACCGTTATCTGGCAAATTTTCAATTAAGAAGATATGACTGAAAAAATATTTTTTTTACATGTTCGTGTGACCAGCTGACGTATTTTCCCCCACGATATAGTCAGCTTTGTTTTCTTCAAGATATTGGACAAGCTATAATTTGACAAAATGTTCAATCGAGAGGAAATCACTAAATTTAATTTTTTTTCAACGGGGATTAGAGGACACTGCTGCTGAACCCACCGCCCGAGCCGCAGCTGACGTTCATACTCGTAGAAATTCACGATACAACTATCTGAAGCATTCTAGAAGTTATTGCCCGAGAGGAACTTGGCCATGAAAATCTGTTGCTGGCTCGCGTACTATACGTAGTATTGTTCCACAACGATTCACTTCACAAGTAATTGAGTACTTTCACTTATTTAACTGTTGTTCATATTGTAGCGAAGATAGCAAAGAAGCAGATGACTCTCCTGATGGATGCAAATGATGATAATAGTACATCGATATATATATATATATATATATATATATATATATATATATATATATATAAATATATATAGTAGAAATGTAGCGCCACAAGCACTAGTTTCATTAATATTCAGAATCTAACTAACATGTCTGGTTTGTTTTTATTAACTAATAAATTATGGTTGTCATTTATCTTTAGCTGCGAGGATGTACTGATATTTATACTAGTCTGCCACGAAAGTACTGGAAAACGATCAATTTCACAAAACATGTTATTTATTCATCCAAATTTATTTTATCTCATTCAAAGTATGCTCATTCAGAAACGATACACTTACGTTAACAAATAGTCCAATCATCAAAAGGTTTTTTTACCACTTTTTCTAGAATTGTGTTCAGTTCTCGCCGTGAATTCTTATTTATATCTTTTATACATTGAAAACGGTACCGCTCATAAGCTGTTTTTTTTATATTAATCACCGAAAACCTTCCGTAACATTTAAGGAAACCTAAACACGAAATTTCATTGCCGATAAAAAAATTTAGGAAAATCCCCTTGTTTTTTAAACAATCACGCTCGCGAATGGCAAGAAAACGTTTTTTTTTTTTTGCAACTATGTGATTCTTCTAAGTCCCTTCTGTTACGCTCAAGTCGTCAGAGTGATCGCGCTTCAGTGTTTGCATGTTTTTAATGTTTTTTTTGTCTCTAGATGCTTTCCCCGCAATTGAAATGATACACATTATACAACCTCTTTTCTATCATCTAATCTACGAAATCCAATGGGTCGTAACACGCTTGATTCAATCCTAATTTAGCATCTTAGGCTCCCCTACTATAATAATGTGTAGTCAATAAAATATTCTTATTGTACTTTTAACATTTACAGATCACATAATTGAAGTTCTATCAAACGCATGTAAGAACTGCGACAAAAAATTGAAGCATATCGGAGAAGAATTTCTATTCAATGTCATGACGAAGTATCCTGATGACATGGCACAGCTAAGAGCTAAATATGACCCTACTGGAGCAAACTTTAAAAAACTTGTATTAGAGGTTTCTAAGTACAGGAAATAATGTTATGGTTTCGAAACGATTTCGTAACCTTTGAATTTTAAGTTATGTGAAATTGTTTAAAGAAACTTGCATGATTTACATGCTTGATAATATGTATGAATTGCGATTTTAGCATTATGACTTCTAAGTTATGCGCATAAAATGTGATTTATTTCTAAACAGTTAAATTAGGGATTATATCTCAATATATATCGGTTTAAATAATACATTATTTAAATAATTTAATGGAATTATTATTTTATGAAATATTATATTTGCGGGTTAATAAACCCAAGATTACTTGGGAAAGTGATTTAAAAATTCTTGAATGACGATTAAATGTATATCTTGTCGAAACATAAATGTAAAATGGGAGCCAAGTACAATATAAGAATATGGGTCACTGTCGACTTCACAGACAAAAGAATTAAGATCCATTTAGGTGCCAAGTTTCTGCCTAGGTGCAAACTCCTCAAATTTTAGTACCTACCTGCTATATTCTAAAACAAATTTATATAACTATTTTTCTTGTTTCTTGGTACTGCCGCAATATCTACTACTTAAAAAGTAATGTAAATTTTTACAACAGTATTCATAAAAAACTTTAATTCTCTATAACAAAGTTATAAAGGGATTAAAGGAATGATAATCTAATATTGTCATTTTTTTCTATTCATAACGTACTTTAGCACTAAAATATTGTTATACAAGCTTTTATAAGCTTTTGAAAGCAATAGCCTAATTTACGGCGTAATAAACTTGTTTTAGGGTCAAATTTCAATTTAAAGTTGTCATATTTTAAGTTTACGTCACTTATACAATTTTTTAAAGGTTTATTTTAATATGTTAACCAGAAATCATTGTAAATACGATTACTTAGTTTATAATTAAAATGTAAAACTGTGACAAATGCCACAATCTATATCACTTATTTACCATGTAGGCTTAAAAATTTAACAGCAAGAGGAAAAATGACATGGAACATGCATTTATGCTATATTCTTATAGCACTTTAGGCCTATCTCATCAATCTCCTTTAAAGTGTTTGCTTAATCAAAAGCAATAATAACCTTCACTAAATCTTGAAAAAAAAAACATTACCTGTCATACACATATTATATCAGTAAATTAATATTTAAATTACTATATTAAATTACATTAATAATATAAGAAATAAAATGTAATTATATATACCTTAACGGTAATTGAGTTGTATAAAGCTCACAAAAGAGATAATTTGTAATATAGCGTGCTATTGGATATTTAAAAAAATATATTTACATTGTGTTGAATAAAAATTATATAAGCGTTAATTAGAAGATGAGACTAGGAGATAGCTTATTCGGCCAGGTCATTAGATATCGGAAGATCGAGAACCTTCTTTTTAATTATATAATGGTGTTCAGACTTTAGTATTGGCATCAGCTAGGCTATTCTGTAAGGATATTTTTATTTTTGAAGCTAAATCCGCGGTGAGATTTCAATTCGCATTCTGTTAAAATGAAAAGCGGCGGCAGCGCCGCACTGTCGAGCGTAGAAGCGAGTTGTACTAATGCGTGTGAGAATTTGACATTAAATGCTTTTATTTGGTATTCTGTAAGTGGAATTCGAGCTTGGGTCATCAAATTGGGTGTCGAGAATGAACCTGAAAACTCTAATTCACCTGTCAGATTAAAAGTTACTAGAGAGCAATCGAGATTGACGTGAAATAAACATTTTATCGAATGCTATGGCAATGTTATTTGTTTTAAATCAAATAATCCAAGAAGCACAATTATTGAAGACCAAATAGTATTTAATTGACACACCATCTAATTATGATTCAATCCCCATTGGAATATTCGGAAAGAAGCAGTCATAAACACAAAGAAATTAATAGCTTTTTATTTTAAACTAAAAAAACACTTCCACTTAAAAATATTATATTTTTCACCAAAATAATATTTAATAAATTTTAAATTATTTATTTATGCATGTAAGTTATCATTAAGCAAGGCTTTATTCACTAAATAGTAAATTCATGTTTCTATTAAAGATTTTTTTTTATTTGTTTACATAGTTAATTCACTCTTCAGATTTGGACTTAATCATTTCAATAAAAAAATTACAATTAAATTATTCAGGATAATTTTTTCATGCTTTATAAAATCGCGTTACATTTCCTTTGCTGTCTTTATAGTTTGCGTTATAGCTGCTTTTGAAAGCTATTTTTGATAATTAACTTATTCTGTGGAATAGGCTCTTTTTGGCGATTGTGCCATACTATATTTTCAGATATTTTGAAATTTCTTCATCTGTTTTTGGAGAAACTTGAATAAGTTTTTCTACTTTGACTGATTTCAAGTTGAAGGCAGCCCTTGCGCATCTGTGATTTGAGGGGAATCGTATGTTTAATACTTGAACGCATATTTAAGTTTATGTTAGTTCGTGCGAAATCGTATTATTTTTTTTGTAGGATTAGCAATTCGCGGATCTTCACGTCCATTCTTGTTTGCTTTTCTTTTGTTAGATCATGATAGATAGATAATTTTATAATTCGGATTCTAGTAATCTTCCTTCGGTACGGTTTCATTCTCTAGGCTATTCTCACGTATCAGTAGGCCTATTTTGTAGAAATATATAAAACAGTCACGGAAATATACGCAGCATATTATATTATTACGCCATACTATATTTTTTTATATAAAATACTATAAATATAATTTTGCTAGCCTCTTGCTTTGGTAACTAATGAGATTAGTGTGAAAATTCCGGCACTACGCCTAGGTCTCCATAGGAAACAACTCCAACTTCTAAGGTTTTTATCCAAAAAGACATTATTTTCACTCTTTATCTTTTTAATACAGTAACACAATGGTATTTAATTGTTTTCTAATGAAACATTTTACAAAATAACATCAAGTTGGCACTGTTTTTTCAAGTATGCTCTGGGGGATAAATAAAAGAAATTAGGGCTAGAAACTTGAAATTTCGCATACTTACTTCTCTTATGATTTAGGCATCCACTAAGAAAGAATTTTCCAAAATTCAACTCCGAAGGGGGTGAAAAAGGGGATAAAAGTTTGTATGAAACTTTTTACTCTCTGGAGTTATTAACATGAAATTTCATATGAATTAAGAACAAAAAAAAATAATCAATTACTTGTTCAAGCGTTTTTTTTTTTAAATTCGATCCCTAAGAGGGTAGATTAGAAGATGAAAATTAAACTTTATATAACCGCACTTTTTTATAGAAGAGAGGCAAACGAGCAAGAGGTGCACCTGATGGTAAGTGATTACTGCCACCCATGGACATCCACAATACCAGGTTTAATAGTTGCGTAGCCAGCCTTTTAAGAATGAATAATCTCTTTTCTTGAAGGTCTTTATATCTTATCCGTTCGGAAATACACCTGCTGGTAATTGATTCCACAACAGAATAGTGCGAGGCAAAAAGTGTCGAAGAATTGCATAGGTGTTGATTTCCAGACATCGAGATGGTGAGGATGGAACATCAACTTTTGACGCGATAAATACGATATAAGACGCAGAGTGAACCTACATCTCTGCGCAATGCTAAAGAGTCAAGCTGTTTCGAAATAGCCTGGTTGTCAAAGATTCGAACTGCGCTACGCTGAATGCGATCAATAGGAAGCAGCTGGTACTGGGGAGCTCCGGCCCAGAGATGAGAACCGTACTCCACGTGAGGCCGAATTTGTGCCTTATAAAGTTGAAAGCGATGAGCCGGAAAGAAGTACTGTCTCGCTCTGCTGAGCAAACCGAGCTTTTTAGAGGTTAGTTTAGCCTTGCCTTCCTAATGACCGCGAAACCGAACGTAATTCGATATGCCGACTCCCAGGAATCCGATACTAGCTGAGGCTGTCAGGAGAGTATCCTCAAGTCTTTTATACGACAAATCTGTGTCCTCTTGGGGTTAAAAGTAACCAGGTTTTGACGACCCCATTCCGAGACACCGGTATGTCGTTTCTCGACTTAAGACACAAGCTTGTTTCGGCACTCTTCGACGTGTTCCCGAGAAATACCGCTACGACCGGAGTATATAGCATCACAAGTACTGTCATCCGCATAGCAATGTATGTTGCGAATTCGCATCATGTCATTGATATGCAAAAGGAACAGTGTCGTTGATAGCAAGCAGCCTTGGGGAAAACCAGCATTGATAGATTTAAGGTCGGAGCACGCACCGTCGACTACGACCTTGATGTTCCGATCAGACAAAAAACTGGTGATCCACTTGCATAATTTCCCGGGAAGCCCATACGAAGGCAGCTTCGCGGGAAGCCCTTTGTGTTATACCCGATCAAAGGCCTTCGCTATATCCAAACTAACTGCCAAAGGAGGAGGCCCTTGGACTCAACTGCTTCCACCCACCGATAAGTTAGGTATACTAGAAGGTCACCAGCTGAGCGGCCGCGACGGAAACCGTACTGACGGTCGCTAATCAGCTGGTGCTCTTCTAAATACTTGGGGAGCTGAGAGTTGATAATTGTCTCCATAATTTTGGAGAACAAGGAGGTTATGGCTATGGGCCGATAGTTAGACTGATTAGAGCGATCTCCCCTTTTTTAGGGATGAGATGCACCAAAACTGTCTTCCATGAATTCGGTACCACGCCGAGTGAGTAAGGAAGCCGAAATAAGCGTGTTAATACTGGCGGCAACTCTGGAGCACGCACTTTTAACACAATCGGAAGGATGCCATCCGGGCCACTCGACTTATCTATATCTATATATATATATATATATATATATATATATATATATATATATATATATATATATATATATATATATATATATATATATATCGCCGGATCGGATAGGACTTTTGACAGGGATTGTAACAAACATTGAGCCATGTAATCTATATATTATTATGTGAAACACAAACTATGTACCCTTTGTTAAGACTCTTACCCGAAAGACCAATTGTACACTATTAGGTTAACTGAACTAGTATACTATTAGATTGAAAAATGATAGATTTTATTGATTATTATATTGATTTAATAATGATGATACACTTGATATGAAATGATTAGTGAGGACGCGTAGCGTTCTTGATGGCTAAATGCGAATTGTCTTATTATACTAATTAAAATCATAATGAATAATGTGTGTCGTGTAAAATGACGAATTGCAATATGTTACGGTTGCACCGTACATGCTCCCAAGGGAGAAAGAAATGAATGATAAATGATTAAGGTGATGAGACAAGGTGAAGCCATTAAGTCCTTATACTAAATATTTAGAGTCCCTAGTAATTGAACTTTGTTTTTCTTGGCATTGGTGTAAGACACTTGTTCACTTTCCTTTTAGGTATTTCACTGTATATTGTATCTACACTTGTATTTTCCGTAACGCACTCCGTATTACATTCATTGTTACGCGCACTGACACTATATACAAAATTAATCGGATCAGTCGGCAAGGGTTGCAGAAGGATTGCTCGACTTGAAAATGGGTTGGGCAGCTGCTGGTTCGACCTTCACGACCGCCGAGCGCGAGAGCTGCTTGCTATGAACTCGCCGTATCACAAAGATAGGATAGCATCGTGAATAACATCAGTCCCAAAATCACATACATTACAATGTGGCGATGAATGTATTGATAAAAAATTGATTTGATATGTTTGTCGAGGTCATCTCTTTGCTTGTTATGACTTATGAGAGAGAGATAAAAATATGGTAAAATTTATGTGGTCATTTTTTATTCTCAACATGTTACTCCCTGCTACTGCGTTCGTTTTCACAAAAAAATCTTAATTTTCAAAGTTTATGGAAAGCTGATTGACATAGTTAAGTTTAAAGTGGTCATTATCTCTTATTAATTGTACATCCCGTTTATATTTTTCTGCGAAATGATCGTCGAGTACACCGAATAAGGTGTTTGCATTATATCTGACACAATTGTTAAGGCTACGGCGCCGGCGCATGTCTGGACACATGTCTTTATGCTGACCCAACAACAGGTGGTTTGTTGCAATTGTATGTATTCTAATTTCGGGTACTCAAGTTGCAGTTGATTGAATATGATGTCACAATGTGAATGACCTTGTAGTTTATTATGAAGTTTGTTTATGTAGGTTATGTGTTTGCTGCATGTAAATCTCTATCTTGCCTATACGAATAAATGTTATAATAGAAATTATCTTCCATTCGTCTGTTATTATTTATATCGGATATAAATTTGTTGTATAGTAATTTTATATTGGACATTTTATCGAAATATTATAGTCCTTGATTGTCCTTTATTTTCGTTACACTATATGAAGAACGTGATGTAGTTATAATGCTTATGTAGAATAATTTCGTAATTGATATAGAGATGAAATTAAATTTTGTTGTTTTCTTCTTATCCTTTTCTGACGACTTGCCTGATACGTCCTCATGATCTCGTCTTTAATTAACAGGTAACATCGAGAAGTTTATGACGGGATACTTGATAAACCCGCTTTTTATTTTTAATGTAATGACCCTGATGTGGCCGTTGGCACCCGAATGTAGTACCACAACACGTCCTAGAACCCACTTGCCTAGGGGTAGGTTTGCATCGTTGATTGTAACTATGTCATTGATATTGCTCAATTGAATGATATATTCAATACACCATCGTTTGCAAATATCCTGTATGATCTTCTGAGTTATAAACCATCCATATGTTTGTATAGTATAATCATTCAGACATTCCTTGATCTTGTATATCAGTTTGACTAAGAGTATAGTGCCACAGAGTTCTTTTTTCACAAACGATAAAGTTTTGTTACCGGGGAATAGTCTTGCCTTTCCTGCCAGTAAGAATGTATTGATGTTTCTACTATCTTGTTTTTGGCAATAAATTACCTAAGCGTGGGCCTCATTTGAGCAGTTGCAGAAGCCGTGAAATTCGATTAAGTTACTCTCTGCGGAAATTCCCAGCCAGTGAGGTAGCCGGCATTGATTGATGTAAGATATATCTTCTGTGATAAATATCCACTCCTTGATGAGTTGATAATTGTCCATCCCATTGGATATTGAACATCCATTCGCTTTGAAATAAAAACTTTAATCTAGTCAATAATGGGGATAACCAACCCGGGGGGTCATATAGCTTAAATATGTCAAAGAGCAAAGTTCGTTTCGTTAGCTTTTTAGGGCTAAGGTCTACCTTTGATTGAAATGTAAATAAATTAACTTCGAGTTCCATCGGATGCCTAATGTTTTTGTTGATTCAGGCTGTATAAATTCAAAAACATCTTGATTTCTCTTTATACGTGTGTTTTGTAAAATTTCTGGTAAATCTGATCTTCGTTTTCTAAGGTTGAATCCACCTGATTTCAATAATTTGATTAATTCTTGCTGTAATTTTAGTGTTGATTCAGCACAAATACCACCGTGCAAAACGTCATTCATATAAAACGACTGTTCAAGGACGTGAGCAGCCTCTTGGTAGTTTTTCTTTTCATCTTCAGCTAGCTGTCTTAACGTAGCCATAGCTAAAAACGGTGCGGCCTTGGTACCATAAGTCACCGTGCGTATTTAATATTCTTTGATAACTGAATCGGTCGCATTAAGCCAAATACTTTTTTTGTAGGCTTTGATCTTTTTCGCTAACCTAGATAAAGCAAAACAATATTCCTATCTCCACAGTAAAATCGTACCGGAATTGTCTCCATCTCAACAACAAAGATTGAAAATCATTTTGCATATTCAGCTCTTTTAACATAAGGTCACTGATACTATGGCCAGGTGTTGTTTTTCTTAAAAACGACTTTAAGATCAGCGGTAGTAAAGTCATTTTGCAATACACAATGGATTGGTAGGTACCGCTCAGGTTTCGAGTAATTAATTGTCGGTTTCATGTGTCCTAAGGTCAGGTGTTCATTCATAAAACATTTATATTGTTTTTAATGCTAATATTGCGATGAAATGTTTGTTCTAACTGACGATTTTGGACAATGGGTGTGTATTTAGGCACCCTTGACTGTTCTACGAAGTTCTCCTTGAATGGAGTACTGACTTCATATGACCGGTCAGGTTGCCCTTGTGTGGTTGATTTATTATAACTAGCACACTGACTGTTCCCCTGCGATAATACTGATGATTCAGTAATACCTTCTATTTCCCGAAATTTATGAATTTCCTCCATATGGTTGAGCACAACGTTGCAATGCAGCGTTTGCACATTCCCGCACAAAATCCAGCCCAAACGCGTCTGCTGCGCTGTGGGTTCTGTTTGTTCTGATCTGCTGATTCCATCCATTATAATTTGTGAATATACGTCTGTCCCTAACAATATATCCACGGGACGGCTAACATTGAAATCTGGGGCTGCAAGTTGTATGCCATCTAGATGCGGCCATGAAGGCTTATTAAATGTGTTGTTAGGTAATTTTTTTATCAATGTGTTCATGATGTAAGCTTCTGTTTGAAAAGAGTAGTCACTATGAAGTAATGAAAATGATATTTTTGTGATACCTTTACAGTTGCTCTGGTTAGTTCCTATACCTGACACTATTCGTACTCCCTTACTGATATTCAGGTAAAACTAAAACCTGTAAGCCTTTTTTGATATAAGCGAGGTTTGAGAATCCTGGTCTATAAGTGCTCTCATTTGATGATATGATCCATTGCTTGCTTGAACTTTGATCATTGCAGTTCTAGAAATATTTCTTTGATGTTGCTCGAGTGTTGCAACACAAAATTTTCATTATTTGTTTCTTCAACAATTTTGTTGTCGACTGACCTAATATTGCAAAATGAATTATTTTACGCTTCATGTATAAATGTATTATGTTTACCATTGCACTTACGGCACCGGTGTACCAAAATACATGCTTTATCTCCATGATCGTAAAGACAATTTTCGCATAACTGATGTTGTGATAATGTTTTGCGTTTTAATTGCGGCGTCAGGTTTAAAAATTTGTTGCAAAAATAAATTCTATGTTTTTCTTTGCAGATAGGGCAAACAAAATTTGACTTAGCAAAATTAATATTGGCCAATACTTGATTTCTTTTATTCACTGGAAAAGAATAATTAATAGATTTTGTTTTTAAATGTGATGAATTTGAGTTATCTCATGTCTTAGGGTATTCGTATGTTTTTCTAGAGGATTTCAACGTGGTGAATCTATTTTCTAAGTATTTCAAAAAATTCTGTAAATCAGGCAAATCTCTACGGTTTTCATTGATTCCAAGTAATGATTGTGTAATTCATGATCAAGTTTTTGTAATAAAATATGTACAATCAAAGGGTCTCAGCTACTTGTACACCGAGACTTTTGATGGAATTTATACACTCGTGAGTAGTGTCATGTATTCTTTTAATATGGCTTACCAAAGGTTGTTGCATTGTAGGTAAAGTGTTTGCGTGTGTCGCAAAAATTAATCTTACGCTGTTGTACCGGTTGTTTAATATTTCCCAAGCAAAGGGGTAATTTTCGGTGGTAATCTGTAGATGTTAAACTAGCCGCTCAGCTTCTCCCCTAAGTTTGCCCTTCAAAAATTGCATGTTTGGGCTTTTGAAAGACCAATGTTGTTGTGAATTGCTTCGGAAAACATATCTTTGAATGATACCCATTGTTGATAATTACCGCTGAATACGGGAATGTCCATTTTCGGGGACCAGCTTTCCCTATGCGACACAGACCATAACTTTGAATTTATCTCCCTTTTTAACTTATTGAACATTATCTCATGTTTCGTGAATGAACTTTCGTAGGATTCATCCATACCCTCTAACTCACTGTCTAGCTCCAGGTGCAGAAGATCAATTATAGACCACCTCGATTGCAGAGTTCTTAAAGCGCCTTTTAACTCCCATTTTTGGTTAAGATGTTCCAGTTGTATTTTTGATATTGTCCGAATGAATGCTCTAAATTTGCTTGCTTGCCTTTTCAGCATTTCATCCAACTTATTGAAAGAACCCTTCGAACATGATTTTAGAGGTGCGGTTCGCTCACATTCTTCGTTTGGTACATCCCTATCGTCTTACGGAGAATCGTTTGCACCTGGATTTTCGCCCGACCTATTCTTTGAATATGCCTGAAGTTGTTATGGATGAAACCTTTAGTTAACTTGTAAAGTTCGTAAGCTTTCTCGTTAACTACTCTAACGAAATAAACATGGGACCTGCTTTCCTCCGCACTGAAACGATCGTGGTTATACTGATAATCGTCCCAATACGACTCCAGGTTCTCTAAACGCCTCTTAAAGTAATAGAGAGACTTGCGTTCTGCCGAGCCTTTCTTAATGTTCGTAATCATTTTACTGATGCTACATAAAAATCTTGTTGGTTTTGGTAGATAGTTTCCAAATGATAGATGAAATAAAGTGAAATAAAATGCAACGATCTTACTTGAAACGTCCTTGTTGACTGCTTACGGTAGTTGCTGTTACAGAGTTCCTAATGTTTGTTAGTCGAGATGCTGTCAAGGGATTTTGCTCACACATTGGCACACGCTTAAAAGACAGTTTATTTTTTGTTCATTAAATCATGAAGCAAGTATTGCTATAGTCTCGACGCGAGTTTTGATTAATAAATTGATAGTTATTGATGTCGGTTGATGTGATAGTTTGTAATGGTTAATATTAATTCAAAAAATGTTTGATAAATCAATGGTTAAACCGAGAAGAACCTTTTAATAATTATTGGTATTGAATGAATCGATAGTTATGTATTGGTTAATTTTAGTTTAAAAAATAACTAATATTTTATAAATCACTGCTTAAACGGCGAAGGACCATTTAACAATGAACGGGTTCTTGTTAACTAGTGCACTATTAGATTGATAAATAATAGATTATATTGATTATTGATTATTATATTGATTTAATATTGATGGTACATTTGACATGAAATGATTAGTGAGGACGCGTAACTCTCTTGATAGCTAAATGCGAACTGTCTTATTATACTAATTAAAATAATAATGAATAATGTGTGTCATGAAAAATGATGAATTGCAATATGTTACGGTTGCACCGTACAAGCACAGTTAAAGTTTACATTGTGGACGACTGTAGAAACCTAATATTTTTAAATACATATAATATGCATTAGAAATGCATTAAATTATTAAATTAAGAAATAAAAACATTAAACACGTTATATTCTGTGACATGCGTGATAATATACACATTAATAATATTGACTTTAAGACTAAAATCTACGATTAGTCTATGGCCGAAACTCTACTACAGAGAGAGAGAGAGTGTATGTATGTTTGTATACTTGTATCTTTGCCCGCAAAGTTAAGGCGATAACATACGCCAAACTACGAAATATACTTCTCTTTGAAAGCCTACTTCTCCTAAACCGTTAATCCAATAATTAAAAAAAAAATATACATTGTACGTAAAATATAATTAACTTTAAATTTTAAGTTCGTTTTTTCAAATTTCATTGTTATTTTTGACGAAAAAAAATCGAATATCTCTCTTATTTTTACGCAAGAATTTTCTTATAACTTCTAAACTACTGAAACGATTTTGGTGATTTTTTCACTTTATTACAGACAATTTATTGCTTTATAAAATTTAAGTTCAACATTTTCCAAAATCATTATAATGTGCCATTAAATCAATAAAAACCTTATTATTTCATTCGCGGACAGCGCTCGCTCCGAAAGTCAGTCTCCCGGTAGCGTTCGTACGAGGAGGCTGTGTCGCACGTCAGCGTATACCGTTCTCCACATTAGAGTCAAAGAGTAATAATACAGATAGTGCGTTTGGCACAGTAATGAGCTTCTGCTGTTTAAAAATTGGACATTTCGTTTACGCTTGAACGTTTTTTATAGTAGATAATAAGTTTGGAGCGGGAAGGCTGATTTTTTACAGAGGTTGTTCTTATGATGTAATTTAATCCCTTAAAGCGGTAAAAGGGGCGTTAATGATTGTATTAAAAAAATTGTTTATCACTTAAAATTTAGTATTTGTGCTTTTTAATACAATTAAAGAAATTCATATTTTAGATTTTTTTTAATTTCATCCATTAAAAGGGTATGTGTATATGTTTGTATTAAAATAAAAAGTTTATATTATCTAAACTCTCATAAAATTTAGTACCTGCTTATTCAATTAAATCCAAATTGAAGAAACATGCGCGTAATGAAGTTCGGAGTTTCATCCCTTAAAGGAGTAAAAGTGGGTGTTACAATTCATATGAAAAATTAAACGCTTATGGTCAACATAACTTGAAATTTGGTACTTATGTTCTTCAACACAATTTAAAAATTATATATTTAGGGATTTCATACATTTTATTCCTTAAAAGGGTAAAAAAAGCGTTTATGTTTGTATGAAAAATAGATTGTTTATTGTAGAATATTGTAGAAATTATTAAAACTTAGTATTTATGTTTTTTAACACAATTAAATGAATACGAGTTTAAGGTTTTTTAAATTTCATCCCTAAAAAGTATCAAAAATGTGGTTAAGCTTGTATAACAAATAAAATTTGTTTCATCAAAATCTTTTCAAATTTATTAGTTATGCTCTTTACTTCAATTACATAAACGTACATGTAAGGAAACTTTGAGTTTTATCTCTTAAAGAGGTAAAAGAGGGTATTAAGGGGCTAAAAGCTAGTACTTTATCAACAACTTTGTTTGCGTGTGGACGCTGAATAATATTTGAGACTATTCAGGTACTTACCTACGTTTACGCTTGAGTGTTTTAATGGCTTTAGATGGATAAGTATTTTGTAAATATTTTGTATAAGTGTACAAAAAATAAAACAAATAAACATCGAATATAAGACAAGCAAACGACTAAAAAGCAAAACTCTGAAGAAAAAAGATAAAAAACCGGTACTATTTGAAGGTAGTGAAGTCTTCGCAACCAGCATGTTTGTGTGAAGAGAGTAATGAACGTGCAGGAAGCAAGAAAAATTTGCAAGGATCGTGACATATTGCACTCGGTTCTCTTTGCCTACCTCGTAAAGGGACTGGCGTGAATACATATCGTTCTAGTTGTTGTTTTAGCAATAACCAGGACCGACGGCTTTATGTGCTCATCCGAGGCGTGGAAGTGGTAACACACCAACCGCCAGACTCCAAGCTGCTACTGAGATTTTTGAATTTTCAAAAAATACCTTAAACCAAACTTTAGGTTATCCCCTTGACTACGAGGTAGTTATTATAATCAGTAGTTATTTTTTTCGACCTTGGTTTTTTGCAACACAACAACTTGGTTTTGGAACTACCGCGTTACATATTCCTGCCGCAATAGCGTCGGTTTTGAGGGCAAGGTAAATATATGCATGTAACATTCTAACCCTGCTACATGAATAGCAATACACCATTAACATTTTTAGTGTCTATAGGCTATGTTTATATGTTTCTATCAAGAAAATGTTTACTTGTTTGCTATCATAAGAAATGAAATAAATATAAATTAAATATATTATACATACAAATAGTCTAAATTAATCAACCTGTTTAAAACTTCCCTTTTAATTTAATTGAAAGCATACAAATATGGTTTCAATTAAATTAAATCTCTACCTTTTCTTACGAGATTTTGAAACAAAAACTTAAATTTTTAAAGGTTATTTAAGAGATCACTTTTACAAAATCACATTTTCAAAGGTTTTGTTAAAATTGTTAATTGTATGTATTAAAATAAAGTGCTACACGAGATGTATTGTATATTATAAGATAATAGGATACGTAACAGTCATTATTGTGTAAAATTGTCATATAATAATTCTTTTGTCGATTTTCGATATTTACTGTTTTTTCTTTGATATTTATCGTTTTTATAAAATGAATCGATAAATGACAGATTATCGGTTATGGGTTTTGAAATTGCCAACATTCATTTGATTCATGATGATAAAAGTTCATATAGGTAAACAAAAATGTTAAAACGTATCTGCACCCACTGTATATACTCTTTGACTTTTGGAGATTTCGGCGTGCGGAATAGTACTTACGCTGCGCCTGTCACTAACTCAAGGTCGTTCGCAGGTGTAATCGCCTTAAGGACATATCAAGATTAGAGATATTCCAATTAGGGAACAATCCAAGTTTCATCAAAGTTAGTTCAGTAGTTTTTAAGATATGAGTGTAGTTGT
Organism: Apodemia mormo; assembly: GCA_036924255.1. NCBI lineage: Eukaryota > Metazoa > Arthropoda > Insecta > Lepidoptera > Riodinidae > Apodemia > Apodemia mormo. Next base: position 12,813,624 of record JAUPFN010000024.1, on the reverse strand, counting down.
TATTTGCAGTCGGTTTAAATGTTTAAATCAATATTATTATTAATTATGATTGATGATTGATATTATTATTAAATATGATTACACTAAAACAATAATTATTAATTACACTAAATATCCATTAGCAATAGGAAACTTCGCACTGTAATTCTGGAACTAATAAAAAAATATCTCAATATCTTGTTTTGCGCGCATAATCGTGGCAGATCCATTCAAGTTGGGTGAAAATGAAATATTATAGTACCATCGAGTTGATTTCGTGATGGAACTTGGATGTAGGGACAGGAACTCGTAGATGCAGTGTACTCTTAGTACACTACAGCTGGTAGATCGTTTCCTCAAGACCATTTTTTTTGACTAATAACAGTTGAAAAAAGCTGAGTTTTTGAGAACAGCTTCTTTTTATCGAGACGTCTATCTTTTCTCTCTTCGAAAAATCTCGAATCGGGTAACTAATAAAGGTAGCTAAAAAAAATAGTAGCCATAAAAGCTACAGCTTCAGGGTGTCGTACTAAGAAAAGTATCCACTTTACGCATATGGAAAAGTTACTCTTGAAATATAATTATTAAAATATTATATACCAAGCTATTGTGGGAAAATAAGGCTGTTATTATTCAATTGAAAAATCTCATAATTCCGAAATCTTTAGAGTGGAGAATTCTCTAGAAAAGCTATCGTATATATAGAAAAAAGGTTTTTCGTGTTTATCATAAAATAATCAAGCGATTAAAACACAAAAGCAGCAGCCTGAGGTGGAACTGGGCAGGCCACATCTGCCTCATGTCAGATGACCTATGCTGCCCTGCAAATTTAGTCGACCGTAAATGCATGCATGTAGGGTGCAACAAAAAAATTTGCACCTTTATTTTTGACGTTACAAAAAAATCATAAAGACACTTTTTTGAATATCGAAAACGATAGATATTAAATAATATTTATTAAAGCGTTTCCATCTACAGAAACGTCTCTTTATAGTGGATTATTTTGAACGAACCAACGCATTGCTGCAAAACTGATTATAATAATATAAATTCACTAAAATATATTAAACTAGCGACCTGCCCGCGGTTTCACCCGCGCAGCTTTTGTTCCTGTGGGAATATCGGAAAGGTTTATACACTTAAACCTTTCTCAAGGATCAATCTATCTATTAAAAAAACCGCATCAAAATCCGTTGCGTAGTTTTAAAGATTTAAGCATACATAGGGACATAAGGACGTAGGGACAGACAGAGAAAGCGACTTTGTTTTATACTATGTAATGACGAGTCACAAAACACCCGAAGAACACCATGTGCCTCCTTTTTTTGCATTTCTACTGTTTTAAAATGTTGTATATCCTTAGCATCGAAAAGGGAATTAAAATGTATGTTAACATATTATGGTAACACGTAGATTCAGTAATAATTCTGTAAAATCGGCCGATGAACTAAAAGCTTGAGTCATTGATATAGCTACTAGTCTGGTCAACATGTGCCTTTGAGGTCTAAATTTTTAGCTCGCCTCGGAAAATTATGATCGAGGTGTCATTCGATTTGTCATCGCATTTAGAAACTTTTTGAAAAACTTGGAGTTTTGATTGCAAAAATTACAAAAGTTATAAACAATTTAGTAAAAAAAAATGGGTGGTTTTGTTTTTGCGAATATCTCAAAAATTATTCAATATTTTCGAAATCTGAAAAACGATCCATAAAGAGGAAATAATTTCCTAAAAAAAAGTCATGCTTCCCGGAACTCTAGGACCAATATTTATAATTTTTCTAGATGGTTGAAAATACGGCCGGAAACGGGAACTCTCGCTTGCGTAAACTCTGCCCACTTTGGACCTTTAATGAATAAATATTATTTAAACTTATTAAATATGAAAATTAAGAAATGAAAAATTCAGGCACCTATAGGATAGATCAATGAACAATCATCCGGCGATCAAAAATTTTTATCGCAATTTTCCAATTAAATATCCATTAATTAATTAACAATTTTTTGTAGCACGAACATCAACATTGAAAGTACGATAGTTGTTAAACTATTAACCGTTTTTTTTTTCCTTTTATGTAGCTATCATAGAAAATATTCCCATTTGAAAAATTAAAAAAATTGTCAATTTTCACTTTGTTATTAACTTAGTTAAGTTATTACTTAAGTTAAGTAAGTACTTAAGTTAAGTTATTACTTAAGTTAAAAATTATCAACCTCGATTAAACATTGAAAAAAATTTTTTTTTCAATGTTTAATTTTGTCGTATCTGTTATAGTTAAGTTTACGCAAGCGAGAGTTCCCGTTTTCGGCCGTATTTTCCACCCTCTATAAATATTGGTCCTAGAGTTCCGGCAGGTAGGACTTTTTTTAAGAAATTTCTTCCTTTTATGGATCTTTTTTCATATTTCGAAAATATTGAATACGTTTTGAGATATTCGCAAAAACAAAACCACCCTTTTTTTACTAAATTGTTTATAACTTTTGAAATTTTTGCAATCAAAACTCCAAATTTTTCAAAAAGTTTCTAAATGCGATGACGAATCGAAAGACACCTCGATCATAATTTTCCGAGGCGAGCTAAAAATTTAGACCTCAAAGGCACATGTTGACCAGACTATACATTGATGTTGAATTTTTCGAATTCCATTGCTGTTTCCTAATCTCCCGTAACGCTGGCTCCTCGTATATCCAGTTGATATTCATCATTAAACATCCTAGGATTGCCGCTTTCACACATAAATATTCCATGATGTTTTAATTTTGTTTGAGGCAAAATATTGCCTTGTATATTTACATAAATTTGGCAGCATTACAGACCTTTCTAAAATTTTTTGAGTAAGTAGTAAAAACAATACTAGTCTTTAATAGTTTATAAACAACAAAACAAAAATGTGATCCAAAAGTAAGCACTAAATTTCATTTATATTACACAATCTGAACATTACATATTTTTGTCATAAATACTTTGTAAAGTTTAAATGACTTTTCTATCACGGTGACCACCATTTCAGCGATCTGATAACGGTTATCGAATATTTCTAACGATAACCAGGACCGACGATCCGATTTACCAGATTTGAGAATTTTCGTAAAAATCCTCTAAAACAGCCTTTATAACACTTTTTCTCGCCTTGGGTATTAAACCCAGGACCTCATAATCTGAGCTAAATAAGCTTAATCCTAATCTATCTTAATCCTAAATCCTAGACTACGAGAAGAAGAAAGAAAAAGCGGGTATACCGAACACGATCAAGACTTTTAGGAACTCTCACAACATAGTCACACCGTTAGTAACGTGTTTAACCACTACTTCACCTTTTATGAACTACCTGGCAGGAAGGCATATGATTTATACTTCAAAAGGGGCTACTAACACAAACGAAAATTAAATATTTCTAGTATACTTTCAAGGGTCGTGGAAGTGATACATTTTTACAACGATGGCATGCAATTTTATCTCGTAATTTTAGTGGTAATTTTAACAGTTGGTAGCTCTTGCGGTAAGAAAGACAATACATTCTCAACAGAATGACTAGTTATTGCTTGACTTGGTTAGTCGTATTTAATATACGCATCCCAAGTAACATTAAAGAGTATTTACAGATTTTATAAATGTTGCTTCATCTGCATTCAGAGTTGCACGGTTTTGAGACAACTTTGCATAATTTTTTTGCCAATTTTATTGCCTAGCATATCCCATAGAAATCTAATAATCTTACTGTATTTTACTGTTGTGCAACTGTTATTCTTGTTGTTATGAATATTCTTGTTGTAATGAAAATTAAGATTGAAGTATTGATTGCTTTTGATCCGGCCTTTCATTACTTTGAGTTCGTGAAACCTATTCCAAATTATACTAACTGATTTAACCCCAAAGAAACAAATTATTTGCTTGTGTTACGGGTGTTAGTCAACGATACTAATACATAGAAATACATATATAAATACCAAAATATATTTAATAAACACCCAAACCCGGAAATACAAACATTTATGCTCATCACACAAATCCTTGTCCCCGTCGGGGATTGATCCCGAGCCCCGTCGATTGCGTAGTCAGGGTCGCTAACCACTCGACTAACGGGGCGGTGAAAATATTTTTCAAGATTTTATGTTACCACTTTATTGCAGTGGTTAATATGTATAGTCATGCCAAATTGCAGCTTTCTAGTTACTAAGGATCTCTGAAATAAACTGTGGATGGACGAACGGACGGATGGACAGACGGACATAGCGAAACTCCTATGTATAACGGGTTCCTAGTTTACTTGGAAACCCGAAAAACTGGCCAACTGGATGATACAAAGCGAAAATATTACTTCTAATTCGTATTTGTATATTATATTTTTGGATAGATTATAATAATGTATATAATCATTGTTTTTAATTACTTAATGTCATGCATTACTATATTATATTTTACCCTTTTATTTGCTGGTGTTGTCTTTAATGTATATATAATTAAATTTTATTTTTAATGTATTCATTTTCTAAATGTAATTATAATAATTTCTTTCTTCATTTTTATGAGCTTGTATGTATGTATATACAATTAAATTTTATTTCTTATAATTTCAGATTATTAATGTAATTATAATAATTCAAATATTAATTTATTGTTATATGTGTATGAAACGTAATGCTTAGTTTTCACGATTTCACAATTTCTTAGGTTGTCAACGTAGCTAGCATTTACACAGATAAATATACACATATTACAAAATCGTAGGAAAGTCAAAACTGTACATTGAATATTTTTTTAAAAGAATACTTGGGGCGTGATCTACAATCGATATCGAAACCAAAAATATAGTTTTTGAATTTTTGTCTGTTTATCTGTTTGTCTGTCTGTCTGTTTATCTTACTTCAAATTTTGCATGAATATTACTAACAGGTCGGGTCAACATATAGGCTACATATTATTACGCTATTACCCAGCGGCCAGGTGCTGTGCGGAGTAAACGAAGTCCGCGCGGACGAAGTCGCTGGCAGCAGCAGCTGACAGAGATATAATTATAGTTAAATCACTCCACAGGTATTTCTTAATACCTGTGGAGTGATTTAAAGAATAGGCCAACTGCTGTTCTGCCAGGCAAGTCGTAAAAGGCGACTGAGTGGCTATGCGCGTCACTACCATTGTGACTACTAGGTGGTGTTCTGCATCGGCTCGACCGGGTCTGGTACCACCGCCTTACCTATTCCTGCCGCAATAGCGTCAGTGCTGGTCGCTGTCGTGTTCCGGTTTGGAAGGTAAGGTAGCCGGTAAACTTATGCATGTGGCATTAGACCTCGCCACAAAATAGCAACGCACCATTAACATCTTTGGTGTCTATAGGCGATGGTTGACTCTTTCCATCAGGAGACCCATCTGCTTGTTTGCTATCTTATGATATATAAAAAAAGCCTTAACTTTTTATTTGACATGATAAAATAGTACAATATGGCATATTTCTACTTGCACGATATAATATATCTACAAGCATTTGACATTTACATATTACATTTGCTCATATGAGCGGCTACGCGTTTTGCGCCCAACAGCGTGTCTATTAGTCTTTGTAGTAGTAGTATTAGTATTTTGGGGGCTGAATCACCTTCATCCGTAGGAGAACACCCGGAATTCTATATCCCTGTGCGGTACTAATCAGGTGATATTGTGGTGGAAGCCGTGTCGTCAAGCGTCCGTTTTTCGTCACGTTAACGCCTATGTTGCTTTAGTGAAGACAGGTCGAATCAATTGTGCCTATGCAGCGTGTTAGGTAAGTCGACCTAAACCTTGAAGGAGAAAATAAGGTATCTAATTCACATTCCAAATAAATAACAATTAAAAATTACCCTTAAATTTTAACCTAATTATTTAGAAAATTCATAATTAATACGCACCAACACGTCCACGCAAGTAACGCACATATCGATAGATAGATAAATAGTTAGTTACATAAATAGGCAGTAATAGGCAGTATTGACGTAACTACCTATTTATCGTGTGAACGTGTCGGTGCATATGAATTATGAATTTATTGGATAATTAAATTAAAATTTAAGGGTACGTTTTTTTATTTATTTAGAATGAGAATCAGATACCTTATTACCCCTTCAAGGTTTAGGTCGACTTACCTAACAGAGAGTATAATCTGGACGATCTGACACACTGACGTTGAAGCATCTGGAGGCTAGCCGTGGTGGGTAGAAGGATCTGAGGCACGGTGTACCGCTGGCCGACCGCTAGTCAGTAGGGGGTCCAAGTAGAATGATAGACACACGTGAAAGGCTGCCCCACCAACTAGCGAAAAATTCTAAAATGGGCCATAGTGCTGGTTGGCATTTTTGGAGAGGCTCGGGCATCCCCGCAGCCTCTAGATTAGTCCCCAACAGTGTAATTTCCAAGTGTGTGTCTCTCAGGTCCGGAAGTATAGCGCTTTGATTCAATGCCGTCTTCACACCTACTTTACTCACTCTCTTAAATGAAGAAGACAAGGAACAAAAATAACGTTGTACAGTGGCAGCACTCCTTCTCGATGAAAGTAGACCTCACTAACATCAGAGGTTTACACACCAATCTCGCTGCAGTCCATTTCCACCTGGAGACTCATAATCCTTGTACCTTGTTCCTCACGGAGACACAAATAAGATGTCTGTCTGATTCGGCGTTCTTAACCTATCACGGATACACCCCGCCAATTTCCTTCCCGCTTGACAGCTCCGATCACTGTCTGGTGAAATCTGTATCTGTCTACTCGCCACCCCATCCCAGTCCCAGGGGTATCGGCGTGTGTGGCTTTACAAGTCAGCAGGTTGGGACGCGATGCGTTTCTTCTTTGCGTCTTATCCCTGGCAACCTGTCTGCTTTTCTTTTGAAGAATCCTTGACCTGCGCGGATGCTGTGCCAGATGTGCTGCGGCAAGGAAGTGAGTATTTTATTCCTTTCTTCGACGTAGCTATATCCAGTAAAGCTCAACCCTGGTTCAGAGACGATTATAGACGTACTGAGGCGCTAAGGCATATCTGGCTTAGGCAGATGCTCGACACAGCAAGGCCAAGGACATATCGGAGAAGAACAAAGCCTTTAACTGGGCAGCCAACTCCTGCAAAAAAGCTCTACTGTAAGCTCGATTTGAACAAATCAGTCGTATGGGGAACAAACTAGCTTCATGCCCCTCAGGTAGTAAAGCTTTTTGGTCCCTGGCAAAGTCGGTTGAATTGAATTTCTGCCGCCCCTCACTTTCTCACTTTCTCAACTGCTGCTCTCAAATTGCATGGGACGCGTGAGTCAGCGTCCCATGCAATTTCAGCAGTGGAAGAAGAACTGCCGAAGAGAAATGAAAACCTATTCGCTACCTCTATTCGCGGAAAACTCGCACCTAGACCCCACCAACGTGAAACCACTCTGTCTACCTGGATGCGAGGTGAATATGTCGGAAATTCGCATCCATTAGACTGAGATTCTTAAAACGCTGCGGAATCTGGACGTGAACAAACTCGCTCCTGTTTTGACACGACTTTCGCCTTTCCATGGTGACTGGAAAAGTGTCAAAATCATGGAAGCTTGTCAACGTTCGCCCTGTGTCCAAAAAAGGCAGTCATGCCAACCCGGCCCGTAAGGCACAAATCCGGTCTTTTAGGACGGCGATGGTCGATTGTTTGAACTTGTCCTTACAGGCAATCTCCGATTGGGGCGATGTCAAGTTTAATGCGACTAAGACCGAGGCGTGTCTATTCCCCACTAAACGGAGTCCATCCATGAACTGACCACCTCCTCACCAGTATTGGTACCTTAACACCTCCTCTCAACTTTGGTTCGTACATCGAATCTAAAGCCCAAGTTGCCTCAAAAAAGCTTGGTACTCTGGCGAAGATGGGACAGTAATTCAGCCCGGGCAGTAGCTCAACCACTATCAAGCACAAGTCCGTTCGTGCATGTAATACTGTTGTCACCTCTGGGATGTATCCGCCAAATACCAGCTGAAGACACTTGAGGAGATAGAGAGGCGTGCCAAGAGGGTCATAAACGACGATGATCTTGTAGGCAAAAAACTCCAGAGTCTCGCTCATCGCCGCAGAATGGCTAGTTTATCGGTTTTTTATCGGATAAACTTAGGAATTGCACGACTTGATTCCGCCATCTCCGTTTTTCTATCGATCTTTGAGGCGCACAGATTCTAGGCATGGTGGATGTTCCACGTACCCGGATAAAGCGGTTCGACCCGACCTTCTTTATTCGAACCGCAAGGGACTGGACTAAGTCTGTATTCCCCAACGAGTACAATCTAAAGATCTTCAAGAGAAGAGTGAACAGGTACCTTTTAGGGAAGCGCGCTCTATCTTAGGCCGCATCTTAACTTACCATCAGGCGAGATCGTGGTCAAGCGCTCCCCTATCGATAATAAATTAAATTATTAAAAAAATATTTTTTATAATTTAATTTCACCAGAAAATAAGCCGTTTACATTTTATAACTTTTGAATGTAACAAGGCTCCTTCGTCAGTCTGCAAATCATCGTATATCCTAGTTATATGATTTCAAACCCTAAAACTTCATACCATGTAACCATTGATATAATAAACACAAGATACACAATCAGTGTCTCAAAAACGTCCTCTAAAACTGAGCCCAATAATTTAAATTGTGCGCTCATTTCAATTAGAATCGCGTCGGTTGCGATACTGTCAATTTTATTACTTTTCGTACATTGCTTTGTAAGTCGGCCGCTTAAGGTTGGATATGCAAAAATATATTTTTTGCCATATCTATTTCTACTTGTGTGAAATTAGGGTCAGTTTTGAATACCAGTTTTGTTCGGGACTGTGCATCTTGGAATTTTTATATCAATGCATGTAAGTATTAAATCATTGTGTTTTTTTTATATCATCTTATATCATCAAACCGGAACACGACAGCGACAAGCACTGACGTTATTGCGGCAGGAATAGGTAAGGCGATGGTACCAGACCCGGACGAAACAATGCAGAACTCTACCACCTAGTATCCACGATGGTAATGACTCGATAGCCAATCGGTCGCCTTTTACGACCTGCCTGGCATAACGGCAATTGGCCTATTCTTCAAAGGAGGCCGGGACCAACACGGCGGAAATACATATCACAGCCTCAAGTTTTCATATAGAAGCGTGTTACATTTTAACAGCAAGATATAAAAAAGAATATATAGTAGCAAAATAGGTCAACAGGGTTAGCTTTCAACCTGCCAAGAAGACGGAAATACAAAGCCAAATCAGCAATTCATTAGCCGCAGTGATTGGCTTAAGACTATGACTTATCTAGTTTCGCATGATGGGTAACACGAGGATTGATTACGAAGTAAAGCTCCAAGTGAAATCCTGAACTTTGATTCATTAGGCGCAAGTAAGCTTTAAGCTGAAATAAGTGATGCATACCTCCTAACACCCAAGTCAGTTTGTGGCCATGCCAAAAACTAACAGACACAGCACACATGCTACTTTTAGCACCCAAAACGCTCGTTTTAGTGACTGCGTTGATACTGCATCGCATTTTAGCGAATTTGCCCCCCTAGACAAGTGGCAAACGCTCAGTAACTATTCAAATATTACGCTTTGGCGATATTTAGGCCAAATTGGTAGCCAAGTGGATCATGGCTTGTTCAACGTTCGTTCCATACGAACTTTACGAAGTATATCGAATATTGTCTCTGAATTGACGGTAAACGTCACTTTGAAGTATTATTTTCACCGAGGTTATAAGTTTTATTTATATGAAAAGTGCATTAAAAGCAAAAAAGACTTGCCTCCCAAGATGTGGCATCAACGCTAGTACAATAGAAAGAGAAATTTATGGATTTGTCATAAGCTGTTGACACGAGCGTAAACGAATTTGTAATTGGTAGCCAAATGTCATTCGTGAAACGAAACGTTATATTGCATCGATCATTTTTGACAATTTTCGTACAAAACCGTAGCCAAGTGGCACTTTTGACAAGCAAAATAGTAGCGAATTATCCGATACTCAGCGAACGCTAGAACCCTGCAGATTACGCTTAAAATGGCGGTTGATTACTATTATTCAATCAGCTGTTCTAAAGCGTAGATAACATCTGTGAGAATTTTTGATAATTTTAAAGTAAAATTAACGCAAATTAAGGCTTTTGGTGGCACATTATTAATGGTGCTTTGATATCCTTGTGGCGCGGGCGGGGTATTAATGCCACATGCATACATTTACCGGCTACCTTACCCTCCAAACCGGAACACGACAATAACAAGCACTGTTGCTATTGCTGCAGAATAGGTGGGCCAGTGGTATTAGTGGTATTAGACCCGGGCGAGACAATGCAGAATCCTACCACCTAGAAGCCACAATACTAGTGACTCTTTTACCCAATTGTTCGCTTCTAACGAACTGCCTAGACACATTGTAAGTAGTGATAGGTTTGCAAAATGCTGACAATGTCTTAATGATGATAAATATAATATTTCGTCTTTAAATATGTTACAGACACTATAAGTTCAAGTTATAAACACTATATTCTTGTTACAACCCTTGTATTTTGGAAATTTAATGAAACAAAGAAAGATAGTTTATTTTTCAGTGTAGCAATAGATTTCGATCAATTTTACATTTCTGTAAATATGTATGCCAAAAAATACGTAAAAAAGAAGTTTTATATGTTCAGTTTTGGATATTTTTGTTCATTTTTAATAATAAATTTATCATCAGCTTTCATAAATCTGAAACATAAGTTTTATGTGACTATCGATAACATTTTGCACAATTCTACGTTCACTTGTAATGTAAAATCAAATTTGATAGCAAGGAAGATAAATACATAAATCTTGGTGACAGTATTTAATTTTATAACTCTTTAAATTCGTAGTACTGACAGAGTTCAATTGACATGTTAGCTATATAGAAACTTACGGCATGACAGTAATTAAGAATCAGATACAGCGACTCTGTTCTTATTTTTTTATATTATTTATATATTCCATCCATGTATATTATTCATCCGAGATTGACTCACGTTGTGAAAATAACACTTCAAACTGACATCGCCGTCAATTCACAGACAATATTCGATAGACCTCAATAGAATGAACGTTAAACAAGCCATGATCCACTTGGCTACCAATTTGGTCTAAATGACTATATAACACCCCTTTTTTGTTGCACCATTGCGTGGAGAGGGTAAGGGACACCAACTTTTGTCAAGGTCACTTTGCTCTGAGTTAATTCCTCGTGGAGTTAGGAGATGAAAATAGAAATCCATTACAAAGGCGTCTGCGACTTAAAAAAATAAAATGTATTGAAATCCCCCTAGTTAGGTTAGGACTCTTAAATTATGGCAATTGGCGTTCATTTTACTTTAAAATTATCAAAAAATTTAACAGATATTATCCACGATTTAGAACAGCTGATTGAATAATAGTGATCATCCGCCATTTTTAGCGTAATTTACAGGGTTCTAGCGTTCACTAATCATCGGATCACAATTTTGCTTGTCAAAAGTGCCACTTGGCTAAGGTTTTGTATGAAAATGATCAAAAATGATCGATGCAATATAACGTTTCGTTGCACGAATGACACTTGGCTACCAATTACAAATTCGTTTACTCTCGTATCAACAGCTTATGTCAAATCCATACATTTTGTTTTCTATTCTCCTAGCGTTGATGCCACTTGTCTTGGGGGGGCTAGGCTCGAACGCGGCATCGGAATCGCGCGTTTCAGCGACTGCTCCGATGCTAGATCGGGTCGGTAGTAGTGTTGCCTTTCGTTAGTCGACTATCAATTATCAATATATATATATATATATATATATATATATATATATATATATATATATATATATATATATATGGGGATAATTGATATTTTGGTACGTTATAATCAAAAAGTTTGGTTGCAAGAGTTCAGACAATTTTGATAAAATGTGTGATTGTTCCGTCACGTCATCATTACCATCATGATTCATTTATAGTTATAATCTAACCTTTGATTATTGTGTTTGCCACAAAGCATTAATTAATTAAATTTTTTTTTATCTCACAAGATAGCAAACAAGCAGAGGATTTACCTCGAGGAAAGAGCTACCATCGCCTATAGACAGCAATCATGTTAATGGTGTGCGTTTTTCTTAATAAAATAACGAACAAAAAGATGTATCTCTTGATTGAAAGAGAAACCATCGCCTATAGACACTTAAGATGTTAATGGTGCGTTGCTATACGTATGATGGAATGGCAATGCCACATGCATAATTCTAGCGGCTAACATATCCTCCAAACCGGACCATGACAATGAAAAGCATTGACGCTATTACGGTAGGAATAGATAGTTGGAGTTTTCGCTTTAAAATACGTAAAAATACAATTATTTTCAACCAACGAACAAGATAAAATTAAAAATTTAAAAACCCCCAACGCAACCTCAGTTTGCCATTGGGCTACATATGCATCATTTAAAGTGCAAAACGTGAAAGCACCTGATGATCTATAAAATCTATAAAAATCTATGTTCTTGCAGCATCAAGTTGAGTTTACCACGGACCCTTACTCAATGAACTTGAGTTGTTTTATTGCAAAGCTCCCATGGTCTGCAGCTTCACTGTGTAATGCTGAAAATCATTTTAATTCACTGTATGTAAAAATATAACAAGTGAGACCACACTCAATGGACTTATTTCGTTTAGTCCAGGAGTTCCATGGCCACTTTCTAATTCTATTATCAAACTCTGAGAATCTCCTAGTGATAAATGCCAATCTCCTAGTAATAAATATCAGCCCAATCTCCGATGGCCACCTTTCAGTTCCATCATTCCAGAAAATATCCGGCACCTAAGTATTGCCAAAATAAACCGAATTAGCTAACATTCGACGGATTTATCTATATAAGTTTAAAAGTTCCAATGGACTTCTATCAGCTCTATCATCAGACATTGGAAAACATCCTGTTCCAAAGTCCTTAAAAGAACGAATCAAATGAGACCAAAATCGATAGTACTGCCCAATTTTCATTCATTCGTTCGTTTCGTTCCCATGACCTTCTCTCACTTTGTAGTAAGAACCTGAAAATCATCTAACACCAGATTATTTGTCAAAACAGAACAAATAAGTCCAAACGCGATGGGTTTATCTCATTTATTTTATTTTATTTTTATTTTATACTTTATTGTACACTTAAATTCATATTATTACATTTTTATTTGTGAACATTTACAAAAGGCGAGCTTATCTCTGCAAGAGATTTCTTCCAGCAAACCCAAAAGAATGAGAATGCGTAAAAGAAATGTAGAATATACAGTGTACAAATTATTAATTTAGAAACTAGACTTACTACTATGAATAATAACTAATAAGTTACTGTGCCCTTTTATTCAAAAATTTCGCAGAAAGGTAAAATTACTTTACGGTTTTTTTTAAAAATTACTATTGACTGACTACTGATATGAAAAGGAAGTGAATTCCAAAGTTTCACAGAGTTGATAGTGAAAGAATTACCATAAAATATAGAAGAATGTGATGGATATTGTAAAATTCCACAATTATGAACGACAATTTGAGTCAAAATCGTATAGAAAATTAAAACGCTCGCGAAGATAGTATGGTGAATTTACGTTAAATAATATATTATAAAGAAGACAAAGCGTATGAGCATTCCCGCGCTCTCGAATACGAATCCACTTGAGTTGCATTCTAAAATAGGAAATATGGTCAAATTTTCTCAAACCAACCATTTAGTTTAAAAGATCCCGTAGCCATCTTCCGGTTATATCAATAAATTCTTAAAATCTTTCAGCACCAAACAGTATACCAAAACAAACCCAATTAGCCCATACTCGATGGGTTTATCAGGTTTAGCGAGATTTCATGGAATTCTTCCAGTTTTATTTTCAGAAACTGAAAGTCATTCTATTCCAAAGTCCTTATTAAAACGAACCAAATGAGCCCCAATTCTGGCGTTGCTTATTTTAAATTTAAAGTTCCCCTTACCTCCTTCCTGCTTCATCATAGGACCACAAAAATTATCTAGTACCAAGGTAACTCTCAAAACAGAAGAAATGAGTCTAAACTCGATGGATTAATTTTGTTTATTTCAAAGGTTCCCATAGCCACCTTCAATTTTCATTATTAAATTGAAAAAATCACCTAGCACCAAAAAATATGCCGAAACAAACCGAAGCAACCCACACTCAATGCGTTTTTCTGTGTTAGCTTAGAATTTCTCATATACTTCTTTCTCACTCTATCATATGACACCGGAAGCCATCCTGCTCCTGAAGTTTTATAATAAAACAGGAAGACGTCCTCCTTCCTGTTTTATTATAAGACCCTGAAAATCATCTAGCAGCGGGGTATTCGTCAAAACAGAACAAACGAATCTAAACTCAATAGTTTTATATTCTTTAGTTTAAAAATTATCATAGCCACTAGTTTCATCATCAGATCCTAAAAATTATCCAGCACCAAAGTGTATGTCAAAATAAACCAAATTTACCGGTGGATGGGATACGCTGTGCTGCGCTCCCTGCTGCATGGGTACCAGCATCTTACGTATTTCTAGCGTGAAATAGCTTTGCTGTGTTTCGGAGAGAAGAGCAAGATAGGCAGTGTAATTACTGGTTCCGAGACTTAACATCTTATTTCTTAGGATAGGCAACACATACATGAATTACCTGGGCTAGTTCCAGGTAAACTAATGTTCATTGGTGACGTCGACTACTTACCATCAGGTGGCACTTCTACCTGTTTGCCTATCCAACTAACATAAAAAAACAACACACACTCAATGAGTTTATCTGAATTTGCTTAGAAGTTCTAATAGACTTTTTCCAGTTCTATCATCAGGCACCGATAATAATCGTGCTTCAAAATCCTAGCAAAAATGTACTCCATTTTATTTCAAAGCTCTCATGACCTCCATCTCAGCTCTATTATAAGACCCCGGAAATCATCTAGAACCAGGATGTTTGTTAAAACTACGGTTAAAACACAAGAAAAGATCCCAAACTCGATAGGTTTATCTTGTGGGATTAGAAGTTTCCATGACTATCTTCCAATTTGATGGAATTACAGACACTAAAAATCGTCCAACGCCAAATTGTTTGCAAAAACAAACGGAATTTGTTTCCCACTTGATGGGTTAACCTGGTTTAGCTTAGAAATTCTCGAGTACATCTTCCAGCTTTATCATCAGGCAATGGACACGACCCCAAAGCCGATGGTGTTGCTCGATTTTCCAAAATTCTCATAACGTACTTCCAGCTTTATCATGAGACTCTGGAAATCGTCTAGCACTGGAGTATTTGGCCAAAAAGAACAAATGAGTCCAATTTCAATTACTTTATCTTGTTTAGTTTAAGAGTTCTCATGGTTAACTTCTAGTTCCATCATCAAATCCTGAAAATCAGCTAGCACTAAGGTGTTAGCCATAACAAGATAATTGAGCGCTAATTCAAAAACATTATCTCGTTTAGTTTAGGAGTTTACTGTAGTTCCATTTTGAGTCTGGATTCTTGAAGTTCTAATGTCACTTTTCAGCTCAATCTTCAGAACCTTATCATTATGAGAAAGATAATACTATAACAAATGAAATGACTCCAAACTCCACTAAATTAGCTATTTCTATCTGTGAGTTACATTTGCACTCTTACGGCTACATCTTCAGTTCTTCGACATTATATGTAATGGAAAATACACATCATCAAAAATCCACGGAGTCTGAACTTGATTATCTTATCTCTACATTCTACGCGTGAGTTTCGGTAGCACCTTATCAGCTCTATCTTCAGATCCTCGTCATCATGAGCACTTATCAAATTTAGTACTTATAACAACAAGACTTAGTCCAAACAAAATTGTCTTGTTAAGATTATGCATCAGAGAGTTCCAGTCTCTACATTCAGACTACATCATGAGCTCAGTTGGATGGTACTGTAGAGCTCTTACACGGCGGCTTCACCACTTGTGGAGATTCTCGAACTCTAGGGGGCTTTGCACTTCGCTTGCTGCGATTATACTCTATTAATTATGTACTGAGAGGTACGCGGGATCTACTACTTCTTACTGTTATATTAAAATAATAAAAAATATTTTCTAAACTTCCATTAATTTGGGCATCCGTCTTAACCCAAAGAAAAAACAAGACCAAAGAGTATACAATACTACGTAAGAAACAAGACTATCTAATACAATTTGACACATATAAAAAAAACTAGACGAAGTTCTACGTTTAAAAGCGGACAAAGCTGCCAGCAAACATGTAACACCTCTATGTTAAGGTATTACAGTACTGCATTATCACTGAGATTTCACAAGTCTGCCAACTTTTTGTACAAATGGATATCAGAAAATTTTTTAAAAAGCGGCTTTCAGTATTTGGAAAATCTGTTATTTAAATAAGAAAATTTCCAGTTCAATAGATGCTGATGATCTTTGAATGAGGATCTTAAAATATCAGCTCAAAGTTACTATGTAATTGTAATATCAATAAAGTAACAGAATACCAAAGAACACGGGCCGTTTTAGTTTTGAACATCCCTTGTGTATCTTTTGGAGTGGCAAATATTAAATTAAGTGGAATAATTTTATACGTTTTTTAAATCAATAAAACAAAATAAATATCTAGGAATAGTTACATAAAAATATAAAGACTTTGATTGACTTCTGCTATCTTAAATGTTACCGTTGTACAAATACAAAACATTTTATTTCATGTACTTTAAATATAAATAAGTTAATATACAATCATCTTTATTTCAAATAATAACCAAATTAAAATGCTCACTGTTTTATACAAAGGAATAGTTTAAAGAAAATACCTTTCTTTTTTATTTTACAGTAATTACTATCGACGTTCGTGACTGAGAGTTCCTCTGATAACAGTATGTATAATCTATGGTAAATGGTTATTGGGTACCTATGTCAAGTATCTAGTATCTACACGTCTTGTCGTCACTTGTCGCGGGTCGCCTCGTCGCTTATTTTGCATCGGACAAGTGACAACTTTACATTTGCCAATAAGAATCGTAACCACAGAGTATTAAGAAGAGGGCGAAATGTTTACGTTAATCTAACCTTTTACTTTTACTAGGTGGCAGAGTTCTGCATTGACTCGCCCGGGTCAGGTACCACCGCCTTACCTATTCCTGCCGCAACAGCGTCAGTGCTTGTCGCTGTCGTGTTCCGGTTTGGAGGGTAAGCTAGCCGGTAAACTTATGCATGTGGCATTAGACGTCGCCACAAGATAGCAACGCACCATTAATATATTTGGTGTCTATAGGCGATAGTTGACTCTTTCCATCAGGAGATCCATCTGCTTGTTTACTATCTTATGATATAAAAAAAACCTAAATTCCAACTTTATCTTTATCGAACTATTATTCCCCAAGCTTAAAAATATATAATAAATGTGGATAAGTTAAGGAGTTAATATCGAATCTTACAGAATATATGAAACTTTAAGATGAATAGTAAAAATAATGAGGTATAGAGTCTTGCCCGTGTTCTTTAGTGTTGATATAGCCTTTACAAGTTACGTCATTCTTTTCATCACTTTGTAAAGAGCTGGTGATCTTGAAATGGCTGAACCGATTTTATTGAATCATAGTTAAGAACCATCTTACAAAACAGGGCTTTCAATTAAAAAAACCGCAACCAAATCGGACCATCCGCCGGGCGCTACGATGACATGGACAGACACACAGATACACCTGAAACTTATAATACCCCTCGTTTTGCGTCGGGGGTTAAAAAAGGCAAAACAAACGGCTTTGGGGAATAATAATGTGCATGGAAGAAACTCTCAAAGAAAATACGGCAATTTTTCGATTTCAAGGAATCACTTTAATCGCTTATTTTCCGTGAACAGACATACAAAAAACAGATTAGACAAATTAAGAATCTTCTTTATGCAATCTGCTAAAATTAATTTAAAATACGAAGAATTATCAGTATCATTATAAGCATTAAATATTTTCTGGGTTTTAAATTATCTTAGCCGCCATTATAATAAATAACGTTTATTTTTATTACAGCGACTATAAAACTGACGCCTAGCTCAACACAATATGATTTGAATTCCGGCTACTGAAGCTTCAGCAACTACTAAGTACCTAATATTTATATGTAAGTACAGCTTATTTTTTAACTGCCTGCTACCTTATTAGTAAAAGGTATTACTGATTTTATCCCAATTTTCAAAAATCAAGTTTTTGCCGTTTTGAGGTCCATTTTCCTACTATTTACACGATGATGTCAGTATAAGGATATATGTGAGTATGCATGTGTATATGACCACCTCTCATAACTTTTGAACGGTTAAGCCAATCGAGCCCCAGTTTAGGACATTCGATTAGGTTCTGCCAAACTTAAAATTCTTGAAAGTCTAAATAGATTCGGCCCAGGATATTCTGAGAATTTAAAAAAAAATGTCGATGAAATAACATTTTTTAAATTAGCATCCAGATAAATGCCTCATTAAATTACTAAATCTAATAAAGTTTTTTCCTTAAGAAATTGCGTCCAATGCCATAAATTGCATCAAAATCGGTTTATCCATAAAGTAGCTTAGACGTAGCAATAACATAGAAACGATAACGAATTTAGAAAACAAAATAAAATGTATGGCATTGACAAAGGCGGCGATAAATCACGTGACCAATTGACATCGACATCGTTATATTCAGAGAAGATGACGAATTTTTGATTTTTGAAAATGAAAATGTAACAGTCGTTTCACTACGAAGCGATGTCACGTTTAAAAGCTCCTAGGAGTAATCGTTGACGAAAGTTGTAGAAAAAATGTTTTTGACATAACTTCAAGATTTTTCAAATAATCAATTTTTGACATTTATTTATTTACTAGCTGTTGCCAGCGACTTCGTCCGCGCGGACTTCATTTACTCCGCACTGCTCCTCCCTCGTAGGTGATAGCGTGATAATAGGTGGGGTATCAAAATATGAAAGAACTTTCTAAGCACATTTCAAATATATAAACGTTATTAGCTATTGCTTACTCCTTTGCCTGCAATCACCTGATAATTGCAAGAATTTATAAAATCACTTCTAAACTGTTTAGGTATCATAATTGGACAAATGAATGAATGAATGAATGAAATTTATTTGCTCAGAATACGGTAAAATTTTGTAGGTTTACATAAGTTACAATACATCCGCTTAATCTACTAAACTGGCATGCAAATTTTTTAAAAAATATAACTATAAATAAAACTACTAATTTAATATTACTCCGGCAACAAAAATTGAAATATTTGAACCAACAATAAATTAGAATTATAGATTCGTCATACGCCTATCGTGGTTAATATTTCGTGTTTGAGGAGTCGTTGCCTCTTGATCGTTCGCTGGTTATCAGCTACGTGACGTCACGTTAAATTGATTACAACGCCCTCTAGTGGACTTTTTTATATTATAAGATAGCAATCAAGTAGATCGGTCTCCTGATGGAAACAGTCAACAATTGCCTATAGACACCAAAGATGTTAAGGGTGCGTTGCTATCTTATGGCGAGGTCTAATGCCACATGCATAAGTTTGCCGGCTAACTTACCTTCCAAACCGGAACACAATAGTGACAAGCACTGACACTGATGCGGCAGGAATAGGTAAGGCGGTGTTACTAGACCCGGGCGAGACAATGCAGAACTCTACCACCTAGTAGCCACGATGGTGGTAACTCGTATAGCCAATCGCTCGCCTTTTACGACCTGCCTGGCAGAACGGCAGTTGGCCTATTCTTCAAAGGAGCCCGGGACCAACACTTAAAGTAATGAACTAAAAAAATTTGATGGTGTCGTGTGGGATATCAAATAAAAGAGCTTTGTTAGCACATTTCAAATATATAAACATTATTAGCTGTTGCTCACGACTTTGCTTGCAATCACCTGATAATTGCAAGAATTTATAAAGGAACGCATCAATTAATATAAAAATCAAACGTATGTAGTAACAGTAACAACATAGGCTGGTTGTACCTCCACGTAGTGAAGGCGGCAACAGTAACACTTATTGGCCAAAATCTCCCATATAATTTGTGTAATTTCTCCCCGTGTTGGTCCCGGGCTCCTTTGAAGAATAGGCCAACTGCTATTCTGCCAGGCAGGTTGTAAAAGGCGACCGATTGGCTATTCAAGTCACTACCATCGCGACTACTAGCTGGTAGAGTTCTGCATTGTCTCACCCGGGTCTGGTACTATTACCTTACCTATTCATGCCTCAATAGCGTCAGTGCTTATCACTGTCGTGTTCCGGTTCAGAGGGTAAGGTAGCCGGTAAACTTTTACATATGGCATTAGACCTCGCCACAAGATATCAACGCACCATTAACACCTTTGGTAAGTATAGGCGATGGGTGACACTTTCCATCAGGAGACCCATCTGCGTGTTTGCTATCTCATGATATAAAAAAGCAGTATCGTACTAAAATACCTAAAACTATTAAAATACTCGTATCTACAACAAAATAAATCTAGTTTTGTTTAATTGTTTATCATTCAAAGTGGTTCGCTTACATAGACGTTTTGTAAAGTTAAAGTGGTTCGCTTACATAGACCAAACGGCCGTGTTCACCAAGCAGCCTCACAGAATTTTTCAGAATGCCATTAATAATAAATTACGATTATAATGAATGTTTTTCAACGCTGTATTTTTAGATAACTTAACAAGAAAATGAAGACCATAATATTGCTTTGCGCCATAGCTGTAGTATCAGCTGTATATACGGACGTAGATGAGACTATAGATATTGATGGGATGATGCTAAGTGGGGAAAAATTAAAGCCATATATGGACTGCTATCTGGATAGAGGACCGTGCTCAAAATCAGCTGCTTCTTACAAAAGTAAGTTTCATCGAATTAAAAACATGTATTTCTGTAACTAATATTTTTGGTGATATTAAAATGTGTCTAATTCTATCAGAATTCTAACAGCCATCAGTTTTCTTTTATCACTGTATTAATTCTAGTCCCGTATAATAAATTGTCCCCTTCATTTCTCTGCATATCAATCGTAGAAATATACCAACATTTAACGTATTAGAGAAAATGTGACCACCAGTTTGTATAGCCCTAAGATGGTTGACTCTAATAACTAGTTTTTTGATTTCTGAACTCAAATTCCGTCAATCGTTAAGTTTGTTTGATGAAAACGCATCTTGACTAATTATGTAAATGATTCATTGCCATAGATGCATTAGTTCCATTATCATTACGTCCATTAATTTGTTTCAATAATCTAGCTAACAACTCTGGTTCGTTTTCATGGTAGTCATTGATAATTAGTTATGCCGTAGTGTGCGCTGTTTATGTGCGATATGTTGGCTTTTGCTTAAAGTTTAAAATGTTTAACTTAAAGCAATTAGCTTTAAGTTAAACATTTTTTATAGATATATCGATCACACTAATACAGATCGCTCCTTCATATATTACTTAGTATAAAGCTTTTAAAATTTCTCTAGAATCTAAAGAATACAGGCCATTTTGGCTTTGTACATCCCTTGCCTGTTTTTCGGAGTGACAAATCTCTAATCTAATGATAAACTAGAATAATATTCTACGATTTTTAAATCAATTAAATAAAACATATCGCTAGGAACAATCATATAAAAAATATTGAGACTATAATTTGATTGAATTCTATCATGATATTTAAGTGTAACCATTGTATAAAACTTTAATTACATTTTCATTAAAACAGCAACAAGTTTATATATATCATAATTTTCATTAAAAGTATCAAATAAAAATTCTTCCTGTTTTTGTATTAAAGAATAGTTAATGCTGATTTATTTTTTGTTCTTTTAAGTACCTATAAAGTGTCTTCACAAAATCTTAGCTCAGAATTCTGTCAATCTATTTAGATTTCTGAGATTAACAGCTGTTATACTGAAGACACCCAATGACAAGATAAATACCTAACCACATACTACTAAGGACGGAACTGATTGTTTTAGTTAACCTTACCTAAAATCCTACTTTAATTAGCTACTATTCCCCAAGTTAAAAAAAATATTTATTTAATACAGATAAGTTAAAGGGTTGATATAGAATCTGGAACATAGGTATTAAACTTTAAGGTAATAATTTAAAAAAAAACGATGTATGAAGTCTTGCTCATGTTCTTTAGCTAAGTCATTATTATTTTTCATTTATCACTCTTTTACGTTTTATATTTACAGTTTGTTAAAGTTCTATAATAAGTTATATAGTTTGATTTGATTTTATGGTTGAGTCTTTGCTAATGATGTGTTCGCTTTTGAATATGTATGTGTTTTTATTTTACCTTTCAGTGTTTATATTTGCAAGTTTAGTTATTATGTTTATTTGGATAATGTTAATACATTTTACTTTCTTTTATCGGGATACTGATTATATAATTATTTATATAAGTCATAATTTGTTCTACCTGTATATAAAACATCATTGGTTAAGAATTGGGTTGGGAAGTAGAGTAACAGGTATTGTGCCTGTAACCTATGCGTGTGCTATTTCTTTCCCGCCATAGGTACGTGTAGAAACGTGCCATTTATATATTTGATTAGTATATGCGATAGTTATCTATTTCCTTCAGGACGGCCAGCTACTTGTTCCTAATTCCTGGTTAATTTCCTATAATTAAAAAAAATAAGTGTAATGTGATTGTGTAGTAAACGGTCAAAAAAGGTACTGACTTTCGCCTATAATCAGGTTGACTGATAAAAAATTGTACTTACTAAAATACTGAGGGTATCCTGTACTTGATTCAAAAAGCGAATATGTAAAAATAGAAGTACCTACTTAAGTTTTGACCTAATTATCAAATTAAGTACTTATACCCGCAAATAAATATCGAAGTTCATTACTTATAAATACAGATTTGCCGAACCCACGGCTAGAGTCGATTGCGCGCCACTATTTCTCGCGTGGTGACCAAAATTTTTTAATATTAAGTCGGTAATGTTTACAATGCAGTTAAGTAATATTCTCTTTTTATAAAACATATTTTTGTTAATTACATATCACCATTAACTATCATGCCTTCAATATGTACAGTCTTTTACCAGTCAACCTGTATAATTTTTGTTCTGCATTGAGCAATGGACATCAAAACATATAACTTTCACGATTATAATATTATTAGCTGCAGCGTGCAGGCCGCTACATTATAACAATTTTTGGCAAATCTCGGGTGATCACCTAATTTTTCCGGGATAAAAATAGCTCATGTCCTATTTCAGGTCATCATTTTCCTGTGCGCTAAATTTAATCCAAATCCGTTCAGTGGTTTTTGCGTGATTTAGTAACAAACATCCGTCCATCCAAACATCCACTTTCGCATTTATAATATAGATTACATTTTGCAATACTGCGGTTGCTACTATGCTGCAGAGGTCTCCTACAACTTTTTTGGCATGCTGATGATAGCTTTAAACCATAATTAATATTGCGTTACAAGTAATTTAATTTGATTTATAATTTTAAAGAGTAATAAACGTATATTTATATAATGTACACAGACATATTAATCATATTACAGACAATATAATTGGTATATTATCGCTATTATTAGCACATATAACGCAAATATTTGATCATATATACTATAACTAATAATGTGTAAATAATAAAAATAATCAATATGATGTATTTTTAACATACACAGCTCACATAATTGATTTCTTATCAAACGCCTGTAAGGACTGCGACGATAAACTGAAGCATATCATCGAAGAGTTTCTTCTTAATGCTATGACAAATAATCCTGATGACGTCGCACAACTGAGAGCTAAATACGACCCTACTGGAGCTAACTTTTCTAAGCTCGTATATTCGGTTTCTAAGTACAGGAAATAATTTGTAATCTTTGAAATTGTTAATAAATAATATTTTTAGATACATACATTAATTTCTTGGTTAAGAATGCTTATGAGTTATATTTTAGCTGTATCCCTTTTTAATTGCACTTTTTTTTTGGATTTAAAATTGGTTACTATCAATATTTATCGGTTTAAATAATAAATAATCTGAATTATATTATGGTTTAATTTTATATATAAGCGGATTTATAAGCTCATAAAATTTAGGGGAAAACCAACAAAAATAAATGGAAAGGATACTGAAGCCCTCCGGATTATCTACGCCACATTCTTCGTCCTGAGAGTATGTGTTTCCTCAAGGGTGGTTTAGGATTTTTTATGTGCTCAAATTATAAACATACCTTCTCACTGACCGAATTATATTATACGGTCAGTAAGACGGTATCTTTATAGATGTAAATATTAGATGAGACATATAACCACTATGAAAAACATGAAACAGGTACTGCACAACTTTCAACATGGCTATTTGCTCATAACATTTTATTGGATTTAACGTTAATGTTGTAGATGTGTTTAGATGATATTTTAAAAGATATGTTTTTATTGGGATACAATTTGCGTAAATATTTTTAACTATTCACGGATCCTATGTCGTGATCTAGGCACATGCAATCATGAAGCTGTATTGTATCTGGAGGCAACACTTGAAACAAAATTTTGAATACTGCTGTCATCTTCTGAGATAAATAAGTAAATATTCATGGGACAAATTACACTGACTGATCTAACTCCGAAGTAAGCAAATTATTTGCTTGTGTTATGGGTGTTAGTCAACGATACCAATACATAGAAATACATATATAAATACTAGAATATATTATATAAACACCCAAACCCGGAAATACAAACATTTATGCTCATCTCACAAATGCTTGTCCTCGTCGGGAACGAACCCAAGTCCTATCGATTGCGTAGTCCGAGTCGCTAACCACTCGACCAACGGAGCGGTCTTACCCTCTTTTTATAACACAGCTGTATAAAAAGAGATGTCGAGAGCTTATAGGAATATAACGTAGGTATATGTTTCAATTGATTAATCCGAGTGCTAGCTCCACCTTTACCTAATATTCCATGCAAGTATATTTTGACAATTTTTCTAATCAATATAAATACAAGACAAAAAAATGTCATCACGTCCTTGCATCGTACGCAGAGGGCGATATGAACGGTAATACTTATCGTCGCATTGTACAGATCTGATAACAATTATTTAATAAAAAAAAAAGACTTGTGGCACTCGGAGACTGCCGCGGTAAAGCTATTGCATAGCATTTTTTATCAACTTATGCAATTACAATTTTATATATTCATTTTATTTATGCAGTATTTTTGAAGTGAAAACTTCTTTAGGCGCGTTGAGCGTTTTGGTAGAGGGTAAAATACTCGGTTCGCGTCACCGACATGCTAATGATAATAGTATATCTATAGCTATGTTTTGCATATAGTTTTAATTACTCTCAACTTAATAGTTCCGTTTTCACTTCTATCGGCAGTCCCACGACTGCTACTGTTTTTTTTTCTTTGTTTATTCATATTTAAAACACTTTGTACACAAATTATACGAGTACAGATATTCACTGTTGTACGTAGATGATAAATACCTATACACCTATATACTTTCTCACAAACAGCTGATTACGGTAGTTTTCCAATACAACCAATGCCACCTAAGGGTGGGTTGCTAAACTAAAGAGACAAGCGTGATATTTCAAAAAGTCATTAAAAGTTCTGGTATTTATCGATAGATGGAAAAACTAAAAAGTATCACCGCTGTGCCTGTCGGAGTGGAGGGTGTTAGGTTTTTTCGTTACGGAATTTCTGGATTCGGTCTCCACGCTCAAGGCCCGCGATAGAAGCTATGCAATAGCTTAAAAATAATCATTGCCAATTCTAGAAGGCACATATAATTAAAATCAGAATGAGAATTATTGATTGGCCATTTTTCGCAACTTTCGTAACGTCGTTTCGTTATACGATATACGATGTGATATTTCGGTTTACGATATGGGCTCTTGAAGATTAATATAATGACAACAAAATGGTGGTGTTTACTTATATTTTGTGTTGTTTTTTTTTCATCAATGCTATAACTTTCCTTGTGTCATGGTTCATATTAGTTATGACACGACCCCGCTGGGTCATATGACTTGGGTAGTTAGTAAGGTGAGTCATTTCTAAAAAGTTCAACGCAAAATTTAGTTTATTTATTCGTATTCTTCTTAATAAACCTTTTTATTTGATACTGTTAGATATAAAACCCAGTTCCTCTTGATAAAAAATATATTATAGTAATTAATTACAATAAGAACTTCACTAGGACATATATGATACACGAGAACTTCCGACAGACTGCCGAAAAAACAAAAAAACAAGTGTGTCGATTCCCGCCACGTAGTGTTGGACATTCTACGATGCTTGCTATTAATACCCATATAAAGAGAGTTTTTAAACATAAGTGGTCCGCGTTCTTGGACGCTCTGTGTTATTGGATTTAGAATGATATCAATTTATTTTTCGAAATCTTCTCAGCAAATCCTGTCATTTTATACACTTATTATGAGAGGGCTTAAAATAACTATTCCGCTAACCTGAGGGGCCCTCCATAACGAATTTAGAACAGTCATTTTATTTCTTGCATTTTTCCAGCACACACTTTCATTTGATATCCATGTTATAGCATAATACTTTAAAGAAGGACCATAGAACCAGGGGAACAAGGGGAAAGATAAAAGTATTGAAAAATAAAATACATAGGTTGTTACATATAATGTGTCTGGGTATTATAAATATAAATAAGTAAATAAACAAATAGAGAAATTAAAAAAGTTTAAAGTTTAAAGTGATAAAATGTTGTTTATATGTGTGAATTTTAGGGAGTGTACGTACTTACAACAGATAAGACATCAATTTCAAACTTAAATGGAGGTCGTCCTGATTTGGTCAAACTTCGAAACGGCGGATACGTTACTGTTGCTAATAATTAGTAGCTAGTTGATAGTCCCCTATTACCCTTTATCGTCAAAGATGTTTAATGCTCACATTAATAAGCCAACTGCCATTCTACTAGGCAGGTCGCAAAAGGCGACCAAATGGCTATACGAGTCACTAACATCGTGGTTACTAGGTGGTAGAGTTCTGCATTGTCTCGTCCGTTTCTGTTACCACCGCCTTACCTATTCTTGCCGCAATAACGTCAGTGCTTGTCGCTATCGTGTTCCGGTTTGGAGGGTAAGGTAGCCGGTAAACTCATGCATGTGGTATTAGACCTCGCCACAAGATAGCAACGCACCATTAACACCATTGGTGTATATAGGCGATGCTTGACTCTTTCCATCAGGAGACCCATCTGCTTGTTTGCTATCTTATGATATAAGAAAAAGGCGTGGAGTTCAATTCGTGTTATAAAATATATATGCAAGTAAATTAATAAAGGCTTTGACCAGGTAATTTTTAACTTTAG
The DNA here is from genome assembly GCA_036924255.1 of Apodemia mormo. Classification (NCBI taxonomy): domain Eukaryota; kingdom Metazoa; phylum Arthropoda; class Insecta; order Lepidoptera; family Riodinidae; genus Apodemia; species Apodemia mormo. The sequence goes on along the minus strand of JAUPFN010000024.1, from coordinate 12,786,340 downwards.
AAGCATAGATCAGACCAATCCTATAGACGAAGGATATACTTACCAGTCCGGCCGTTATGTCAACAGCAACGAAGCCGTGTGGCGGTTATTAGGATTTCCGTTACAAGAAAGACATCCAACTGTAACCCATCTTAGTGTTCACTTAGAAAATGGGGAGAGAATTTATTTCAGTGAACACAATGTCCGTGAAAGAATATTAAGCCCGCCAAAAACAATGCTTACTGCATTCTTCCAACTTTGTGCAAGCGATGACTTTGCAAAAACTCTTCTGTACATTGAGGTTCCACAATACTATTTGCATATACATGGAATACGTCAAGAGAGGAATGAAAACGATACATTCAAGGGATTCCCGTTGAGAATTGGTCTGGTGTTAAGTCTGGAGACGCTTTAGATAGAGTTTACACGGTACATGTGAGCAATATGGAATATTTTTGCTTAAGACTACGTCATGCGCGAGGAGCTGTTTCATTCAAGGATCTTAAAATGTACGATGGACAGGAAATGGCAACATTTAGACAGGCATATGAGGCAAGAAGATTACTGGAAAATGATAATTATTGGGATACAACATTAGAAGAAGCCGCACATAGTAAATCGGCTGCAAAGGGAAGAAAGTTTTTTGCAATATTAATTGCAAATCCACTGCAAATGTAGGAAAAGTACAAAAATGATATGTCCGAAGATATTTTGCACCGATTACAATCAGAAGATTCTAATGTTTCATATAATGATTGTATTTACAACGAAGCTCTCACTAAAGTGGAAGAACAAATAGTCAAGATTGGTACAAGACTTGGTACGGGAAATGAGTTATGATATTTTTTTTTGCAACAACGACTAATTGATCATCTTCCGCTTTTAAATTCGGAACAAAGAAAACGTCTTCAATCAAGTTATTCAACAAGTTGTTAGTGGTAATGGTGGTCTGTTTTTTTGGATGTGCCGGAAGGTACCGGGAAGACATTTCTCTAAAATCTGCTTTTAGATTTAATCTGTAAAGACAAAGGAATTGCGGTTGCTGTAGCCCTTCTGGTATAGCCGCCATGCTCCTTGATGGTGGCCAAACAGCTCATTCCATACTTAAGCTGCCATTGAATTTAGCTCACGAAGAAGTGCCAGTTTGCAACATCACTAAAACTAGTGACCATGGACGGATGTTACAAGAGAGTAAATTGTTGGTTTTGGTTGGATGAGTGCACAATGTCTCATAAAAAGCCATTAAAGCTTTAAATCGAACACTAATGGATATTAGAAACAGCAAGAGGAATGGTCGTACTTATATATATATATATATATATATATATATATATATATATATATATATATATATATATATATATATATATATATATATATATATATATATATATATATATATATATATATATATATATATATATATATATATATATATATATATATATACGTCGGCTAGTGATTATAGACAGATTTTGCCCGTAATAACTAAAGGAACACCGGCAGATGAGATACATGCATGTTTGAAAGCGTCAGTTGCTGCTGTCATAACAGCATGTTCAAAGATTTTGTCTAAAAACAAATATGAGAGTGCAACTGTATAATGATGTAGAATCAGGGCAACATGCGGATGTTCTTCTGAAAATTGGCGAAGATCGTGTTGCTAAAGACGAAAATAGTTTAATAGCACTAAGCTGTGCTTTTAAAATGGTCATTTTAAAAGCAATTTATTTATTTATTTATTAACACTTTATTGTACACAGAAAATAACATTAATAAGAGAATACAAACGTAACTATAGTACAATGGGCGAGCTTATCTCTACTTAAAGAGATTTCTTCCAGCCAACCCGTTAAAGGAGAATAAAATAATGAAAGAAAAGAAATGAGTAGACCTAGTGTACAAAAAAAAGATACAAATTATATAACTAAACCTAACATATACTTACGATTTAAAAAAAAAAGTAGAAAAATATATATATAATACAAGAGATATTTAGACTTCAGCTAGAAAGTGTTCCTTAACTCGTTTTTTAAAGGATACTAAAGTCTGGCAAAGGCGAATCTCACTGGGCAGAGAATTCCATAATTTTACAGCAAGTACTGCGAATGAGTGCGAATAAGCAGCAGAGTTGCTAGGAGGAAAGCGTAACAAGGTTCTAACATTAGAGCGACATGGGGACTCAGGGGAGTGCAAGAAACTAAAGGAATCACGAAGATACCTTGGAGATTGTGGATTGAAAATAATTTTATATAGTAAACAAAGTATATGCATTTTTCTCCGCTGTCTTATTGGAAGCCAGCCAAGCTCAGCCCGAGAACTGGAAACATGATCAAATTTTTTCATACCGTAAATGAAACGGATACAGAGGTTCTGCAATCTCTCAAGCTTGTTTACCAAGTCTTCAGTTGCGTCAAGGTAACAAGAATCGGCATAGTCTATTATAGGGAGAATGAGGGTATGCATTAATAAAATTTTTGTATTAATAGGTAAAAAATTTTGAAGGGGTTTAAGGGAATGAAATGCATGATGTACTTTACGGCTCAAGTTATCTACATGAGAGTTCCAGGAAAAATCGGAATTGAAAATTATTCCCAGATTAGAGGCAGAGGAAGAGAAAGGTATATGTGTATTATTATAGCTTAATGTTGGTATGTTACTGCAGTTAATCAACTTCTTCATAGGTCGGCTTCCGAGAATCAGAGCTTGAGATTTATTTGGGTTAACTACCAGACCAAAAGATTTAGCCCACTTATATATTTCATTCAAATCCTCGTTCATTTCCCTGACAGCTTCTGCTATATTTCCGATACTAAAGTAACGATAGAGCTGGAGATCGTCAGCATAAAGATGAAAATTTGATTTAATTATAGAAGTAATAGTGTTAATAAATGATGAAAATAAAATTGGAGAAAGGACTCCACCTTGCGGCACACCGGCATATAAATCGATCCAGTCAGATTTAAGTTCACCAGATATTACACTTTGCGATCGACCTTGAAGATAAAATCTAAACCAGTCGAGAGCTGATGTAGAAATATTAAGGGAAGCAAGTACTCTTAGTAACACATCAAGGTCTACTGAATTAAAGGCACTGCTAAAATCCAGAAGAACAAGAATAGTAAGCTTTTTGTCATCAATGGCCTGACGGATGTCGTTAGTTACTCGGATTAGAGCAGTGACGGTGCTATGTCCCGGCCGAAAGCCTGACTGGTGAGGGCGAAGAAGAGATTATCTTCTGAGAAAATCATTCAGCTGAGAGTGAGCTATGTGTTCTAATACCTTGGAGAGATATGGTAGAATTGAAATAGGACGAAAATGCGTAGGAGAAGAGGCATTAGGAATTTTTGAAAGTGGGATAATATAAGCCATTTTCCAGGCTGTCGGAAAGGAACTCGATGTAAAGGAAAAATTATAAATATGTGTAAGAATCGGAAGAAGTTCTGGAAGAATAGGAAGGACCATACGCGAGCACACACCGTCACTACCAATAGCTGCAGACGAAATAGAAAGCACATGCTTTTTGACATCTAATTCGTTGATTGGTTTAAAACTAAATTCTGGGCATAGCGGAAGCGCCCTGGAGGCTAAGCTTGCGATAGTAGATGTCTTAGAAATGTTGTCCAGAATTACCGGCGGCGTAGAAAAGTGAGCATTGAGGTCATTTAAATCGACATTACATTCACTAGAAACAGTTGCACGGCCATCGCCGAGGGACCTTAAAAGGTTCCAAACCTTGCCTGAGTCAGAACCAGATGCCACAATAGTATCGTGAATATAACGGCGTTTAGCACGACGACACAACTGGTTACATCGGTTGCGCAACAATTTATAAGAAGCTAGATTTTCAGCTGTAGGGAACTTTCTATAGTGCTGATTGGCCTTGTCTCTCTTTCTCATGAAATTTTTGATTTCAATATTAATCCAAGGAGCTGGGTCGTGTTTTAGTCTGATTCTTCTCATCGGCGCATGTTTATTAAAAAGTTTTAGAATGATATTGTTGAATTTGTCAATTTTTCCATCAACATCTAGGCACTCAGTCACGGAGGACCAGTCGATTGAGTTGACATCACTTTTCAACAATTCCAAATCAATATTCTTGTAACAGCGACGCATCACATATATCTTTCTCTTCTTTACGGTCTTGAGTTTATATGAAAGAAAAATCAGGTCATGGTAGGAGAAACAAGCAGGAAGTTGACCATGGATACTAACGCGGTCAGGACGTGAAACGATGATTAAATCTAAAAGTGAAGGATTAGCATTTGGAAAATGGTGAGTCGGAGAAAGAGGAAGAACATGAAGATTGACAGAACTAATAATATCGAGTAGCTTATTACTACGATGGTCATTCTTCACGAGGCATGTATTGAAATCTCCTAGTAAGATAATGTGTTCGTAAAGAGGGCTGAAATTATTAAGTAAGTTATCTAAAGTGGAAAAATAATCAATGAGTAGAGAAGGACTGTATAACACTGCTAACAGAACTCTGGTGTATCCAACTGTAACTTCAATAAATATGTATTCAGCAGAAGCGCTGTAGGGATTTGGGGATAGTGATAGAATTTTAAAGGAATGCTCCGAGCGAAGGTACAAAGCCACGCCACCCCCACCTTTTCCAATTCTATCATTCCGAATCAGCTTATAGCCAGGTAAAGTGAATTGATATGAAGAAAGAGAAGGCTTGAGAAAAGATTCGGAGATCAAAATGGCGTCGATGGGTGTACCACTGAAAGTTGTGAGAAGATCAGTATAGTGAGCTGGAATGCTTTGCGCGTTAATATGCACCACATTAAAATTTCTAGGAAAAGTAGAAAATATTGAATTAATTTCATCATGCAACGACTGCCCAGAAGAACCATCACTGCCAACACTACAAAAGTCATCATCAGAGGAACATGAGAAATATTTATCATCGATAATATTACTACTATTCATAAGCCAAATAAAATGTATGTATAAAGTATACTACAAATCCTTAATTTTATCTAATAATAGTTAAATTAATGTTATAGAAAAGTCAATAATGTTATGCTAGTAAATATACTAATACTAAATACTTAAAATATATAAAATTAATATTATTTAAAGACACACTTATAAATCATCCTTATTGAATGCCAGTGGAAGAAACCCCCAAGTTTACAAATTCATATCATAAAAAAGCAAAATATATCAGACAAATACAATAGGTGCCACAGACGTGACTTCAGTTATACTTCTTATATTAACATAATATATTATTAGGTACGTATTATGAATAAAAAAAAAACTATTCGAAAAATATAAAAATATCCACAACTGTGAACTAACTAAACTTAAATAACATTGGCCAAAACTGCTATATTATTCTGTTAGTGAAAAATAATAATTTGATAAAAAAAAACAAAAGCAATACGTATGAATGTCAAGGTGAAATAATGAATGAGTAATAAAACTAATATGTATACGCAAATATGAACTACACTTATATAACATTGGCCAAAATGACTACATTTTGTTAGTGAAACATTAAAATACAAAAAATATATATATATGTATGAATTTCAACATAAAAATCATGAATAAGTAAAAGAAAAAAATAAATCACTACCACCGCTATTAAAAAATAGACCAAAGAAAATAGCATAATTCAACGGATTTTTTTTAACAGTTCCTTCTTCTACTTCGTCGGAAGAATGGCAAATATTAATGAATCCATATTAAAATAAATTTTAGGTATATGTTAACTGTCAGTCCGCAGACGTCAAGTAGACAGACAATCACAATTGTCATTTCATTCAACATCTGAGAAATGTAAGAACTAAGAATGAAATGTAAACAAAAATTACTTATAATGCAAGTAATGATTAAAGGTAATTGAAAAATTATGACAATTTTGCAATAATAAAGAAGGTACTGTGCAAATAATGTGATATTAAAGTAAACCGTGGCAATTCTACACAATAAGATGAGTACTACAAAGCAAAGCAATATGAATAAGATAGAAAGCAGACAAAAAACAAACAGCATTGATAATTATTTACGTCTTGACCTTGTAGTCATCACTGGAACTTGTTCTGTGATCTTAGGAATCTCTTGAAGCTTTTCGAGCGTTGGAAATTGTGTAATAGCCTTTAGAAGATCTGATCGTAGTTCAATTTTACGGCGACTTTTGTCTGGGAGCAAGATAATTATTTTGCTATCGGAAGTGCAACAATTACTTATACCGAAGTGTTTACGAGCCTCCATAAAGATACGGTGCCGAGATATAGTTAGGAATTCCGAAATAGTAAGACCGGAACCTTTCAACGTAGTTTTGTTACTCCAAACAAGATGACGATGCTGGTATTCGTGAAATCTTACTAGAACAGGTCTCGGCTTACCTCTATTTATCCCCAGACGATGGCATGTCAATATATCTTTATTTGAAATGCTTGGTATACACATCTTGCTGTTAATAGTATTAATAATTGTACCTGAGATATTTTCGTTGGACTCTTCAGGAATACCGTGAAACAATATTACTTTTCTTCTTATATAGGCTTCGTGGCGGTCTAGCCCTAGTGAAAGAAGTTCCATTTGTGATTTCATTAGGGAAAACATTTTCCAGACTGATGCTTTAAATTCGGAGAAGTCCTGTGCCAAAGAAGTGACATCTATCTGCTTCTCAGGAGTATTAGGTCTAAGTTTTTGGAGTTTTTCATCATAATCATTCATCCTACTCTCAAACATCTTCATAATTTCACCAAAGTTAGCGACTGATTGGGAGGATAGATCCATTACTGATATATAAAGTAAAATGAGGGAGAAATTAATTGAGAAAAGGCTTAGGAGTATTATAAATGTGCCAAAATTACTTAATACATAGGTAAGTAATTAATTAATTAATTTATATACTAAAAAAGTTAGGAGCAAAGAAAAACACTTGCTATTATTCTAAGTCTACCCGAAAAAAAAAAAAAAAAAAACGCCAATTTTTAACGGAAATTGCAACCTTTCAAATTGGAAAGGCAAGTCTGTCGGTATAATTGGGACCCGTGGAATCAACACAATCTCTCTACTTGCTTTACCACTATGAATTGTAGCTGCCACAATGTTTCTACCGAGACTTATGATTTGTAAACGTGTACCAATACACAGTTTGGGCGCATCTACATTTCGCATTAAGAGGACCGGAATCCCAACCTTTAAGTTCAGTTTATGCGAAGGTGCACCTGACAACTCTAGAGAGTTAAGAAATTCGGTGGGGTAGGAAGTGATTTTTTCGGTCTCCATAATTGTATTAAAAGATAGATACTCTATAGAGTTTCCGCCTACCTGAGAAATAATCTTTTCATTTATTTTGCGTACAATTTCATTCGTTGGCGCCATAATTGTCCTTTCACATGACCACTCTGTATTATGTTGGTTTGTAGCTCTTAGGATATACTTTAGTCACCAATTCTTCTGTACTTTAAATAATGTTGCAATTTTCACAGCTTAGTGCTATTAAACTATTTTCGTCTTTAGCAACACGATCTTCGCCAATTTTCAGAAGAACATCCGCATGTTGCCCTGATTCTACATCATTATACAGTTGCACTCTCATATTTGTTTTTAGACAAAATCTTTGAACATGCTGTTATGACAGCAGCAACTGACGCTTTCAAACATGCATGTATCTCATCTGCCGGTGTTCCTTTAGTTATTACGGGCAAAATCTGTCTATAATCACTAGCCGACGTATATATATATATATATATATATATATATATATATATATATATATATATATATATATATATATATATATATATATATATATATATATATATATATATATACACGATCTTCGCCAATTTTCAGAAGAACATCCGCATGTTGCCCTGATTCTACATCATTATACAGTTGCACTCTCATATTTGTTTTTAGACAAAATCTTCGAACATGCTGTTATGACAGCAGCAACTGACGCTTTCAAACATGCATGTATCTCATCTGCCGGTGTTCCTTTAGTTATTACGGGCAAAATCTGTCTATAATCACTAGCCGACGTATATATATATATATATATATATATATATATATATATATAATTATATATATATATATATATATATATATATATACCGGCACACCGGCAGGAACCGGCAGGAACACCGGCAGATGAGATACATGCATGTTTGAAAGCGTCAGTTGCTGCTGTCATAACAGCATGTTCAAAGATTTTGTCTAAAAACAAATATGAGAGTGCAACTGTATAATGATGTAGAATCAGGGCAACATGCGGATGTTCTTCTGAAAATTGGCGAAGATCGTGTTGCTAAAGACGAAAATAGTTTAATAGCACTAAGCTGTGAAAATTGCAACATTATTTAAAGTACAGAAGAATTGGTGACTAAAGTATATCCTAAGAGCTACAAACCAACATAATACAGAGTGGTCATGTGAAAGGACAATTATGGCGCCAACGAATGAAATTGTACGCAAAATAAATGAAAAGATTATTTCTCAGGTAGGCGGAAACTCTATAGAGTATCTATCTTTTAATACAATTATGGAGACCGAAAAAATCACTTCCTACCCCACCGAATTTCTTAACTCTCTAGAGTTGTCAGGTGCACCTTCGCATAAACTGAACTTAAAGGTTGGGATTCCGGTCCTCTTAATGCGAAATGTAGATGCGCCCAAACTGTGTATTGGTACACGTTTACAAATCATAAGTCTCGGTAGAAACATTGTGGCAGCTACAATTCATAGTGGTAAAGCAAGTAGAGAGATTGTGTTGATTCCACGGGTCCCAATTATACCGACAGACTTGCCTTTCCAATTTGAAAGGTTGCAATTTCCGTTAAAAATTGGCGTTTTTTTTTTTTTTTTTTTTCGGGTAGACTTAGAATAATAGCAAGTGTTTTTCTTTGCTCCTAACTTTTTTAGTATATAAATTAATTAATTAATTACTTACCTATGTATTAAGTAATTTTGGCACATTTATAATACTCCTAAGCCTTTTCTCAATTAATTTCTCCCTCATTTTACTTTATATATCAGTAATGGATCTATCCTCCCAATCAGTCGCTAACTTTGGTGAAATTATGAAGATGTTTGAGAGTAGGATGAATGATTATGATGAAAAACTCCAAAAACTTAGACCTAATACTCCTGAGAAGCAGATAGATGTCACTTCTTTGGCACAGGACTTCTCCGAATTTAAAGCATCAGTCTGGAAAATGTTTTCCCTAATGAAATCACAAATGGAACTTCTTTCACTAGGGCTAGACCGCCACGAAGCCTATATAAGAAGAAAAGTAATATTGTTTCACGGTATTCCTGAAGAGTCCAACGAAAATATCTCAGGTACAATTATTAATACTATTAACAGCAAGATGTGTATACCAAGCATTTCAAATAAAGATATATTGACATGCCATCGTCTGGGGATAAATAGAGGTAAGCCGAGACCTGTTCTAGTAAGATTTCACGAATACCAGCATCGTCATCTTGTTTGGAGTAACAAAACTACGTTGAAAGGTTCCGGTCTTACTATTTCGGAATTCCTAACTATATCTCGGCACCGTATCTTTATGGAGGCTCGTAAACACTTCGGTATAAGTAATTGTTGCACTTCCGATAGCAAAATAATTATCTTGCTCCCAGACAAAAGTCGCCGTAAAATTGAACTACGATCAGATCTTCTAAAGGCTATTACACAATTTCCAACGCTCGAAAAGCTTCAAGAGATTCCTAAGATCACAGAACAAGTTCCAGTGATGACTACAAGGTCAAGACGTAAATAATTATCAATGCTGTTTGTTTTTTGTCTGCTTTCTATCTTATTCATATTGCTTTGCTTTGTAGTACTCATCTTATTGTGTAGAATTGCCACGGTTTACTTTAATATCACATTATTTGCACAGTACCTTCTTTATTATTGCAAAATTGTCATAATTTTTCAATTACCTTTAATCATTACTTGCATTATAAGTAATTTTTGTTTACATTTCATTCTTAGTTCTTACATTTCTCAGATGTTGAATGAAATGACAATTGTGATTGTCTGTCTACTTGACGTCTGCGGACTGACAGTTAACATATACCTAAAATTTATTTTAATATGGATTCATTAATATTTGCCATTCTTCCGACGAAGTAGAAGAAGGAACTGTTAAAAAAAATCCGTTGAATTATGCTATTTTCTTTGGTCTATTTTTTAATAGCGGTGGTAGTGATTTATTTTTTTCTTTTACTTATTCATGATTTTTATGTTGAAATTCATACATATATATATATTTTTTGTATTTTAATGTTTCACTAACAAAATGTAGTCATTTTGGCCAATGTTATATAAGTGTAGTTCATATTTGCGTATACATATTAGTTTTATTACTCATTCATTATTTCACCTTGACATTCATACGTATTGCTTTTGTTTTTTTTTATCAAATTATTATTTTTCACTAACAGAATAATATAGCAGTTTTGGCCAATGTTATTTAAGTTTAGTTAGTTCACAGTTGTGGATATTTTTATATTTTTCGAATAGTTTTTTTTTTATTCATAATACGTACCTAATAATATATTATGTTAATATAAGAAGTATAACTGAAGTCACGTCTGTGGCACCTATTGTATTTGTCTGATATATTTTGCTTTTTTATGATATGAATTTGTAAACTTGGGGGTTTCTTCCACTGGCATTCAATAAGGATGATTTATAAGTGTGTCTTTAAATAATATTAATTTTATATATTTTAAGTATTTAGTATTAGTATATTTACTAGCATAACATTATTGACTTTTCTATAACATTAATTTAACTATTATTAGATAAAATTAAGGATTTGTAGTATACTTTATACATACATTTTATTTGGCTTATGAATAGTAGTAATATTATCGATGATAAATATTTCTCATGTTCCTCTGATGATGACTTTTGTAGTGTTGGCAGTGATGGTTCTTCTGGGCAGTCGTTGCATGATGAAATTAATTCAATATTTTCTACTTTTCCTAGAAATTTTAATGTGGTGCATATTAACGCGCAAAGCATTCCAGCTCACTATACTGATCTTCTCACAACTTTCAGTGGTACACCCATCGACGCCATTTTGATCTCCGAATCTTTTCTCAAGCCTTCTCTTTCTTCATATCAATTCACTTTACCTGGCTATAAGCTGATTCGGAATGATAGAATTGGAAAAGGTGGGGGTGGCGTGGCTTTGTACCTTCGCTCGGAGCATTCCTTTAAAATTCTATCACTATCCCCAAATCCCTACAGCGCTTCTGCTGAATACATATTTATTGAAGTTACAGTTGGATACACCAGAGTTCTGTTAGCAGTGTTATACAGTCCTTCTCTACTCATTGATTATTTTTCCACTTTAGATAACTTACTTAATAATTTCAGCCCTCTTTACGAACACATTATCTTACTAGGAGATTTCAATACATGCCTCGTGAAGAATGACCATCGTAGTAATAAGCTACTCGATATTATTAGTTCTGTCAATCTTCATGTTCTTCCTCTTTCTCCGACTCACCATTTTCCAAATGCTAATCCTTCACTTTTAGATTTAATCATCGTTTCACGTCCTGACCGCGTTAGTATCCATGGTCAACTTCCTGCTTGTTTCTCCTACCATGACCTGATTTTTCTTTCATATAAACTCAAGACCGTAAAGAAGAGAAAGATATATGTGATGCGTCGCTGTTACAAGAATATTGATTTGGAATTGTTGAAAAGTGATGTCAACTCAATCGACTGGTCCTCCGTGACTGAGTGCCTAGATGTTGATGGAAAAATTGACAAATTCAACAATATCATTCTAAAACTTTTTAATAAACATGCGCCGATGAGAAGAATCAGACTAAAACACGACCCAGCTCCTTGGATTAATATTGAAATCAAAAATTTCATGAGAAAGAGAGACAAGGCCAATCAGCACTATAGAAAGTTCCCTACAGCTGAAAATCTAGCTTCTTATAAATTGTTGCGCAACCGATGTAACCAGTTGTGTCGTCGTGCTAAACGCCGTTATATTCACGATACTATTGTGGCATCTGGTTCTGACTCAGGCAAGGTTTGGAACCTTTTAAGGTCCCTCGGCGATGGCCGTGCAACTGTTTCTAGTGAATGTAATGTCGATTTAAATGACCTCAATGCTCACTTTTCTACGCCGCCGGTAATTCTGGACAACATTTCTAAGACATCTACTATCGCAAGCTTAGCCTCCAGGGCGCTTCCGCTATGCCCAGAATTTAGTTTTAAACCAATCAACGAATTAGATGTCAAAAAGCATGTGCTTTCTATTTCGTCTGCAGCTATTGGTAGTGACGGTGTGTGCTCGCGTATGGTCCTTCCTATTCTTCCAGAACTTCTTCCGATTCTTACACATATTTATAATTTTTCCTTTACATCGAGTTCCTTTCCGACAGCCTGGAAAATGGCTTATATTATCCCACTTTCAAAAATTCCTAATGCCTCTTCTCCTACGCATTTTCGTCCTATTTCAATTCTACCATATCTCTCCAAGGTATTAGAACACATAGCTCACTCTCAGCTGAATGATTTTCTCAGAAGATAATCTCTTCTTCGCCCTCACCAGTCAGGCTTTCGGCCGGGACATAGCACCGTCACTGCTCTAATCCGAGTAACTAACGACATCCGTCAGGCCATTGATGACAAAAAGCTTACTATTCTTGTTCTTCTGGATTTTAGCAGTGCCTTTAATTCAGTAGACCTTGATGTGTTACTAAGAGTACTTGCTTCCCTTAATATTTCTACATCAGCTCTCGACTGGTTTAGATTTTATCTTCAAGGTCGATCGCAAAGTGTAATATCTGGTGAACTTAAATCTGACTGGATCGATTTATATGCCGGTGTGCCGCAAGGTGGAGTCCTTTCTCCAATTTTATTTTCATCATTTATTAACACTATTACTTCTATAATTAAATCAAATTTTCATCTTTATGCTGACGATCTCCAGCTCTATCGTTACTTTAGTATCGGAAATATAGCAGAAGCTGTCAGGGAAATGAACGAGGATTTGAATGAAATATATAAGTGGGCTAAATCTTTTGGTCTGGTAGTTAACCCAAATAAATCTCAAGCTCTGATTCTCGGAAGCCGACCTATGAAGAAGTTGATTAACTGCAGTAACATACCAACATTAAGCTATAATAATACACATATACCTTTCTCTTCCTCTGCCTCTAATCTGGGAATAATTTTCAATTCCGATTTTTCCTGGAACTCTCATGTAGATAACTTGAGCCGTAAAGTACATCATGCATTTCATTCCCTTAAACCCCTTCAAAATTTTTTACCTATTAATACAAAAATTTTATTAATGCATACCCTCATTCTCCCTATAATAGACTATGCCGATTCTTGTTACCTTGACGCAACTGAAGACTTGGTAAACAAGCTTGAGAGATTGCAGAACCTCTGTATCCGTTTCATTTACGGTATGAAAAAATTTGATCATGTTTCCAGTTCTCGGGCTGAGCTTGGCTGGCTTCCAATAAGACAGCGGAGAAAAATGCATATACTTTGTTTACTATATAAAATTATTTTCAATCCACAATCTCCAAGGTATCTTCGTGATTCCTTTAGTTTCTTGCACTCCCCTGAGTCCCCATGTCGCTCTAATGTTAGAACCTTGTTACGCTTTCCTCCTAGCAACTCTGCTGCTTATTCGCACTCATTCGCAGTACTTGCTGTAAAATTATGGAATTCTCTGCCCAGTGAGATTCGCCTTTGCCAGACTTTAGTATCCTTTAAAAAACGAGTTAAGGAACACTTTCTAGCTGAAGTCTAAATATCTCTTGTATTATATATATATTTTTCTACTTTTTTTTTTAAATCGTAAGTATATGTTAGGTTTAGTTATATAATTTGTATCTTTTTTTGTACACTAGGTCTACTCATTTCTTTTCTTTCATTATTTTATTCTCCTTTAACGGGTTGGCTGGAAGAAATCTCTTTAAGTAGAGATAAGCTCGCCCATTGTACTATAGTTACGTTTGTATTCTCTTATTAATGTTATTTTCTGTGTACAATAAAGTGTTAATAAATAAATAAATAAATTGCTTTTAAAATGACCATAAGCAAAGCTCAAGGTCGAACTCTTAAAGTAGCTGGTATTCACTTAAAAAAACATGTTTTTTGGATAGACAACTCTATGTAGCATGCTCGAGAGTATCTAACACAGAAAATCTTTATGTTCTTGCTAAGGATGGCAAGACAAAAAATGTTGTCTATGGAAATATACTAAATTAAGATACTCCATATCATCCATATTAATCCATGCTAATATTATAAATGCGAAAGTCTGTCTATCTGTTACGCTTTCACGGCTAAAGTAACATGTCATCAATAATGATTACATATATAAATAAATATATAAATAAATATCACTGGTTACAATTAAAGTTACACGAATTGATCTAACCCCAAAAAGAAGCATTTTATTTGCTTGTGTTATGGGTGTTAGTCAATGATACTAATAAAAGAGATATTTACAAATATAAATACTGTAACATACATAAAAACGACCAAACCCAGAAACACAAACAACTATGCTCATTATTGCTCATCACACAAATGTTTGTCCCTGTCGAGAATCGAACCCAGACCCCATCAATTCGCTATTCGTAAGGTTCACTAACCACTCGACCAGCGGGGTGGTCAATTTATAAGAAGATGCTTTTTATTTGTCGTCGAAACGTCGAGTCGATTGCAGACGATAGCCAGCTTTGTTGTGAGGACTTTTAAAATAAGCAGGTTACTTGTAATCAAACAACAATAAGGTGTGCGGTAATAGAAACACTTTATTATTTACCTTTTCCTGAGCTCTAAGTAAAAAGATATTTAAATTTTAAGTGTTTTTTTAATCTTAAGCAATAATTACCTTTACTAAATTGTAAAAACAAAACATTACGTTTCATACACATATTATAATAATAAATTAATTATTAAATTATAATAATTACATTAAGAATATGAATACCGAAGAAATAAATTTTAATTATACATATATTAAGGGTAACACAAACTTATAACAAGATATACTTAATTTATAATATAGCATGAACCTTGATGTTTATAAAAACAACCATTTACATTGTGTTTAGTAAACATTATATAAACACTAATTAGAAGGTGAGACAAGGAGTTAGCTTATTCGACTCAGGTCATTAGAAATCAAACCATCGAGAGCCTTATTTCTAATTTCATATTGTTTTCCCATAACAAACCTTTGTATTGACTAATTATCAATAATTAACGGCCTCTTGGTATTGTGCTTAGTCGTTACGGCTCAGATCATGAGTTTCTGGGTTAGATTCTTGGGTCGGGCAAAGTGTTATTGATGTTTTTTTCGAAGTTTAGTTTAGCTAAGGCCGGCAACGCACCTGCAGTACCTCCGGATTTGCAGCTGTTCATGAGCAGCGGTGATCACTTACCATCAGTTGAGCCTCTTGCCAGTTTGCCCCCTATTCCATAAAAATAAAAAAAAGTTTTGGTCGAAAATCTAAAATCTCGGTGATAGATGGGAGTTAGGCAGGTGATATGTTATTCCTCCCGTGCCTAGGAGCAGTCAAATGAGCATTGAAAACACAAATTGATAAGTGTGAAGAAGTAAACAATATTTTTTCAAAAAAATTTTTTTTTTTAAGTTTTAAAATTAAAAATCTACTTTTAAATAGTAACGTAACAAAACTAAGTGTATTAGATTTCCAACGCCTAATACAGAGCATGTAGATACCAATATATAAATTAAAGAGAAAACAATGGATATTGTGGGCTCTCCTATACCTTTAAGTGTTACAGTAGATAAAAATTGCAGTGGAGACCATATTTCGAGATGAGAGCCAATAGACTTAATTCAGCAGTAGTCGCAGTGAAAAAAAATGAGGCAACTAAAGTACACAATCAAATCGTCTGACACTGTGTAACTTGCGTACTTTAATTACGTTTATAGTGTCGCTGATATAAATATTAGCCCCGTTCTCAGTGAAAAATTCAATGAAATCGCAGTTGATATTTTAAAACTGATGTGTGATAAATTTAAAATATTTAAAAAAAATGATCACAATTCTTATTAAATAAAATTCTTAAGAAGCATTGTGATATGCACAATAACATTGTTTTTCTTATATGTATATAACAAACAACAAAAACAATGTTGCTGTGCATGTATCTTGTCTCCACGAAATAAGCAATTTAGTTGTAGAGCTATGTAAAAGCTTCTACAATTACCTGCCTAATATTATTCTATTATTTAAATTTGATAACTGGCAAATCACTCGATTTATCAGTTTTTTTTTTTTTTGGGAAACATACAATATTGTATTACATTAATAATTTAACAGAAAAAAATACATATAAATAAATATAAATCAATTAAGTTTCCACTTATAACTAGCGGCATTTAATATATAATAAATTTAAACCAAATTAAATAAAAAAAGTAATGAAAACTTAGTAACATGGAAAAACAAAAATATAATTATAATAGGTAAGACCTGCTACTATTTGTCTTATGTTCCTCTTATAAATTGCAATTGAACAGCCAAAAGGATCTGCAGTGACAAAGTAACGATTATAAAAATTACATGCGCGATATAGAAAGGAGTGTGTAGCGTTTTTCTTTTAGTGGAGGGAGTATAAAACAACGCTTTACGTCGTGAGTTTATCCGAGGGCAGCTGAAATGTATTTGCTGAAGAAGAAATGGAGAATCTACATAGCCATTTATAATTTTGTATCAGAAAACTTGATCTCTTTCTGTTAATCTGTTTGTAAGGGTTGTGGTTGTAAGTGCCGATTTATAACGATATATTTAGTGTCTTTTTTTTTTGTAAATAATTTAAAAACTCTGTCAATCTTTGTTTGTTTAGTCTTGTGCTGCGGGTTCCAAATAATTGAGCCGTACTCCCGTAAAGATCTAACATAAGCATTAAAAAGTTATGTTAGTGTACTGCTGTTCCGGAAATCTTTACTTGTTCTTAAAATGAAGCCAAGCATACGGTAAGCTTTCGGGATAATATAATTTAGATGCTGGTTAAATGTAAGACTAATATCTAATACTATTCCTAAATCTCTTATTTCAGTAACGCGAGAGATGGTGATACTATCAAGTTCATAGTTATACTTGATGAGGTTTGGACTCCTCTAAAAATTATGACATTGCATTTAGCGATATTTAAATGAAGTTTATTAATTTTACAACAATTTTTAAATAATTTATTCGTGGCTACTAGGAGGCAGAGTTCTGCATTGTCGCAATAGCGCCAGTGCTTGTTGCTGTCGTGTTCCGGTTTGGAGGGTAAGTTAGCCGGTTAACTTATGCATGTGGCATTAGACCTCGCAACAAGTTAGCAACGCACCATTAATATTATATATATATATATATATATATATATATATATATATATATATATATATATATATATATATATATATATATATATATATATATATATATATATATATATATATATAATATATATATATAAAAGGCAAAAGTGACTGACTGAGGTATCAACGCACAAGCCAAACCTTTAAGGCTAGAAATTTTGCACACGTATTTCTCTTATGACGTTATCCTAAATTCAACCTCTTAGAGGGTAAAATAGGGAATTAAAGTTTTTTATATGATGTTTCTGGTTTTCATTACATTCGTGACAAGCGTCGGCAAAAATTTTTGCCAGGTGAGCTGAAACAAGTATCAGAAATTAGAAAAAAAATTTCGTTAAGTATATATATTATTTATGTATGTATATACACAAGGTGTCTCCTACCTTTATACGAAAGCCGAAACTAATGATGGGAAATGTTATCATCATCACAACAAAAACTTATACATGTGGCATTAGACCTCACAAGATAGCAACACAGCATTAACATTTTTTGGTCTATAGGCGATGGTTAAGACCCATCTTTTCGTTTTTTATCTTATCATATAAAAAACACATGTTCAAGTCATTGCTACAACTAAGTCTACCGGTAACTCAAAGAATATTTGTGATTTCATGTAAGAACATCACCATCCTTAGACTTAACCCTATTCATTCTAGATCGTGCCGAGCAACTCCTAGTCTTCTTCATCTCCTTCCAAAAGAGTTTGGTGTTTGCCTCGAAGTTTCTTCATATCTTTTATATATGATGCATAGTCTAACTATGCTTTCTGCTTTCTCTCAATTGCAGCTTTTATTTTATCATCCCACCACGCATCTACTTATATATAACTTGCACTATCACATACTTTTATTGTGACAAGCAACATACTGTCTTTCAAAACTTCCCAGCATTCGTCTACGTCCTAGTCTGCTAGTTAAACTTTCGCCAACCTAACTTGAATTTGAATCTCATACAGACTCCTAATACTAGTCTTGCAACTTTTCGCGATTTACCCTTGCAAGCTCTCTAAATAGAACGCGCTGTCGCCAATATCTCCACTTCTTAAACAAACTTCTACATCGACTTACAACCAAATAATGGTTCGTTTCCAGATTAGGAGGTCTGTAGGCGCGCGTATCCATTAAACAACTGTGGAGTCTACTACTAATCAAAATCAGATCTATCACTAATCAAAATCAGACTTTTGGTCATTCCCTCGCCATGTAGTCCTTATAAAAGAATTTTTTTTTCATACATATATCATTAGATAGCAAACAAGCAGATGACTCTCTCGATGGAAATAGACACCTTTGCCTCTAGATACCAAAGTTATTAATGATGCGTTGCTGTCCGTGTGAAGGGATGGCAATAGCACATGCACTAGTCTACCGGTTGTTTAATCTCCAAACCAAAACACGACAATGACAAGCACTGAGGCTATTGGGGCAGAAATAAGTAAGGCGGTAGTACCAAATACCCAGGCGAGACGTTATAAAACTCAACCACCTAGAAGTCACGATGGTAGTAACACGTATAGCCAATTGATCGCATCTTACGACTTGCCTCGCAGAACAGCAGTTAATCTATTTTTCAGTGGAGCTTGAATCAAGACGGGGGACACTAATTATGTTAGCCACAAGAAGATTTTTTCCACGCATAAATCCACAATGTCCTTGCCAGCGTCGTTCACTATACTGTCACCATATAGACCAAGTACGGCATCGAAATCAGGTCTCTGAGTCCCAACCCATTCAAATCACCACACAAAATTCCCGAATACGTCATTCGATGTCGTCAACCATATCCAGAAAATCCCTTACAGAATCCCAGAACTCTTCCTGATCACTGGGCGATGAAGAGCTTATCGGTGCATATGCGCTAAAAAAACTTTCGTGATTCCAGTTTTATACGGACCTAGAGAAATCATCCAGACACAGAGCCATCATTCTACCCGGGAGATCAGTGGTTTCACTAACCTTACGCTTAGTCTCTGTTACACATAAAACATCCTAACATCCAAGCATCTCTTATTCATTACATAAATTATTCATGTATCTTATCTTTCAACCCATCTCTCACAATCCACGTATTTTGCACTCCGCATTTTTTTACTTTTTCATTATTTGCTATTGCTGTTGTTTATCTATTTCCTTTCAAGATCGTATCCTGTGATAGACAATGTCAGCATTTGAATAGGGTTATTATTATTGTAATAATAATTATTATATTCTACACTTTTCATCGTCGGCACTTGGTGAAACTCCATTTTAATGTAATATTTTATCACTTATGTACTTGTACTGTTTCACAATAAAGCTATTGTCATTTATTTCCAACTGGTTTCGCTTAGAAGTGCATAAGTGATAAAATATTTCATTAATTATTATTATATTAGGTAATTTTAAAGTTGAAGAATACCGCGATAGCAATCACCATATTATCAATGGACAATGAAAAATAAAGTGTGCGGTCGGGAGACCCCGTCAGGACCGAAGTTTTTACGTTTTTTTCTTCCGAATGTAATTCGAAATGAAATCAGTTCATTTTTATTTTATAGTAGCTGTAGCGTGCAGCCCGCTGAATTAAAAAAGTTTTTGGCGAATCCCGCGGGGCCACCTAATTTTTTCGAGATTAAAAGTAGCCTATGTGCTATTCCAGGTCATCATTATTACGTTGACTAAATGACAGTCACACATTAGTCGGTAAATGTGTTTATTGAACTGTAATTTAATTGGGTTTACATTAAGCTTAAATAGTAGAGATTCACGTTTATGCTGCGTGATAAAATCTGATAACGATGTTGCGATAAGATACCGATGGTATCTGTGCGCGATAAGTGTGAGCGTGTTTTATCGCGCCCTCGAAAAAGGTGTTATACCTGATGCATCTGATTGTGCACGTGAAGCGTATGTGCCTTGAGGGCTCAGGTCTGCGGTGAATCGAGACGAGCAGGATATGCGTGGTCCTCGGTGAGTCGGGACGAGCAGAATGTGTGCGGCCCTCGGTGAGTCAGGACGAGCAGATGATGTGCGGTCCCCGGTGAGTCGGGACGAGCAGAATATGCGCGGTCCTCGGTGAGTCGGGACGAGTGTGCTCCGTTGTAGTTCGCAATGAGTCGGAACGAGCGGGACAGAGTAGCTGCATGGAGATCCAGTGAACGTTGGCGATTCGAAGTGGATTCAGGAAAGCGTAGATGAAGTGTATCTTGTGAAGCTGGCTGATGCTGTTGGAAGCAAAAGGGGTATCAGGAGGTGCTGATGGTCAGAAAGTTGTAGCGTGCTGTGACGTCGGTAACGGTAAGGCGGGCGTAGCGTAGATACCATCTTTGACTGCGCTAATTGTTGTTTCCAGATTTCTTCCAGGAAAAGGGTTGGACGCACTTCCATACTTGACTTTTAAATTTGTTGTGATAATAACATAAGTTATTATTAGAATAACCTTTTCGATGTAGCATTCTATGCTAACATGACCTAGATTTAGCATAAAATTTGCTGCGTTGCATTATTTGCATTTTTGCTAATTGCGCAGATATTTCAGTCCTTGTGCTACATTCTGTGTTTTGTTTTGAAATGGTCGCGATCTCAGTTAGCCTGTTTTGTCGTAAATCTTATCGGCAATTTTACCTAGGTTTTTCAGAGGCAGGGTAAGATCCGTGACCGCCAATACCGAGTTTAATGAAAGAGGATGATGGCATCTACCTGAGCAAACCATAGGCGTGGATAATCTCTCTAAAAATCTGGTATTCGGTAAGTTTCTCTGTTAGGAGCGTGACTTTAACCCAGATGAGTTCGTTGCGCACCCACCCAGTCAGGTCACCTAACACCTAACATTTCTTAAGCACTGAATTAAATGCATGGAAGGATGTAGGTACTGGGGAAGACCAATATCGATGTACCATGATCAAACTGATCTGGTAGCATCCAAAGATGGTGTCAAGTAAATAAATAAAAAATAAATATTCACGGTACAAATTACCTTAACTGATCTAACCCCAAAGTAAGCAAATTATTTTACTTGTGTTATGGGTGTTCGTCTACAATACATATATAAATACTGGAATATAATAAACACCCAAACCCAAAAATACAAACATTTATGTTCATCACACAAATGTTTTTCCCCATCGGGAATCAAACCCGAGCCCCTTTGATTGAAATTAGGGTTACTAACCACTAGACCGACGAGGCGGTCTAGTATCTTCACAACCGAAGTGTTTGTATAAAGAGAGTATTGAATATGAAGGAAGCAAGACTAATCTACAAGAATCGTGACATATGGCCCTTGGTTCTCTCTGCTACCTCGTAAGGGATCGGGCGTGAAGATACATATGTACTTAATTAAAAACAAAGTCAAATAAGTTGTATAGTTTATTTAACAAGAAGCTAATAAATTAGAGATGTTTGATTTTGGGCCAACTCTATGTACACCACATAGGTGAATAGGAATAAAATATGAGAATTTCTCCCAAAATTTGAAAAGTTTTTTAATGCGATAACCCAATATTTACGACAGCCATGACAGTTTGACGTACTGACAGTTTTACGCTTATATTACAATATATGTCAATCAAATATCATTGTCAAAGTTACATTCTTTGGATAATTCTAACAGTATCCGCCATGTTTTATTTTACGTTGTGTTGCTCTCCGTGACGAAGTTAATTTTAAATGTACATTGAAACGAAGTTAAAAGAAATAAAATAAAGAATAGGAAACTACATTATGTAGCTATATTTACATATAGTGTACGTAGTGCTGGCCCACGCCTCACATATTTTTAGAAAATCTTATTTCTAGTAGTTTGCAACAGCGGCTTCAAAGGCATCTAAACGTGTTCCGTCTGTATCATACTTGTTCTTAAACTGTTGGTAACCTTCAGGGAGGAAACGCTTGAGAGCTTGAATGAACTGACGTCCGTGATGTTTTTGGATATCATTACAATTTTGACAAGCATCAGCAAACATTTCTGGTAAATGAGCTGAAACGAAGATCATATATTAGAACAATATTAAAATTTTTTTTTTTTTTGGGACAAACTACACTTACTGATCTAACCCCAAAGTAAGCAAATTATTTGTTTGTACTAATACATTAGGGTGTCCGTTATTTACCAAGTTGATTTTTTTTTTTGCGGACGCCCCCTGGATTTTTAGTTTTTGACCTAAAAAAAAATATCCTACATAAATAAGCTCTTAGTTACCGAATTAAACCTTGCCCCAATCGAGTTACATTTCCCATTTAAATAACATGGGAATTTGCAACTTTTTCTTATTAATTTTATTCCTCTGAAAAAAATACCACTACGACTATTATCGATGCATATTCTGATAGGGAATTTAATGCTCTACAAAAAAGCTCTCTTATAATTTTTTTTTGAGTTCAAGATTTGGTCAACAAAAATAATCAATTTCGTAAATAACGGACACCCTATTAACTATAAACACAACTTAAACCACGAATAACTCTTAAAGGAATGATTTTATCGAAAAATTATAAGAGAGCTTTTTTGTAGAGCATTAAATTCCCTATCAGAATATGCATCGATAATAGTCGTAGTGGTATTTTTTTCAGAGGAATAAAATTAATAAGAAAAAGTTGCAAATTCCCATGTTATTTAAATGGGAAATGTAACTCGATTGGGGCAAGGTTTAATTCGGTAATTAAGAGCTTATTTATGTAGGATATTTTTTTTTAGGTCAAAAACTAAAAATCCAGGGGGCGTCCGCAAAAAAAAAATCAACTTGGTAAATAACGGACACCCTATAATACATAGACATACATATATAAATACAAGAATATATTTAATTACTAGATGTACCCGCGACTGCGTCCGCGTGGTAATAAAATTTATAAAATAAAAGCCTATAAAAATCTTGGTTTTGTTATGCGTCTCACTAAACCCTTTGTTGATACTGAATGTATCAGTGTTTGCAGATCCGCGATAAATTATTATTGAGCCAGAGCCGTAAAATTATTGTACTTTCAAGAAAATTATTGTACACTAATAAAGTTATATTAAATTTCTATTTCAAGTGATTATTTATTGAAAATGTATGTGTAACTGTAAGTAACGATGAAGTGAAGAAAAGGGGATTGTTTGTAAGAGTTAGAGAGCGATTGTTATCAGGAAACATTTACCCACCATCCTAGCATTCATGGCGGTATAATATATTATGTTTAAAATATAGTTTTATATTTTTTTATATAGAAAATTGCTATCATTCAGTTATATTATTACTTTTCTACATAATCACCATCAAGTTCGATGCACTTTTGCCATCTCCCATTCAAAGCATTTGGACCGTTGAAAAAAATTATTAGAGTCAAAATATGCGCCTACTGCTGTTTTGACTTCGTGGTTTGTCGAAAATGTTTGACCTCTCAAGTGCTTTTTTAGGTTAGGGAACAGAAAGAAGTCTGACGGTACCAGATCAGGTCAATAAGGCGGATGCGCTAATAGTTCAAAGCCACAATTGTGGATTTCAGGCATTGATTGATATAGTTGTATCCAATGACGTGTATAATATTAATATTATACACGTCATTGGATACAACTTAAAATGTAGAATGTGAAAATTGAATTTCTTAAAGTTGCCTTTTAGGACCTGTCTAACAGAACGGCAGTTGATCTATTTTTCAAAGGAGCTGGACCAACACGGGGTAAAATATAAAAAAGTTAAAGATATTTAACTAAATCTGCTCCAGTTGGTGTTGGAACTTATTTTGTTTGTAGATACGGTCAAAACACAAATTAATTATAAAAATAACTTTACCGTTATTTATACACCGGCATATTTCTATTTTTTTACGATATAATATATCTACAAGCGTTTGTCATTTCCATTTATTTATTTAAACTAGCGATAGCCTGTTGTCGAAATTCGACCATAAACTAAACAATAAAATCTCTTTTAAGTTTGACAACTGACTTTAGCCGTCAAGAAAACGTATTCATGTGTGTATATTATCATGTATGTCACACGAATATAGCGTGGGTAACGATTACTTTTATTAATTTAATGTACTGCTAATGCTTTTTATCTAAAAATATTAGGTTTCTGCAATCTTCCGCAATGTAAACTTTAGCTGTGCCAAATTTCATACTCCAAAGATTTTCCTTCACGTATTAACATATAGATTTTGCACACATTGGCTATCGAGTCACTACCATCGTGGCTACTAGGTGGTAGAGTTCTGCATTGTCTCGCCCGGGTCTGGTACCACCGCCTTACCTATTCCTGCCGCAATAGCGTCAGTGCTTGTCGCTGTCGTGTTCCGGTTTGGAGGGACGGTAGCCGGTAAACTTATGCATGTGGCATTAGATCTCGCCACAAGATAGCAACGCACCATTAACATCTTTGGTGTCTATAGGCGATGGTTGACTCTTTCCATCAGGAGACCCATCTGCTTGTTTGCTATCTTATGATATAAAAAAAAAACATACATTCGCACAGGTAGCCTTATATAACGCTAAAGAGCATTCTCTGCCAGTCAACCTCAAAAGAATACAGAGAAGGCGCAAGGGATGAACAAGAAAGAAAAAATAGAATAACTCGTACTGTTAAGTAATAAATAATAATAATAATAAATAATAAATAGCTTTTTATTGATTCCTTACATCTTTTGTCATTTTAACAATATCTCATTAACATAGTTTTGTTAAACCAATTGTAATTGTTAGTGTTATATTTGAGATTTTATATAAGAAAGTAAAATTGTATAATATATTGTAACGTAATTTAAATTTATTATTTGCATAATGATTAATATATGTATATAAAATAAATGTATATATAATATTTATTAGGTTAAGTTAAATTTATAAATTAATATTAAAATTTATTAATATTATATACTTTACTAGTTTAATTAAATTATTATTGAAGCAATTATCTATATTGTCAAGTAAATATAATATTTATAGTTTATTAATTGTTAAAATTTAGTTGTGTCCATAAGTCATTATTTATATTGTCATTTAACTATTATATAATATTTTAGGTATATTTTAGTGTTAAAAGTGCTATCAATATAAAATAAAGTTAATATATAATGTATGTTTGTCTGGTTAATTTTTATTATCTATGTAAGGACCGCCTAGGGCGGTGAAAGCCTCCTCCATGTCTTTCCACCTTCTGCGATCTATTGCTAGTCTATTCCAGGTTTTGCCCGCAATTTTCATCAGGTCGTCGCTCCATCGTTTGTGTGGTCTTCCAGGTTTTCGTCTCATGTATATAGGATACCAATTTGTTACAGTTTTCGTCCATCTTTCATCTGGTGCTCTTTGTGTATGTCCAGCCCAACGCCATTTTAATTTTAACACCTGTTTAACAACATCATTAGCTTTTGTTTTTTGTCTTATTTCCGTGTGACGTATCTTGTCTCTCAGTTTTAAACCGAGGTAACTTCTTTCAATACCTCTTTGGCATGTTCTTAATTTATGTATGGTTTTCTTTGTTATGGTCCAAGTCTGGCACGCATAGGTAAGGCATGGTAATAGGCATATATTCATAGCTTTAGTTTTCAGTGTTGTCATTAAGTTGCTCTTGAAAATTTCTTTCATACTCCAGTACTTCTTCCAGGTATTTTTTATTCTACGGGTAATTTCTCTTTCTGTTGTGTTGGAAAATGAAATTGGAAAATGAAATTTCATGGCCAAGATATATGTAGCTATCCACATACTCTAAGAGCGTCGATTCTAACAGAACTTGCTTTCTCTCTTTGTTTGTCATTAATTTAGTTTTACCCCGATTTATTTCAAGGCCTATCGCTTTGCTTTTCGTGTTAAGAGACTCTAGCATATATTGTAATTCTTCTGTGTTCTCGGATAGTAAAACAATGTCGTCAGCAAATCTTAAATGCGATAAATAGGTGCCATTAATGTTCAACCCAATCTGATTCCAGTTTAAGCTTCTAAAAACGGACTCTAGTACAGCTATAAATAATTTAGGTGACATCGGATCGCCTTGCCTTACTCCTCTTCCCATTTTGAAGGATGGTCCTGGTGTCTCTATTTTTACTCTAGCAGAACTGTGTTTATAAATTTCCTTAATAATGTCTATGTATATAGTAATAAATAATAGCAAATTTAATTAATTTTACCTTTTTAATAATGGATTTCCGCAAAGTAACGTCTGAATCAATAAAATAGAATAACTCGCTTAGTTAAATACATTAAGCACACAAATTAACTTAAAACTTACACAAAAAACATTATTAAAACCATAGATAAATGATTGGTATTTGTAGACCTCCCATTTGTCTAAGACTAGCGACCTGCCCGCGGTTTCACCCGCGCAGCTTTTGTTCCCGTGGAAATATCGGAAAGGTTTATACACTTAAACCTTCCTCAAGAATCAATCTATCTATTAAAAAAAACCGCATGAAAAGCCGTTGCGTAGTTTTAAAGATTTAAGCATACATAGGGACATAAGGACATAGCACAGACTACTATAGATGCTGGGACATAGGGACAGACAGAGAAAGCGACTTTGCTATGTAATGATTAAAACCTTATATTTATCTATATATATAAAAATCAATTGATGTTCGTTAGTCTTGCTAAAACTCGAGAACGGCTAAACCGACTTGGCAAATTTTGGTTTTTAATTAATTGTTGAAGTCCAGGGAAGGTTTAAAAGGTGAGAAAATATAGAAAAAAAAATAAGAATAGTTAAAAAGGCAGAACAACGTTTGCCGGGTCATCTAATATATAATAAATTTATATTAATAAATATACATATTGAATTTACATTTACACATAAAATAAAAATACATAGACTCATAATTAAAGACAAATATAGACATACATGAACAAATGTAATATTAAATATATACAAATTTGCCAACATTCTGGTGACGTCATTCACTGCTGTATTACAGTCTCTATATGAAGGCACCGATGGTATAAGAAATCAGAGCTTTACTTCTCAAAACACTAACACTGTAATATTTGTTTCCAATATATACTTACTTTTAACAGCTTTTGGTACCGGAGCGCAAGGTCCTTTGTCTATGTAACAATCGAGATGCTCCTGCAGAAGCTGTTTATTCTGACTGTAAATGTCGTAGTTGACATCCTGAATGTCATTGTAGCAAAATGCGATGGTTAAAAAGGATGCCAGCATCAGGAGCTTCATTTTGATGATATTCAATTTTCTAAAAAAATAATTAACTGAATATAAACTCAACGTAAGGGGCAATATGAAGCATAGAAATGATTACTACTTTTAATTCATTTTCATTGGATGAAATAAAACAAAAAATTTAATAATTTCACATGTAAAGTCTCACAGGCAATGATTTTCACTCATTAAATTATTAGAACGTCCAATGATCGTAAGCTATCAAAATGAAACATGAATTAAAACCACAACCAATATGAATTGGAGGATATCATTAAGAATAATATTTCACAGACCACATGAAAATAGATAGCAAATGCGATACATGAATATGCATTACATATGAAATTTCACATGCTACTCATAAAATGTTCCATGCCTAAGCAGTACCAACCCTTATGATGTATTATTACAAATAACCAGTTTTCATTTCACCTCAAAATTTATTTACTTATAGCCGGTGTGTGTTTGAAGTAAACCCGAATATTTTTCTTATTAATAAATAATAGCTGTGTTATTAATTTTAGATTGTGTTATTAATTTTCGCCGTGTTGGTCCTGGCCTCCTTTGAAGAATAGGCCAACTGCTGTTCTGCCAGGCAGGTCATAAAAGGCGACCGATTGGCTATCGAGTCACCACCATCGTGGCTACTAGGTGGTAGAGTTCTGCATTGTCTCGCCCGGGTCTGGTACCACCGCCTTACCTATTCCTGCCGCAATAGCGTCAGTGCTTGTCGCTGTCGTGTTCCGGTTTGGAGGGTAAGGTAGCCGGTAAACTTATACATGTGGCATTAGACCTCGCCACAAGATAGCAACGCATCATTAACATCTTTGGTGTCTATAGGCAATGGTTGACTCTTTGCATCAGGAGACCCAACTGCTTGTTTGCTATCTTATGATATTAAAAAAAGACTTTCTTTTCTGTAAATCGCTGTTCAATTTATTTAGGTCTATGTATATTTGAATTTATATAATATTATAATTTATATATTATCAATTTTTATATTGTAATGTACACCCTGCACAGCATACTTAATATATCAGTTTAATTTTTAGTGATTGTTATTATAATAGTCATTTATTATTAATTTCATATTTATATCATGCCTATCCTTTATCATTTCCTATGTTGTGTTTGTATGTGATAGTTCTAATGTTGTCTGATAGAAGATGTATTAAGTTTCATTAAGTACGCCTTTTGTACAATATATTTTTTATATTTGTGCAACAAAATGTAAATAAATAAATAAGTGATAATCTGCATCAAAAATTTAAAACAAAACAAAGATTTAAAAAATGCTACTACACTTCGATCGCGCATATTTTTTATATATATATATATATATATATATATATATATATATATATATATATATATCCCACCCATCTGCTTGTTTGCTATATAATATATATACACCAAACATGTTAATGGTGCGTTGTAACTTGTGGCGAG
Organism: Apodemia mormo; assembly: GCA_036924255.1. NCBI lineage: Eukaryota > Metazoa > Arthropoda > Insecta > Lepidoptera > Riodinidae > Apodemia > Apodemia mormo. The sequence continues at coordinate 12,757,423 of JAUPFN010000024.1, read as the reverse complement.
GTCTAATAAAGTTTACCGGCTACCTAACCCTCCAAACCGGAACACAACAGTGACTAGCACTGACGCTATTGCGGCAGGAATAGGTAAGGCGGTAGTACCAGACCCGGTCGAGCCGATGCAGAACTCTACCAACCTACCACCTAGTAGTCACGATGGTAGTGACGGACATAGCCACTCGGTCGCCTTTTACGACCTACCTGGCACAACGGCAGTTGGCCTATTCTTCAAAGGAGCCCGGGACTAACACGGGGGAAAACGAACCTGCTTACGCGCGATTGAAACATAGGAGGTATCACAGAAAAGATATCAAGCGAAAGAAGCAAGTAGGCGGAATAATCGTATTACTAACTAAGCGCAACTCCGGGTAATCATAAGTTGATGCACCCGTGCAAGACTTCAGTCGGGCTCCTTCTTTTAAAAAAAAATCCTTAAAAAATAAAAACAAAATAAAAACAATAGTTGTGCTCAACCACTATCCATGATTTTGCCTAAAAACTAAAATTAAATATGTCGTTTTGCGCAGTTTTGGAGTACAAAAACGATAACCAGGTCAAAAGTGTATCCAAAGGAGGCATATCGTAATTTACAGTCGTGTTTTATTTTATCTATATACATATAATATAATAAAATCGTATGAAAGTCAATATATGTTCGGGGTAAACTCAAAAAGTACTGCATGGATTTACTTCAAATATTGCATGAATATTATTAACAGGTCGGATCAACATATAGGCTATATATTATCATGCTATCACCTACGGGGGAGGAGCTGTGCGGAGTATATATATATATATATATATACATATATATATATATATATATATATATATATATATATATATATATATATATATATATATATATAAAGTTGACTTTAATTCACTATTCCATTTAATCTTGTTCTTGTTGTTTAAAAAAGACAAATCACTTGCATTGTTTCAATTTGTTATAATATGACAATACCACGTTTTTGTGTTATGGTGGTTTTCCTACGTGAACTCCAGCTATGGACCTTCTGTTTGATGTATTCTGTGATAGGCCGCGTTTCCGATCCGGTAGTAGTTTAAAAAAATGTTGACGCGTCAAAATAACTTGTAAAAAGTTTTATTGAATAAAGTACTTCTGATTTCTGATAGGTATTACGCACCCAAGTAGGCAAGTATGATCACAAAACAGTTAGGTACAGAAGTCAATCTACATACAAAGAACGCTCGAGCAACGCACACATAGACATCTCTCAAGGATGCGATAACTCGGAATGGTCGGGAATATGCAAGCGCGAATGTGAACCGCTTGGACGCGTCAGTGAACTTTTTGTGCAGAAAATTTGTAATAAATATAACAATAACATAAAAATATTTTAGTTACCATACAATAAATAATCAGCTACAATAATCTATACATATAATCTGTACATTGATTATTTTTTTAAAAGAATACTTGGGGCGTGATCTACAATCGATATCGAAGCAAAAATATAGTTTTTAGAATTTTTGTCTGTTTGTCTGTTTGTCTGTTGTATGTATGTCCGAGGTAAACTCAAAAAGTACTGCATGGATTTACTTCAAATTTTGCATGAATATTACTAACAGGTCGGGTCAACATAGTACCTACATATTATCACGCATCACCTACGGGGGAGGAGCAGTGCGGAGTAAACGAAGTCCGCGCGGATGAAGTCGCTGGTAGCAGCTAGTCAACAATAAATCAAAAACCTAAATACGGGTGCCCACAGGCGTACCCAGGTTCTGGGCCAGGGGGGGACAACCGTAACATTTTAAGACTATTTTTATCCTAATATCTACAACAGTAGATAATTAAAATAAGCACATTTTAGAACTCACTATGTTAATTTCAATACATTTTATGCTAATGTATTTATCGACGTGTATGAATAAAAGGGATTTAAAACGATTACTGAATATCATAAAAATCTACCATCAGTAGTTTTATTTAAACATTGGCAACTGCAAAAAAGGGACAACATCCACTCTTGTCGTTGTCTTGCTCAGAACGTTTTTCCCCTCTGTTAAATAAGAAACAAATGTCAACTTTATATTCTTCTTGAATCTATACAAATAAATAAAATTGGAGTGTCTGTTAATGCCTGTTAAGTGTTGAGTACTAAAAGCATATGGATGTATACACGATACATGTACCAAAACAGCATTTTTTACATTTTTTGTCTGTCTGTCTGTCTGTTTGTCTGTTTGTTTGTTCCGGCTAATCTCTGGAACGGCTGGACCGATTTTGACGGGACTTTCACTAGCAGATAGCTGATGTAACAGGGAGTACCTTATGCTACTTTTTTTCGAAATTTTTCCACGCGGACGAAGTCGTGGGCTCAGCTAGTTACGACATAAAAAACAAAAGCACGGCGCATCGGCGCGCTCTATTTCTATCGAAGTAAACGGGAGCCCACTGTCAGTTTAACTGGGCGGGGTCATGTTAATAAATAAATATTGAAATAAAACAAAGTGTAGATTATTATTATTATTCATTGACATTACTATGGACATCGAGTCCTATACTAAAATTGCGAAAAAATATGTCCCAGTTACACATCACAAGAATAGTGTTACGAATAATCTAGAAGCGTGTAGAGTTGGAGCGCGCGCGCGCTAACTATCTAGAAATAAAAGAAAGAGATAGCTACTCCTATTGACAAACAAATAGTTGACCTGGGCTATGCCATAATGGACTTTGTAAGATATAGCATAAGGTTGAAAGTATCGTGTACATGGATTTATGACTCATAACATGTTTACGATAAGAAGTGATTCATTGTTTTCCGATACATGTAGATTTTTCTGGATCCAGCTAGGACTTTACCCTGGCTATAAATAGAGAGATGTTGACAAACATAAGGCAGTTTTTATCAAGCGATCGAGAGCGATACTTAAAGTGAACAGTGCGAAGCGAGAAGTGTTTTATTGTGTAGTTCAGTGATAGTATAGGGAGTGACTAGTGTGTAAAGTGTATTTTAGTATTACATTGTGTTGTCTTGTGTATTGTGTGTATCGTAAATACACGAATTTAATATAAGTGGTGTTTTCTTACAATTACGAACCCGAGTACGTAACAATAGTAATGTTAACAAGGTAATTTAAACACTTAATTATATCAAGGTTTGATTTCGACTAACACGGAATTGTAGCTGTTTTTGCGTTTTGTACCTCATTTGCCTCTGAAATTTTTAGCGCGGACCAGACTTCCATAGTTGACTGAGATTACATATTTCAATGAGATTATATGTCAAATATGATTCGTTAACGGTTTAGGTATGAAAATGATGACTTCATGTTTTTAATTTCAGACCCATACGTCAAAAAAATAAAGATATATAACCGTTTAATGATGATTTTAAGACCAATGTTCGCAATTATTTTCTATCGCACCAGATTTTGTTCGCACCAGATTGTGTATCGAGTTTGGCCACTGTCTTTGACATATGATGAATATTAACATATATTTTTTGTGATGTGCAATAACAAATAGTGTTTCTTAAAGAAATTGCAACAAAATTTTAACTTAATTTAACTTAATCATGACTTGGTTTGGTTAGACGATTTAAGACAATTCCAGCGCTGCAGCGACTGAAGAAATAGAACGGGTATTGGGACGTTTCGGCCCACACGTGTTACACCTAAACGCATTTTATTAATTGGGCTTTTGGCCCACAAACAAATAGTGGACCGAATCGCCCCATTCAAAAATATCGCCCCATAATAGAAAAACATTGGGCGTTTCGTCCCGCGGGACGAAACACCCAATTCTAGAGGCACTATTAGAGGTTTCGGTCAGCGGGCCGAAACACACGCGGGCCGAAACGCCCCAATACTCAATGGAACACGCCTTTTACTTAGCATAGCTTATCGAGTACGCAGTACATTAAACTCTTTGGTTTTATTTATTAACTAATTACCTTATAATCTTACCTTTATATTGTCTGATTAATGTCAATAACTGTAGATTTTGTAAAATAGGTAGGTACTACGTTCTATCTTGATCAACGTCAAAAATTGACTGGACAGTCACGTTTGACTCGTTCTTGACTGGGGTATCATGTGAAAAGGTCAAAAGTGTTATTTTTATCTACAATAATTGTGATGACCTTTTATATCATAAATCCGTTCTAATATTATAAATACGAAAGTAGCTCTGATTGTCTGTCTGTCTGTCTCTTCTTCATGCCTAAACTGCTGAACTGATTTGAATGAAATGTAGTAGAGATATGGTCGGGGCAAAAGTATTTTCGTATTATTCATATAAAGGAAAATATTTTTTTAGCTATAAATTATGTATCATTTTAGGTATAATTTTGATCGATAACTTGTTGCCATCTTGTGGGTAGTACTATGATCCCATTCCTGTAGAAATTTTGAGATTTTTGATTTAAAAAAATCTGACAGGTAGTGTTCACAGTGTTCTTTTGAGGTTAGCTTTATGCTTTCTAAAGAGTTCTGCAATGACCGAAACAGCTGGAAATCTGATGGAGCAAGGTCAGGAGCTTTACGGAGAATTCTGACGGATGAAGGATAAATATTAATTTCTTTTGTAAATTTTAATTATTCTTTCATGACTTGTAGTATTATTAACTTATTTGCTAAATAAGTATATTTTAAGTTAGAAACTTTATACAGAAACATTATTTTTGATATTTATTTTAGGAGATTATTATCTTCATAGCGTAGAATTAAACGTATAACTAACTGTATTGTCTTTAATCGAGTGTTGCTTTTCTATTATTAAATAATGTGTGAGTTGATTATTTTATTTTATTTTATTTTAGTGTCAAAATACTATTTTAAATACAAAGTAACATATAATTTACTTTATAGTAAAATTAACAGCTCAAATAAATTTACAGTTGAATCAAGTGCTATCTATTGGCGAAAGATGAAACAATAGCATATTTATTTTTTCTATACAAATTAGGATTGTATGAAGCGATGAGCCTGGGGCCCCGACTGATTTGCAATGCTGCGTTGTCGCGTGCTGTAGGTGTTTATCGCGGTAGGTATATGCGAGTGTCAGAGGCCTGTCAATGGTAAGAATGCGGGTCAGAAAGATCTTTGTATGGTTAAGATTTAAGTAGAAAAATAAAACAATTGTATTATTGGGTACTTCAGCGTCTCGTCCTACGACCGACTCGGCCATTTGGGACGAGACATAGAAATTTTAAAATATTTTTATTTTCATTCAGTGTTTCATACCATTTGTTTAATATTTTCGAAAAGTAATTTGTGGTACAGTCGATAGTACATATAAATAATAATCAAGGATTCAATAAAACGAAATCTAGTTTTGCAAAAGTTTGGCATTCGTTTTTTATAATCTGTATTCATATTTTATAATCATTAGTCATATTTCATTAGGGCGAGCGGAGCGAGTCCTACACTAGTTAGGGCGAGCGAAGCGAGCCCTACACTAGGCCACTTTCTATGCACTTTTGTGGTACATTTTACTAAAAAAGTATCTCACTTTTAGGTTTGAGCTTTGACTTGGTGGTTTAAATTCACGTCTACATATGTTATCTACCATTAAAATGCTATTTCATAAACATTAAAAAAATAAGATACATTTTGTATTAGAATTTTATTACTGCTAACGCCATCTATTATAAAACTATCGAGTTAAAATGCTACAAAGCTACACTAGGCGACGATCTGTGCCCTTTAGTGGTACATTTTACTGAAAAATATCGCACTTTTAGGTTTAAGCTTTGTCGTGGTAGTTTTATTTCATTTAATTCATTTTCATTCACTTCATTTTAATACAATATTAATCTATTAAAACACTTGTACTTTTTAACTTTCCACTACGTATGTAGATAGGGAGGTTACTGATTTTGCTCCGATTTTCAAAAATGGATTTCAAAAACCATATGCCCACGTTTTGTGGTATTAGGAACCATTTTCGACTATTTTTGCGATGACGTCAGTATGTCTGTATGTATGAGTGTGTGTACTCATAAGTTTTGAACGCCTGGACCGATCGAAACACGGTTGATGGCATTCGATTGGATTCCGCTCAACTTATACTTCCTGAAAATTTGAACTAAATGGGACAAAGAGATTTTAAGAAATTTAGAAAAAACTCAAAAAAAAAATTGTGGCAAAACAGAATTTTTTTAAATAACTTCCAGATTAATGTACCGATTGAGTACAAAAACTAATCAGCTCTATTCCTCAAAAAATTATTTCTAATACATAAATTGCGTCAAAATCAGTTTACTCGTTTGGAAGTAATCGTTGACGAAAATTTTGAAAAAAAGTGTTTTTTCGACATAACTTCGAAATATTTCAACCAATCATTTTTTAGTTTTCTACGATATTTTAATACTAAAAAAATTACGTCGAATGCCCTTTTAAAAATCAAAACCTAATCTTATTTTCAAAAGTTACAGCTTTTCAAAAATTAAAAGTACGTTTTCTTTAGCAAAGTTACTTAATATTTTTGAAATAACTTTCAGGCTAATATATCGATTGACTTCAAAATCTTATCATCTTTTCTCCTTTAAACTTGTGCCACGTACCGTTAATTGGATAAAAATCGGTCAATTTGTTTGGGATCTATCAATGACGAAAATTTTTGAAAAAAAATGTTTTTTGACATTGCTTCGAAATTTTTGAACATACCGATTTATAGCTAAGGCAATATTTAAATTGAGTTGAATGCCATTTGAAAGATCAAGATCGATTATCGTTTCCAAAATATACAGCTTTTCAAAAATCAATATACTGCCATTTTTATCAAAATAGATATTTATACTGAAAAAACCTATGCTTATAGTTTTTACTATTTTGAGCTTAAAATGCGTTAATTTAGCGGTAAGTTTCAGGGATGGCTTGCAAAGTCAACCATTTACAGATTACAGACAGTGATAGGTGACCAGTCTATCACCAACGGGTTACTTTTTCAATCACCGGCAACGTTGTTTTTATCAGCAAACTGAAAAAACACATTTTTGATTTGCGTTACTCGGGAATCGAGCCCCGAGAGTTTCTCTCAGGAAAAATTCGAAAAATTTATTCGCTGAGTTTCTACCGCCAATTCTTCGTGCCTGCGGTAAGTCCAATATTAATTCTAAAAATTTTGAAGGTTAATTAAATTAAATTTTCTTTATAAGATTAACTTTTATTTTTAAAACTCGTTTTTCCTAGAAAACTCTTTTACAAGAAAGTTACCATAAATAAAAATTGATTGCTATCAATATTAGACTTCAAGAGCGAAGTGGTGGCACGAGATGGATCTTGAGTTGCTACATATTATAGGTAGGTACTATATTATAGGTAGACCAGAAAATATGGTGTGAAATGTGTAGATAACCTTTATAATTGTTCTGTGTAGATTATATTGATAATTATTAAAATCGTGTTTTTAATAAATCAAGAAAATTTTAAAGAATTTTCTTATACATAAGTACTAAAAAAAATTATCTTAGAAACATTTTATTTTTTATTTTGGTTTTATTTTTCTGCGCCTCCCTAGATACAAAGCCTGATGACGCCTTTGATGCGAATATAATAAATAAAGTCCATGATACATTAAAATATGTTAAAGTCCATGATACATCAAAAGATGTAATTCGCATAAAAATACTTTCCTAAGAATATTACTAGGTAAGGGAACATACCCATACTACGTGACCTATTTTTTAAGATTTTTTGACCCCTCCCTCCCCTCGGTGACCACTCGTAGTATATGCCAAGACCCCCCCCCCCCTCCCTCCTTTAGTTTTCACGTAGTAATTCATAATTATGATTTTTAATCATTTCACAGGCAAAAATTGGAAAAAAAAATAATTTGGCTCATACTCGTCTTTATTGCATAAGACTGCATGCATACTTAAATTACTAGTGAATTATGTATTATGAAAAAGAACAACATTCGTGAAAACATATTGCTATACAGTATGGAACTTACAGTAACTTAATTTACGAACACAACAATTATTTTCATTCATTAAATTTCTCTCATTAAAATCGACTACGTGACAAAAATCTGAGCCACCCCCCCGCTCCTGTGACTGACCGTAGTATTTTAAAGACCCCCCCCCCCTGAACGGGTCACGTAGTATGGGTACGTTCCCTAATATAACTTAGCGAGCCCTTACAAAGCTCTGCTTTTAGCTGGTAATCATATTTTACATTCATATTATATTTTTTAGTATACAAATAAACCTTGAGGTATAATTACAATTTTTTTAATCAGTTCATTTGCTGAGCGTCCCTAAATACTCTACTACTTAAGCCCTATATTGATACAATTTAATAAAATTATGTCAATAATTTTTATAGTCGACATTATTGTATACGTTTGTTTTGTTTCAAAATGGCGAAAACTCGTCATTGGGACTTATAGCATTGGGACACTGAATAAAAATATAATATTTTCAAATTTTTGTCACTCGGCCCATGGGGCTGAGTCGGTTGTAGGACAAGATACTGAAGTAGTCGTAATATTTTTATTTTTGATTTATGATTTGTAGAGTCTACTAAAATAATATGTGATCATTATGATATCACAAGGAAATAGGTAATTTAATATTAATTTGAGTACGTATCATAATATTTTCCTTAACGCTGATGTAAAACTGCAGCAACTGACTTCTGGCTATGTTTTCGGAACCCTGCATCAGATTTTCAACAAATTAAAATGTAATCCCATTTTACACCCCCCCCCCCCCCCACACACACGAAGCTATAAGTCCTGAAGATGCGTTAATACGCGAAACCGGTAGACTTTAAATAATTTGGAAGAATATATATGTAGTGAAACCAGTACAAGAGTTTTATAATTAAAAAAAAAAAATTGCCTACAATCTTTTTTGAAGGCTAGATCTGTGTCTGTGTGTATCACGCTACGACTGTCTGCAGAAGATGATCTCATTTTGTCACGAGAGTTATCTGTTTATCAGCTATTACACTATATAAATATTATATTTTTAACAAAAAATTAAACCGATAAAAAATTATGCGTGGTCATTGAACCGACAAAAAGTTATACATTAAAAACGGTGAGTGAATGAATCCATACCAATAATAAATGGGAAAATGTATGCGTTTGTTTGTCCGTCTTTCATGACAAAACGGAGCGATAAATTAACGTGATATTTTAATTAAACTCAGCGAAGTCGGGAGCAAAAACTAGTTTTTTTTATATAGTCTAGCAACAACAATCAATCGCTTCTGTCTTCTTAACCTTTTATATGGATGTTTTCTTTTCAAAAATTATGTGGGTCGCCCCTCAGAGTATATAAAATTTTTATCTAATAAATCATCATCAGATGATGATTCATATACATTATTTCTAAAAGGTGTTTTTTCCTGGAGTGGCTCCATCTCTTTAACAACATTTATAAAAAAAATTAAAAAAATATCCAGTGAGATTCGTAGGTTAAAGCTTATGTTTTTTAATTTAGGCAAAAAATATGAAAAAATTCGGAATAAAACTTCTTGTTAATAAAAAAAATATTAAATATAATTTTTATAAGAGCGCCATCTGTGGATGATACATCAAACATCTTAATAGAGTTTTATACTTGAAAAACGCTAGATTGCCCCTTGCGAAATCTTCGCATACATATATAAATATGATTACATACATAATAAACACCCAAACCCAGAAATACAAACATCTATGCTCATTCCACAAATGTTTTTCCCTGTCGGGAATCGAACCCGAGCCCCCTCAATTCGTAGTTGGGTTCGCTAACCACTCGACCAACGTCTTTAAAATATTTCTTAAAATCGGATCACTCATCATAATCATACATTAAAATCAGTGAGTGATCAATCATCCCTTGTTTACCCTTATGATAAAAATTTAAAAAAAAATGAGATCACCCTCGGAGTATACCCATTCTAATAAAAAATTTTATCAAATTTGAACTAATCTGCAAAAAGTTATGCATGGTCTAATTTAAAAACATAGAAACGCATCGAATTTAGAACCTTCTCCGTTTCTTCGTCGGTTGAAAATACATTTACTACGCTACTCAGAAATCAAACTTCATGATCTGAGTGCTAAGTGTGAGTTTTTCTTTTCGTAATCGTGAGCGCGTTTCAAGTTTACTAGGAATTTGTATGTGATTTGTACAGCGCCACCTAGTGGTAAACTGGTTTCTCACGTTTACCACTAGGTGGCGCTGTACAAATCACATACAAATTCCTAGTAAACTCTAAACGCGCTCACGATCGAATGCGAAAAGAAAAACTCACACTTAGCACTCTGAACCGAAATGCTAATACAATTGACTTCACCCCGTCGCGTTGGTCGAGTGATAAACGAACTTAACTACGAATCGAGGGGGCCCGGGGTCGATTCTCGACAAGGACAAACATTTGTGTGATGAGCATAGATGTTTGTATTTATGGGTTTGGGTGTTTATTATGTAACAATCTATATATATAAAAATCAATTGCTGTTCGTTAGTCTCGCTAAAACTCGAGAACGGCTGAACCGATTTGGCTAATTTTGGTTTTCAATTAATTGTTGCATTCTAGGGAAGGTTTAAAAGGTGAGAAAATATAGAAAAAAAAATAGTAGTTAAAAAGGCAGAACAACGTTTGCCGGGACAGCTAGTATTTATATAAATACTAGCTGTTGCCAGCGACTTCGTCTGCGCGGATTTCGTTTACTCCGCACAGCCCCTCCCCCGTAGGTGATAGCGTGATAATATGTAGCCTATATGTTGACCCAACCTATTAGTAATATTCATGCAAAATTTGAAGTAAATCCATGCAGTACTTTTTGAGTTTACCCCGGACATACATACAGACAAACAGACAAACAGACAAACAGACAAACATACAAACAGACAAACAGACAGACAGACAGACAGACAGACAAACAGACAAATAGACAATCAGACAAACAGACAAATAGACAATCAGACAAACAGACAAACAGACAAAAATTCTAAAAGCTATATTTTTGGCTTCGATATCGATTGTAGATCACGCCCCAAGTATTCTTTTAAAAAAATATTCAATGTACAGTTTTGACTTTCCTACGATTTTATTATATGTATAGATGTATTTCTCTGTATTAGTATCGTTGACTTACACTTTTAACACAAGCAAATATTTGCTTACTTTGAGGTTAGATCATAATGAATGAAATTCGTGAAATGTGTCTAGCAATATATTTTATTTATAGTATTAGCCATTGCCACAAAAATGTCACATTTTCGCGATAATTCTATAATGTGTTTCACCACCATTATAACGCAATGTATCATTTTACTGCGGGGTTGACGTTAAAAGGGTCTGATATGATGGATGACCTACTAATAATATGATTTATCTTCATAATATGTCACAGAAATGGTTTATAAATAGAGTGCTTATTTATAGCCAACTAGCGATGGTCGCCTGCTTTGTTTAAATATAAATTCGATATGTATTTTCTGTGCATACATTAAAAAATATTTAGATACTAGCGGCCGCCCGCTGCCCGAAATTCAACCGTAATTATTTTAAAAGCTGAGGCACACTGTTGGAAACAAGCCCTCCACATGGGTTCCCATCGGCGGTTTACACTTATTTGCAACAAAAATTCATCTGAATCACAGAATGCTTAGTAGGCATGGATCATTTAACAGTTAACATATTAATTTTCGTACTAAATTTTTTTAACAATTAACAAATGTTATTTATATTAGCAAATACTGTTAAAAGTAATTTTTTTCGTGTGATGCTTAATCGTCTTCTTATAGTCTTCTAAAGAATGGATGGACCATATTTGAGGTAAACATTTTTAACGTTGTTGTTAGAATTAGCGAAGTTATAAGTTTCTTTAAATATAGTAAAAAAGATGTTATTGTAAATACTTTGGTTCATTTATTCTTTTTTGTTTTGACGTGAATACGTCTTTAAATTTGCCTTAATAGGGGAGACAGTTACAAAAACGGATGATAACAAAATTAGGAGATACATTTTGGTGTTATAGCTACATAACTATCACCAACATACAAAATCTTATTATACTACTGAATAGCTCAAAAATTAAAGAATTTGTAACCTGAGTGCTAAGTGTGAGTTTTTCTTTTCGCATTCGATCGTGAGCGCGTTTGGAGTTTACTAGGAATTTGTATGTGATTTGTACAGCGCCACCTAGTGGTAAACGTGAGAAACCAGTTTACCACTAGGTGGCGCTGTACAAATCACATACAAATTCCTAGTAAACTCCAAACGCGTTCACGATCGAATGCGAAAAGAAAAACTCACACTTAGCACTCAGATCACGGATTACGATGCTTCGCAGGGAATGGAGTAAGAAATGCCGCCATTTTTAGGTAATTTCACTGCGTTACATATTTTGCATATAGTATATCTTCTGACTCAGAGTACACCGTTTGGAAGGAATTTTAAATAGCAATCTAACGATACCCATGTACCCCCATATGAAAGAGTGAAGAAGTGTCGAATATTTTTTCCGGAATGTCTGAATCACTGCTGGCCTTAAGGACCACAGCTTCAGCGGTCGTGAGAGTGAGCAGAATGCTCGCTCTCAGCCAGAGTTTAAAGATGTGGGGCTGTACGCCCTACGCTCTAAGGGTGTCTCCTGTGAGACAATGCTCGGCTTAGGGTGGGGCATTGTTTTGTCCATTGGCTGATCCTTGTCCTTCGGATCGGTTCGCAGATTAGATATATTAATTTCGCTAATTCTAACAACAACGTTAAAATGTCTAAGTACCTCAAATATAATCCATTCTTTAGAAGACCATATCTAGTCAATTAAGCATCACACGAAAAAAATGGTGTATGCGTACTAATATCTACTAGAACTGACAAGAATATAAACACATTTCACAACCCTACTTTTTCCTTGTCCGTTTGACGTGAAATGCCCCAATATTAGTTTTTGTATTAATTCAAAAATATATTTTAGAAAAGTTACAAACTACTATGCGTTCCAACCATGAAGCTGTATTATATCTGGAGGCATCAGTTCTAATAACTACTTGAAACACAATTGTAAATACTGCTGTCATCTTCTGAGGTCTTAGTCTCTCTTTCTAACACAGCTGTATAAAAAGAGACGGAGAGACCTCATAGACAGAGACATAACGTAAATATGTGTTTCAAGTGATTAATACGAGTGCTATCTTCACCTAATACTTCATGGTACCAACTGAGAATAGGACTGTCAGGATGACATATTACTCCGCATTTTGCAAAAACTTCATAAGTGATGAGTAAGGTGTGCAAAAAAATCTAACAAAGAAATACTATAAAAATATTTTAATTCTAATTGGTATATTTTTTATTTAGATTTATTTAAAAAATAAGGTGTAAAATAACTAACAAAACTTTTATATATACATATATACAGTGTATAAAGAAAACCCTGTCGGATAATTAAAGGTATTATTTGGTACCTTAATACGGTTAGATACATATGTATAAATATTTTATGGATATTAATTAGTTTTCCCAATAAAAAAGTAATCTTCAATGGCATTTTCATACTTTAAGTATGACAACACCTTCAAATAAAAAAATTCTTTTATCAAAGAATGCCGTGCAAATCGGAATTTACCGCGAGGGACAGGTGGCGCGTGTGAGGCGCGCTTAAAATTCGTTTGTAAAAAGCCGAAAAATAAATAGCGCGCCTTCATGTGGTGTTCGTGCGAAAGCCGCCAAAGCGAAACAATGAAACAAACAGCGACAAGGTGTCATTTTTAAAATATGTTCTTAAAACTTAACTATATAAATAAAAATACGAATATTAAAAAAACGATATCTTTTTTATTTTCAGAAATAAAGTCATTTTTATATTTTTTTCAGTAATGCCTTTAACCAACCTATATGCATTTTTTGGATCGGACAGGGGTTTCTTTACACACCGTATAGATGAACGGCTGGACTGATATATTTCACTGCTTTTTATTGATGAATATTACACTTTTTAGCCAATCATGGACAAAGACAACCCAAACCCACAAAAATCTCAATAAAATTGGCCCCGTCGTTCTTGACTTATAAGTGGTGCAACTAACACGACTTTTTTAATTATACAGATGAACAGCTAGACTAATGTTTTTTACCAATTTTTTTATTGATGAAAATAATATTATTAAAACGTTATTTGTTCTTCAATAAATCAGCAATATTTTTGAACAAATATTTTTTTGTTGACAATACTAATTTTACACTTGTGGTATGAAGTTGATAACAAGCGCGATCCTATTCTTACTTGGAACGCATAGTACAGTACCCGGCGATAAATATTGCACATCGACCTTTGGAAAGAGACAATCGGCTAATTTCGGCTTCGTAGAGCGTTATCTCTGTCGCACAAAATACAAACAGTCCGGTACCTATTAGGAGCTGTTAAAACAAGTATGATTTGCTTCTTTTGATATTTTTATTCTTTGTATAAAATACACTAATTTTTCTATAAGTGATGGCTTTAGGTTGGGGTAAAATAAAATAAAAAAACATTTTTACATTATGTTTACGTATTTAATTATTTTGGAACATTACAGCTTTAGTGTACATAATAAACACCATTATACCTATTGCTAAAATGAGACATTGCAATAAAAATAATAATAATTCTAATTCTCAATTACTTCCATTTCACTATCTGTGCTCTCAAAGAGGTCAATATCACTGTCACTATCAGCCGTATTTATTACTAATCTATCAGTGTAATTGTCTAAACTGTGTTGAATGCTTCTATATTCATTCTCACATTTGATTGCATGATCGCAAACCTTTTTCCACTCTTCAGCGCCGATCATGTTTACTTTTTCAGTCAATAATGTTTTTACTGTAGTTAAGTTCATACCCACATTTCTAGAGGCTACATAGCCTTACTTACGATTTAATGAACTGCCAACAATAAAATCATTAAAAGCTTAGTTATCTGAAGCTATTAATTACAATGGGTCTGAAAAAACATTGAGAAAAATACTTCATGACATGGGATTTCAGTTCACTAAAATGGAAGATAATCGAAAAATTCTAATGGAAAAGCACGACGTTAGTCTCAAACGAATGGAATACCTTGATAAAATACGCAAATTTCGCGAAACAGGAAAAAATATCGTCTACATGGATGAGTCATATATACATGCATCCCACACTAAAGGGAAATCTTGGAGTGACGATAAGAAAAAAGGAGTAAAAAAGCCAATTTCAAAAGGTCAACGTTTGATAATAGTTCATGCGGGAAATGAAAAAGGCTTTGTACCCGGTGCTTTTTTAACGTATAAATCCACGGACACTACAGGTGACTATCACAATGAAATGAATAACGATAACTATGAGAAATGGCTGGTTAACCAATTAATCCCAAATATACCCAGTGATTCTGTTCTAGTTATCGACAACGCACCCTATCACAACAAGTATGTTGAGAGACCCCCCAACTCAAACACCATTAAACGGGAAATGATCAACTGGTTAAACAGACATGAAATTCCAGTTGATCCAAAATTAACAAAAACCCAGATTTACGCTATTATATGTCAGCACAAGGAGAGGTATACAGAGTTTTCTGTGGACAAAATACTTGCCGAACATGGGCACACTGTGTTGCGATTGCCACCATATCATCCGGATTTTAATCCAATTGAAAATATATGGTCTCAACTGAAAGGCTATGTAGCCTCTAGAAATGTGGGTATGAACTTAACTACAGTAAAAACATTATTGACTGAAAAAGTAAACATGATCGGCGCTGAAGAGTGGAAAAAGGTTTGCGATCATGCAATCAAATGTGAGAATGAATATAGAAGCATTCAACACAGTTTAGACAATTACACTGATAGATTAGTAATAAATACGGCTGATAGTGACAGTGATATTGACCTCTTTGAGAGCACAGATAGTGAAATGGAAGTAATTGAGAATTAGAATTATTATTATTTTTATTGCAATGCCTCATTTTAGCAATAGGTATAATGGTGTTTATTATGTACACTAAAGCTGTAATGTTCCAAAATAATTAAATACGTAAACATAATGTAAAAAGTTTTTTTATTTTATTTTACCCCAACCTAAAGCCATCACTTATAGAAAAATTAGTGTATTTTATACAAAGAATAAAAATATCAAAAGAAGCAAATCATACTTGTTTTAACAGCTCCTAATAGGTACCGGACTGTTTGTATTTTGTGCGACAGAGATAACGCTCTACGAAGCCGAAATTAGCCGATTGTCTCTTTCCAAAGGTCGATGTGCAATATTTATCGCCGGGTACTGTAGTGTATTTTTGATTAATTTAGTGAATTAACAATAAAACATAAGCGTTAATAATTAACTTACGACTTATGAAAAATGATGCAAAATAGAAATTTATAAATACATTAAAAGCGAACTGATCAAAGACTGTTACTGGTGTTCGTAAAATCGACATTTGTTTTGAACTTTGCGTATCGTAGCCAGAAAACCCAACTGTTTGTTCAAAAACCACAAAACTCAATTGTTTTAGATCGAAATTGTAATAATATAAACGAAGCTGCTTGGAACTTGGAATTAGTTCTGTTTGAGGATTGTCCTGTGGTTTGTTATCGTTCAATGAACTAACTCTATCGTTAAAATTAAATTCAGTCTGTTATTAAGTAGAATTTAATAATAATAGTAGAATATTAAGCGTACATCACAATAACTTTGTAGTCTTGGACCTCCCTCCACCCGCGTCCATAACACAGGTGATTAAAACGCAACTGCAAGACTGGTAGGGCTACTCTTGAAAACCGATTTCAATTTGAAATAAATATTTAATGAGTTTTGAAGTATTTCGTACTCTGGACAACTATATTCAATTATTGGATTCAGCGACAGCGCCACACGGATTTCGAAATTTTTTGGAACTACTCATTATTGCTTTTATTCGTTATTTTGTTTAAAACGATACTTAAAATTTCCACTTGTAACACTATCTTGACGTGTAACGATGACATCTATTTCTAATAATTAGGTCGTTACTATACCTAATCAATGTGGGCAATATTGGTTTCAAGAGTACCGTTTTTGACGATATTCATAACTTATTGTTTTTATCAATATTAGTTAAAGATTTATATTGTTTTCAAGAGTAGGCCTGCTGGTACTGCGGATGTCCATGGGCGGCGGTGATTTATTTATATTTATGCACAAATAAGAGTACATAGGTTGAACTTAACGCCTAAGAGCGTTCTATACTAGCCAACCTCACGTATTAAGAAAATAACTAAAGGAGGTGGTGCATCTTAACTCTATTCGAATAACTTAAACTTACTATGAAAAAAAAAACAAAATTAATAACAGAACAATAAATAATTTACAATATAAATACATTTATTACACATAATACATATTATTAAATTATACGATACTTAATTACATACATGTATACATACACACTCATATACATACATACAAATATAAATATATATACTTATTATACATACATGCAAATAACAAAGTAACATCTATGAGCACAGAGTAATCTAAGCACGGAAATAACATTAACCTCACTATTTTTATGCATTGAAATATAATTTTAATTTTCTTTTAAATGACAGCTTTGAAGGGGATTTTCTGATGTCTTTAGGAAGTACAAGTCGGAGGGTTCCGACTAATTATTATAAGTTCAAATCAAGTTTAAAACTTGATCTAAACTTAAAAAAATCTTTATCCAGTCCTCACAATATTTGATTACGAATTAAAAATTCAATTTACTCAATAACATCTATTTAGTATTATATATGTACAATAGGCGGAACATTACATTTAAAATACATTTTGACTTCACATCTACATCTTTTACATTACATTATGTTGACTATTATCTGATTGAGCATATATTTTTAATTTATTAATTTAATTTATTTAAAAAAAATCCTAGCGTTGACCTGGGCCTCTTTGGAGAGTAGGCCATATACTCGTACCATTATGTAAGTTTGTATAACGCGAACATTTGACTATTAAATTAAATAAATCTCAACATACATTTAATTTATTAGAAGAAACCCTCCATAAATTAAGAACCCGACATTAAAAATACTTTGAAAAAGAAAGCCCAGCTGATGGTTGCCAGGAGCTGTTAGGTATGAAAGGCGATATCGATTTGGTAGCCCCAGCGCTGATGTCCAAAGATGTAGTTGGGTTTTTAAAGAGATTGAGGTTTCCCATGGCGGAGTAGTCAGTTTTTTTGAAGAGATCTGTGTGAGCCATGCCGAGGGATGCACCGATTTTGTCACTGTAAAGAAATATGTAATAAGCAATTTTGTAAAATGTGATGAAGTTGAAGAGCAGCCATTATAGCGTCAAAGAAAAGTTGATATTAAATAAAGAATTTATAAAAGTCGATATTAAATAATGATAAAAATCGTATACTTCAATATATACAGACTTTTATCAATCAACTTGTATAGTATTTTATTATGCCAATGTCACGATTATAATGACTGCTTATTTGTAAACATCGACATAGTATACATTTGTAAATAAAACAAAATTGTTTATATAAGCACGCCAGTTTCTATGCACAATAGGCAAAGTTAAACATAGAAATTTTGTTCCTCAATTCTTTATTGGCTTAGTCCAAAGGTTCCCAAACTTTTTTTTTCTCATAGATCACTTTCAAAACTTTGCTGGTTCCAGTGAACCCCCTGAATATGATTTTCTACCATACTCCCAAAACTTAAGAACAAAGGAGAGGGAGATTTTTGGGCCCAAATGTAAAGGGTTGAAGTATGGTTCAAAAAAATGATACTATTTTTCTATTTCAAAGTTCAAAATATGAGCTTAATCCGCTTTCTGAGAAAAAAGAAATCACGAAAATAAGTTTGTGGTACTATAATTGTATAATCGATAAAGTTATAATCGATTTATGTAAATAATTTTAATCAAAATATAAGCTCGTAAATATATGTAAAAGTGTATTTTTAATTAATATTTAGTATAATCAACAGTAAGTGCCATTATTATGTTACAAACCATTTGTAATATAAAAAGAAAAAATATAATCGATACAATTTATATAATCGATTGACTGCGTTACTTCAAACTTAATACGATTTAATGTCTGTGGATTTAATACAGCTAAAATTGACAATTACAACTGACATCACTGACGGCTCGCAAGAGTCGCACTTGCAAGTCGCGGACTTCACTCTCCGCTATTTTACGTACCTACCTATAGAGAGGCATCCTTTAATTTGCGTTTTCCAAAAATCTGTGTTTTAGTATTGTGTCAATTTATAAACATGAAGCATAGTTGCCTGTGTTACAAGTATATGTTGTTTATATAATAGTAAACGGTTACAGTGAATTAAACTATACCATAGTACCGTAACCTTACTTTTAGTGAATATCTTATATCTCTGTTCTCAGATTGCTAATATCTGTAAAATTTTCAGTATTTATATAACGTTAAACTAGCTATTAATTAACACAATATTCATCTTATTACAAGGGGGCCCAAGTTTGTATGCAACGGTATCAGTCTCCTTTAAATATTAGATCTAACTACGGAAATTTGCGTTACAGCTGAGTTCCTACCGTAAATTCACAGTTTTCGACAAAAAAAAAGTGAGAACTGAATGGGTAAATAATTGATACTTTTACTTACGAATTGTGATTCCCATTTTGGTCACGCCAACGTAGACCCCCGTTGAGTCTCCCGTGGACCCCTGGGAGTCCACCTGGACCACTTTGGGAATCAGTGGTTTGATGGAATAACTTCCATTTTATCTTTCATGTGGATTGCAATGGGCGTTTAATAATAAATCTAATAATATTAATATTTATGATAACTTACTTAAATTTATAATCCAATCCACCACCATAGGTATTGAAGTTGGGGATCATAGGGTTCGAAGGCATGGTCTTCGTGGCGAAAGCATTGGCGGAGAGGTCGTGGTGGGCGTTATGCAGCAGGTTCAGTTTACCGGCGCCGGTTAGCTGGTTCCCGAAGTCAGGAATGTGTTTACCGGTAACACTGAGGCTGTGGCCGTTTCTAAATAATACAAAGTCACATCAAAATATAACAATAATAAAGTAGCTATATCTATTTATATATTAATATGTGAAGACGTGAAGGAAAAACTTAACCCCTTTTTAAGACAATTGCGCAAATGGAAAAAGTATGAAATTTGGCACCAGTAAAGTCTGCAATGACTGCAGACAATTAATTAAAATAAAATGCCTTAGAAAAACATTAAAAAATATAAATAAACATTACACACAATATATTCATGTGACATACATGATAATATGTTATCTTTGTGCTAGCGTAGCGTAGTTAGTTAACTCACAGCACACATACATACGTATCTAGAGAAATATGGTTTCAGTATTTCATAAGATATTTAAGTCAAAAAATAAGGTCATTTCCTGACCCGGAATCAAACCACTAGACCTATAGACCACAGATGCGACTTCTAAATCTTAAAATAATAGTTGGATACTTTATAATGAATTAGTATTGATACTCACACATTGTCCAATGAAGCCCCAGCAAATGCGGCACCAACACCACCACCAGGCTTCGCTCCGTTGACTCCACCGATTGCACTCAGTACATTCCGGTCATTCCCAGCCAAAGGCAGTTTGCCCATCACATTCAAACTACCATCAGGATTACTATTCATCACTCCATGCACTTGACGTCTTACCCTCGATTTCAAATTCTGGAAAACCTCCGATCCCTGCTCTAAGACCTGGTCATCAAAGACTGCTAGTATTCTGTCCGTGACAGCGACAGGGCTTAGCAAAATGTATCGGCAGTTGACGCCGATTGCGAGGAAAGCAAATAGAAATAGTTTAGTGAACATTTTGCTCAAGTCAAAGACAGAATGAATTTTGTATGCGAGTGTCATCTTATATACTTAAGAATATTGTTTGAGAAAATCCCCGAGCCCGTGACAGATGATAAATTGTTGGATGAGATAAAGTTATTGTTTATTAAGACACTTGTAGGGACTTTCCTTAGTTTTTGTACCTTAATATGAAGAAGAACAAAAACACATGCATATAATAATTATCGTCACGCCGGTTCTTTTATGTGGTTGGCAGAATAATAATAATAATTCGTGTTGGCGTTAGTCCGGGTTTCTTTGAAGAATAGGCTAATTGCCATTCTGCCAGGCAGGTCGTAAAAGGCGACAGATTGGCTATGTAAGTCTATACCATCGTGTCTACTAGGTGGTAGAGTTCTGCATTGTCTCGCCCGAGTCTGGTACGACTAGTGCTTAGTGGTGGTTAGTGCATGTCACTGTCGTGTTTCGGTTTGGAGATTATTCTCCATACCTTATTGTAGCCGGTAAACTTATGCATGTTGCATTAGACCTCGGCCACAAGATAGCAAAGCACCGTTAACATCTTTGTTGTCTATAAGCGATGGTTGACTCCCCATCAGGAGAGCCATCTGCTTGTTTGCAATTTTATTTTATAAAAAAAACAAGCTGATAGCTATTTTGGTAATAGAAGTAACCTTATAATAAGCCACGATGGCGGTGATTTGCATAGCCAATCGTTCGAGTCTTACAAACTGCCTGGCAGAACGGCAGATGTTATATTCTTCAAAGGAAGCCCGGACCAACACGGCAAAATGTTACCTCACCTGTTAGAATCAGCGTGCTAATTGTCACAATGACGTCATAACTGTGGAGTTTGATGACGTCACACAAGGGTAGTTTATTGATTCAGGCGTTACTTTGCGGAAATCCATTATTAAAAAGATGAAATTAATAAAGAACACAGGTCATTTTAATTTTGTACAACCCTTGCGTATCTTTTGGAGTGAAGAATATTAGATAAACTAGAATAATTTTCTACGATTTTTAAATCAATTAAATAAAATATATCGCTAGGTACAATTATTTAAAAATAATTGAGACTATAATTTGATTGAATTCTATCATCATATTTAAGTGTTACCATTTTATAAAACTTTAATTACATTATCATTAAAACAGTAATAAGTTTATATATCATAATTTATATTATAAGTATCAAATAAAAATTCTCCCTCTTTTTGTATTAAAGACCAATTAATGCTAATTTATTTTTTGTTCGTTTAAGTACCTACAAAGTGTTTTTGCAAAATCTTAGCTCAGAATTCTGTCAATCTAACTTAGATTTCTGAGATTAGCAGTTGTACTGAAGACACCCAATGACAAAATAAATACCTAACCACAGACTACTAAGGAGAGAACTGATTGTTTACGTTAACCTTATCTAAATTCCAATTTTATTTAGCTACTATTCCCCAAGTTAAAAAAATATTTATTAAATGCGGATAAGTTAAGGAGTTGATATAGAATCTTAAGGAATATATTAAACTTTAAGGTATTAACTAAATATAACGATGTATGAAGTCTTGCCCGTGTTCTTTGCTATGATCCGCGTAATATTCTATGTGTTTTTCGCGATGACACCAAAAAGATAGACGTTGGTTTAATAAATGGATAAGACTCGCCGATGGTTCGGATAAAAAGATCCCAGCGGCACAATTATCCACCCACATTCACCACACTTTTACAGCCACATCCCACGACGGTACCAAGCATAAAAGCACACAATTTACGTATTCTTCGCACGTTTCACTTCGAAACCGAAGCATCTTCAGGAGGAACGAACTCCTACCTAGCTCACTACGCGAGTGGAAGTAATACACAGAGGTGTCGTGGAAAAGGAAGATCTTTCCAGCCAGGGAAGGCTCTGGGGACTTAAGTCCATTTGAGAAGTGTTGAAACTTGTATATAATGTTACAAAATAAATAATTGTTATATCGAGATATAGGATTTTACATTGTTTTTTCCTTTTAGCGTTTGTAGATTTTTTTGACCGCTACACTTTTTCTGTACTATCCATACTTCCATACTAATATTATAAATGCGAAAGTAACTCTGTCTGTCTGTCTGTCTCTTCTTCATGCCTTAACCACTAAACTGATTTTGATTAGGTACATAGATAGTTTAAGACCCGAGAAAGGACATAGGATAGTTTTTATTTAATCTCATGGGAACAGGCTTTATGCGGGTTTTTATTTAGAAAAAATTTACTAGCGGACTGTTATATCCCCTGACTGTAGGCCAAAGGGCTTGCATCAGACCCCCGTCAACAAATCCCTCAAAAGTGCTTCGTCAGCACTTTTGACCCTTATTCTATTCCCTAGTCCGCATCAGTCAGTCTCGGTCCAGATCCCTACCAGATCACTAGACTTTCAATTCATCCCCTACTATTTCTTTACTATTTCTATTATAACTTGTGTTAATATAATATAACTTGTGTTAAGTGAATAAACGATTAAATAATTAAAAACTCTTTTTTAAAAACATAAATCTCGGGCCCAGTGTAACATTGGTGGCAGCGGTGGGATCTCGAAACAGATCCTCGGAACGTCTCTGATACAAAACTCTAAAATCGTAGTGAAAAGCGAAAATTAAAAAGTGCTAAATTCGAGACTTTCTTAAGAGAAGAAAAGTTATCATACCTACTAGTTTCTCTACGGCCGAGTGGAAATCATCTATATAAAAGAAAATCTACCATTTTCAAATTATCACAGAAATCCACCAAGAAATCATAATATCCATATCCGTGTAATTACTAATTCATCAAATTCGTCGTTGGAGTCCGCATATCAACGCTGAAGCATGCAGGTGGTCCTTGTCGCGTGAGTCTGGCTCTTTGTTTACAATATCAAATATCCGTACAGAAAGGGTTTGTTCCACACTGTACCTTGTAGTAATAATTTATACAATATAATAATTCAACTTTCATTTTAATTTACTTTTTTTTTTCCTGTGTGTAATTTTTTTTTTGTGTATCTTATTTTCTTTTGTGTGTGTAAATTTTATTTTGTGTGTATAAAAATGTCGGAAGCTAAGACATCAAAGATGGCAAAGGAGACCCTTCAGGTTCCTCAAGACGCTTTATTACCCTCTGAATCCGAGGACGAGCGACCTCTCGATTCACAGAGGTCAACCAGGTCTAGAAAGGTAAACGCATATACTGCCATGCCAGAATTAGACCTTAGCATATTACCAAAGTTCATTAAAACCTATGATAGCAGCAGAGCAACACTAAACTCTTTTATTATCAATTGTAACAATGCCTATGATCTTGCCACGCCTGCACAGAAACCAATTATATTCAAATTTATTTTATGCCAACTTCAGGGAAAAGCGGAAGTTGCTTGCTCAATCAAGGAGTTCCAAAATTGGGAACAACTAAAAGATTTTTTAAAGACTCAATTTAGCGAAAGGAAACATCACTCCCACCTTTTGATGGAACTCCAAGATAGCAAACAGCTTCCTAACGAAAATGTAAGCAAATTTTCTCTTCGTATTGAAACACACCTTTCACAATTACTCACAGAAATTTCGCTCACAAATTCTAAAGCTAAGGAATTACCAGGACGCATCGCTGCTATGGAATTAATAGGCTTGCAACTTTTTAATAGGCTTGCAACCTCGTATTTCAAATATAGTAAGATGTAAATCTCCAAAATCCCTAAACGAAGCAATCAATTATGCCATATCAGAAGAAAGGATACAAGAGACCCTGTATAAACGAAATTTACAGACAGACAACAGACCTAGAACTCGACCGAATCCTACTTTCCAAAGTCAGCCATCATGGCACCCCGTGCAAACACGTAACACTGAACCCTTTAAGAGACAATTTGCTCCTCGCGAAAATAATCCTTTGATATGTCGCTACTTTAAATTTCCGGGACATACTATAGAGAATTGCAAGAAGAGAGAATACAATAACCGGCACAAAAACTTCAACAATCAGCCTTCCTACTCGTCCGCTGCTCGAGTCAACTTTCTACCTAATCCTGAAGAAGAAGGCTATGATGAAGTAGACAATAATCATTTAAACGGGTAATAGTCTCGCCTGAGTGTCGCACGAGACTTACATCTAAAGTCGACACTGTTTCCAAACCCACTGTATCTGTCGCTGTATCTAAACCCACTGTATCCGTCGCTGTTTCCAAACCCACTGTATCCGTCGCTGTATCCAAAGCCACTGTATCCACTGTATCGTCGCTGTATCTAAACCCGCCGTAACCGTCGCTGTATCTAAACCCACTGTATCCGTCACTGTATCCAAACCCACTGTATCCATCGCTGTATCAAAATCCACTGTATCCACGGTTCCTAAATCCACTGAATCTAATGAATCAAAACTCGCTGTGCCCGCTAAATCTAGCCCCGCTGTATCCACTGTATCAAAATCCACCGAATCCACTGATCCCACTGTATCCAATCATTACAATCTGATCCCAAGTCATATCCAACATACGAAATTATCACCAATCCCACAAAAACTCTACTACCTCATATTTCTATTAAAACTCCCATCAACAATAATCCATTATCTCTCCTTATCGACTCAGGCTCAGCTGTAAGTCTAATAAAATACACATGTATCCAATCTCCACGTCTTAAAACTCGAAAACGAACCTATCAAATTAAAAGGAATAGATCCCACTGATCAGTGTTCACGAACCATGGGACATTTCCAATTAAATTTATATATCTCAAGACGTCTTAGCATTTCTCATAAATTCCATGTCGTTAATAACATCAACCTGCCATACGACGGTATAATTGGCTCTGATTTACTTAATGAATTTGGCTGTAATATCGATTATACTCAAGCTGTGTTACATATACATGACACAGAAATTAAACTCAAATTCTCTGACCCTTCTTATATTATACCTCCCAGGACAGAAATGGTTATTGAATGTTCTGTCCCAAATCCTGAGACGAAAGAAGGTTACATCTTGGATCAAAGCATAACTGAC
The DNA here is from genome assembly GCA_036924255.1 of Apodemia mormo. Classification (NCBI taxonomy): domain Eukaryota; kingdom Metazoa; phylum Arthropoda; class Insecta; order Lepidoptera; family Riodinidae; genus Apodemia; species Apodemia mormo. The sequence continues at coordinate 12,731,653 of JAUPFN010000024.1, read as the reverse complement.
GAAGTAATAATAGCTAATTGCCTCACACGCGTCAAACCCAATAATCGCGTTAATATATCCGTCGTAAATATATCGAATTCTGCAGTGACGTTAACTTCTAACCTTAACTTAAAAATTACCCCTATTGATAACGAAAATCATCTCCAAGAATCTCTTAATTATTCTATTAACCTCGTAAATCAAACTAAAGACAACGACTCCTATGACCGTACTAACACTGTTTTAAGCCAACTCCGAGTTTCTCACCTGAACGACGAAGAAGTTAATGCTCTTTACGATGTTTGTTCAGAATATTCAGACATTTTTCATTTGCCAGGTGAAAAATTAACTTTTACTAATTCAATTAGGCATGACATTAAAACCAATACTGACATACCTATACATACTAAATCATATCGTTTCCCTAAAATCCATAAAGAAGAGGTAAACAAGCAGATAAACGCGATGCTAGAACAAGGAATAATAGAGCCCTCTGTTTCCCCGTGGTCCTCACCTATCTGGGTGGTCCCCAAAAAACTGGATGCCTCTAATCAGCAAAAGTGGCGTGTAGTCATCGACTACCGTAAACTTAACGATGTTACGATAGGAGACACATACCCAATTCCACAAATTAATGAAATCCTTGACCAACTTGGCAATAGCAAGTACTTCTCCACGCTGGATCTTGCTTCTGGCTTTCATCAAATCCCTCTGAATCCCGATGACGCATCCAAAACAGCTTTCAATATCCCTCAAGGCCATTACCAATTCACTCGTATGCCGTTTGGGCTGAAAAATGCCCCGGCAACTTTTCAACGTCTAATGAATACCGCACTGTCCGGCTTACAAGGAATCCGCTGCTTTGTCTATCTTGATGACATAGTCATCTACTCCTACGATCTAAAATCCCAAATTCAAAACATTTCCGAAGTCTTCAAAAAACTACGTCAATTCAATTTGAAACTCCAGCCTGATAAATGCGACTTCTTAAGGCGTGAAGTCGCTTATCTGGGACACATCATTACTGAAAACGGAGTTAAACCAAATCCCGAAAAAATTAAAGCCGTGACACAGTTTCCTATTCCTAATTCCCCAAAAGACATAGTCATTCCTAGGTCTCGTCTCTTACTATCGCCGCTTCATCCCTGAATTCTCTAAATTAGCTAAGCCTCTAACAAGTTTATTGAAAAAGGATATTTTTTTGTGGGAAAATCCTCAACAATTTGCCTTTGACACATTAAAACATAAGTTAACCTCTGCTTCCATTCTATGCTATCCCGATTTTACTAAGCCATTTGTATTAACTTGTGATGCATCAAATCATGCAATCGGTGCTGTCCTGTCACAGGGCCCGATCGGCCAAGATAAACCGATTGCATTCAGATCGCGAACCCTAAACAAAAGTGAGTGCAACTATAGTACCACAGAAAAGGAGTTATTGGCAATACTGTTTGGTTGCAAAACCTTCCGTCCCTATCTGTACGGGAGAAAATTCCAAATAATTACCGATCATCGACCTCTCCGATGGTTGTTTAATCATAAAGACCCAAGCAGTAAACTCCAAAGATGGCGGCTAAAGCTTGAAGAATTTGAATACGAAATTATATACCGCAAAGGGAAATTAAACTCTGTCGCTGACGCACTCTCACGGTTCCCCGTTAACCCAGTAATTCCCAATCCTGATTCCACTGACGAAAATCAGTACGACCATGACAAGGACCTCATGGACCTACTAGTTTCCCCGGCGTCATTTAACGAAGATGAAATCGAACCATTTAACCCTTTAGCCGACCTTTCTCCCAATTCTCCTTTAGAAGAAAACACAGCACACCCTGAAACGCGATCTAATCCTGAACTTATCACCTTAGACGATCTGATACAAAATCCTGAACCACTGAATCTACTAAATCCTGAAACGCTGAACCCGACAAATCTGAAAACCCTGAATCCTACAAATCCTGAAACGACGAACCCTTCAAATCTTGATATGCCAAATCTCGATATACCAAACCTACCAATCCCTGAAAAGCAAAATTCACCTAATCCTGAAACACTGAACCTTCCAAGCCCGGAAACGCAACGCTCTCCAAACTCTTCAGAAAATACAGACGCTGACTATTCTAATTTCCTAAAAAACCTTGCTAATAAGGACAATATTTATGACACTAATATCATAGAACATAACCAATCGTTGATGAAAACTCATTGCAAAACAATCGTTATACCCACATCATTAGACTTAGATGAATCTAATTTCTATACCCAGGAAATCTTAGGAAATCTCGAAAATCCTAAAGATATATTATATTCTGAAAAGCAATTGTATTCTTTTGAAAAGATAAGCGTAAAAGATAAAGATACTTACTTTATTTACACGAAGCTCCATCATTTCGACGTCACTACTTACCCGGAGATTTTCAAAACCCTGAAACAGATAAAAGACAATTTAATATTAGATAAAGAGACAAAAGAAATCACGATCTCGGATTTTAAGAATCCTTTTGAAAATCTGTCGTTTACGAAAATATACAATATACTTACATTTTAATTTCACAAGACGAATATCACAATAAATGTATACCACAACAACATTATTTACCCAACCTTAACCGAAGTAAAAAAGATACTATACGATAATCACGACATCCCATCTGCTGGGCATCCCGGCTCCACAAGGATGTATAATAAAATTAGAGATCAATTCTACTGGAAAAATATGCGAAGCGACTATACTCCACCGCATATCCCATCAGGAGCACAACTGCCGAAGAAACCACAGATTGTCTTCTACATTTCATTTCTCTATTCGGCATTCCAAAAACAATCCTCACAGACCAAGGTACCAATTTCACAGCGGAACTCTTCAAGGGGACCTGTTCTTTTCTAAAAATCAAACAACTTTGGTCATCTCCGTATCACCCTCAAACTCAAGGAGCGCTTGAACGCTCACATTCAACGCTAAAAGAATATTTAAAATCCTACGTTAACAAATTTTATTAACGTTATCCTACGTTAATAAAATTGTGTTTGTGTTAAAAATACCTCTTGTAACCTCGCAAGAATTTTATTTGTACCATAACATACCCTTACCTGTACCGCATCATGTAGAAAGACCAGACTCATTTAGCATTATAATACCCGCCAACAAATACACCGCTATTACCAAAGACAAAACACATTATACAAGCCTGGATTCTCTGGAAAAGTGTAAAAACGCCAATGTGTATGAATACATCTGCAAAATCATGAATGTTTACCCGCTGAGTGCAAACCCGTCATGTGAAAGTGAAATATTATCAAAAGTCTTAACAACTATACCAGTGCAGTGTAAAACAGATTACCTACACGGACAGTTAGATGTGTGGAAACCTCTTATTAATAACCGCTGGATCTTCGTGCAATCTAAATCTACGAAATTATCCATAGATTGTATTAATTCCGAACTAATCGAAAAGAACATTGCCGGTACTGGCATCGTTACTATTCCAGTACATTGCACTGCCTACTGCAGAAGTACAAAACTTTATACTAGTGATAATGTGTCAAACATAATTTCACCTACGATGAGTTACTCTAACTTTAATTTAATTAATGATTCATGTTGTAATTTTGATAAGTTCAAAGAAACTGTCGATAATGCACCCCCTATGAATATTCAAAACATAGATTTAGAAAATATTAATTTTAAACAAAATATCTTCAATAAACCAATATTAAAAGAATTAGATAAAATTATTAACCAACCGCATATAATTAAATACGGGGTACATTATTCTGTTCTATCTATTATTTTAGTCCTAGTAATAATAAGTGTAATCATTTTCAATCTCTATATTAAATTGTACAGAAGGAAAAGTGATACAAAACTTTTGAAAGTTTTAAAGAGTACAAATATTAAAGACCCAAGTGAAACAAATCAACTCTCAGAAATTAAGACTAACGAACAGACTATCGCTGATATCGAAATCTCTGCCCCTAAAATACGCACTAAAGTATAATTACACAAATATACTAAGCTTTGCTTCGCGGCTTTGACCGCATGAAAAGTTTCCCTTCACATCTAATTCTACTAATTCCATCTTAATTTCCGTAAACTCCATTCCAACCCTGAAGTTTACTCTTGACCGGGGGGCTGTTGTATCCCCTGACTGTAGGCCAAAGGGCTTGCATCAGACCCCCGTCAACAAATCCCTCAAAAGTGCTTCATCAGCACTTTTGACCCTTATTCTATTCCCTAGTCCGCATCAGTCAGTCTCGGTCCAGATCCCTACCAGACACTAGTCTTTCAATTCATCCCCTACTATTTCTTTACTATTTCTATTATAACTTGTGTTAATATAATATAACTTGTGTTAAGTGAATAAACGATTAAATAATTAAAAACTCTTTTTTAAAAACATAAATCTCGGGCCCAGTGTAACAGGACGAAGTCGCGGACACAGCTAGTATGATATAAAAATAATAATAAACTGGCCAAGTGTAAGTCGAACTCGCGCAAGAAGTGTATTTTTCTATAAAAATGGCAAAAAATCACTGCTATTTTATGGGACCCCCCCCCCCCTTAAACATTTATTTTATTCTGTTTTTAATATTTGTTGTTATAGCGGCAACAGAAATATATCATCTGTGAACATTTCAACTGTCTATCACGGTGCATGACACACAGCCTGATGACAGACAGACAAACAGACAGATGGACAGCCGAGTCTTAGTAATAGGGGGACCCTATTACTAAAATATTTGGTACGGAACCCTAAAAAGGAAAAAAGGTAATAACATGTCATAATTAGTTTACACTTATATTTACTTTAATATAAGGATAATGACGTATTATGATGAGTTTGAGGGAATCACTCTGTACCTTCTTATCAAACGAACTCACTGAGGTTAAACGCTAATTAGTGTTTTGTTAGTATCAAGAAGCGGGGAATACTGTCACAGACAATTAATAATCTATGTTGTCTATATTAATATTATAAATGCGAAAGTTTGGATGTATGGATGTTTGGATGGATGGATGTCTGTTACTCAATCACGCCAAAACAACTAAACGGATTTGGATAAAATTTGGCACACAGCTAGATGATGACCTATATTATCACTTTATATCCCGAGAAAAGGTTATGATTCCGCGGGATTGCCAAAAACTTTTATAATTAAAACTAGCGACCTGCCCGCGGTTTCACCCGCGTATCTTTTGTTCCCGTGAGAATATCGGAAAGGTTTATATACCAAAACCTTCCCCAAGAATCAATCTATCTATAAAAAAAACCGCATCAAAATCCGTCGCGTAGTTTTAAAGATTTAAGCATACATAGGGACATAAGGACATAGGGACAGACAGAGAAAGCGACTTTGTTTTATACTATGTAATGATGCACACTGCGGCTAATATTAAATATTTTTAACAACTGTTATTAGTTACTGTTTTTGATTAGCACCAAAACAGTCAAAATTCAAATGGCATGTCATTCAAGTGGTAAATAGAAATTACATATTCACTAAGGGTCAAGAAGGTATTGTTTATTTTAACGTTATTTTGATCAAATACCCAAGGGCGTACCGAGGGGGGGGCTGGGAGGGGCAGCTGCCCCACCCTGGAATTTGCTTACCTTTCTACTAACTATCTACTATTGTAGATAAAAATATAATAAGATAAAAATATAGACTATGTTACAGTCGCTCCCTTACCATCACCACAGTGTACCATAATTTCATGTATTTTTCAACCCTCAATCCTAAGCGTACAATCTAGACAAAAAGTACAATAATTTCGAATGATAGCAATTTTCTATATAAAAAGTATCTTCACGCCTGTATCCCCGAAGGGGTAGGTAGAGGTACAACAAGTGCACCCACGATTAGCCGAAGATACTTAGTCCCACAAGTGTGATAGGTGGCAAGCCTATCGCCAACCGGGCACTTTCCTCTTTATATATAAATAACCGGGAACTTTGTGTTTATGTGAAAACTGAAAAACACTTTTTTTAAAATACCCGACCCGGGAATCAAACCCGGGACCTCATGTAACACACTACTAGCACTACAGAGTTCATTCACAAGACTCGGTGCATCAAATTCATAAATTTGATAAAAAGGGATATTTTTGAACGAACATTTATATATTATCTTGTAATAATTTTATATTAAAAATTAAAACGCACTTTCAAATCAATATTTAGTTCCTAATTCTAAAATCTGGCAGGAACTTTAAAAGTAACCCTATATAATAGTTATACCTTAATAGTATAAGGTTACTATATAAAAGGTAAACTTATGCATGTGGTATTAGATCTCGCCAAAAGATAGCAACGCACCATTAACATCTTTGGTGTCTATAGGCGATGGTTGACTCTTTCTGACCCATCTACTTGTATGCTATCTTATGATATAAAAAATATAGAATAATTAACAGTATCAGTATATTTATGTCCAAATAATAGGTTTGGAATTATTTACCTGCAGTGTAATGAAGGCAGGTCCCAAAGGTTATAAGTGATGCCGGTCAATCAGCAATGCAAATATTACAATGCAATGTTCATAAAATAATATCTATTTTCATAAAATAATTTCCCCCGTGTTGGTCCTGAGCTCCTTTGAAGAATAGGCCAACTTCCGTTCTGCCAGGCAGGTCGTAAAAGGCGACCGATTGACTACACAAGTCACTACCATCCTGGCTAATTATAGGTGGTAGAGTTCTGCATTGTCTCGCCCAAGTCTGGTACCACCGCCTTACCTATTCCTGCTGCAATAGCGTCAGTGCTTGTCACTGTCGTGTTCCGGTTTGGGGGGTAAGGTAGCCTTTGACCTCGCCACTAGGTAGCAATGCACCATTAATACCTTTGGTGTCTATAGGCGATGGTTGACTCTTTCCAAAGGAGACCCATTTGCTTGTTTGCTATCTTATGATATAAAAAAAGTTTTCTAATGACTTATATATTACTAAGTGGTAGATTTTTGCATCGTCTCGCCCAAGTCTGGTACCCCCGAATAACCTATTCCTGACTTAACAGCGTCAGTGCTTGTCACTGTTGTGTTCCGGTTTGGAGGATAAGGTAGCCGGTAATCTTGCATAAGTTATGGTACTAAGACTTCGCTACAATGACAGCACGCACCCTTGACATCTTTGGTGAGCCATCAGCCTTTTGGCATGTTATAATATTATAAAGAAAATTATTCTATTTATAAAAATAAAAATATTTATTTATTTATTTAACACTTAAAACATAACATAAGTACAATGGGCGAGCTTATCTCTATTTAAAGGAGATTAAAAAAAGAATGAATATTGTATTTTTAAACGCTTTTATTTAACCTGCAAATTCGCTAAAATTTAGGGAACATTTCAAACTGTGCAACACTGAACCGAGTAAGCGCGCACGACCTCGTGATCGCGCCTGTTCATTATTTTTATTGCCGAAAAATGTATCTATACCGGTGCGTGGGTGGGATGCGCTGTGCCGCGCTCCCGGCTGCATGGGTACCACCATCTTGCTTATTTCTCCCGTGAAAAAGCTTATATATATATATATATATATATATATATATATATATATATATATATATATATATATATATATATTTATATATATATATATATATATATATATATATATATATATATATATATATATATATTAAAATCGTAAGTAAGTCAAAACTGTATGTATGTCCGGGGTAAACTCAAAAAGTACTGCATGGATTTGCTTCAAATTTTGCATGAATATTACTAACCGGTCGGGTCAACATATAGGCTACATATTATCACGCTATCACCTACGGGGGAGGAGCTGTGCGGAGTAAACGAAGTCCGTGCGAACGAAGTCGCAGGCAGCTAGTGTATATATATATATATATATATATATATTCTATCTTTGTGGCTTGGCAAGAGTGTAGTTTTTTCGTTATAAAATTATTTTCCTTCTGTTCTATACCTATGTTTTACTAACGAAATTAGTTATTACTCTAAAACATAAAGTATAGTGAAGCTGTCATTTGTTGGAAGTTGGGAGTGAGACATAATTTCTCAAGTTTATAATGAAATACTCTACCAAACAGCTGAAGATACCAAGAGTTTGTTATACGGAGGACAAACTTTATGAAAATAAAACTGAGATACAACGAGATTCAACTAAATTTTTTTTAAATTTCCCCGTATTGATCTGGGCTCCTTCGAACGATACAACAATTGCCATTCTGTCAGGCAGGTCTCAAAAGGAGCCGATTGGTTAAACGTGTTACTGCCATCGGACTACTAGGTGGTAGAGTTTTGCAACGTCTTGCCCGGGTATTTAGTACCACCGCCTTACACATTCCTGTCGCTATATCATAATTGCTTATCATTTGCATGTCCCGATTTGGAGGGTAAGGTAGCGTAGACTTATACATATTGCATTAACACTGCCAGTCGGATAGCAACGTACCATTAATATTTTTATTTTTATTTAAATACTTTATTGCACAATTGCGTACAAAAGCGTAACTTAATGCTATTAATAGTGGAGGGCCTGGGGGTTTTCACCTCGGATTAGAGTTTTAGTGAATTGATTAATATGATCGATGTGGGATATTGTTTTTTAAACTATAAATTGCAATGTTTACCCAAAAAATTTTTGTGCACCATGTCCATTGTTTCATTGTTTAAACAAATTATTATGAAAAATTAATGTTTGACCATATATTTTCACTTTAAACAGTATTATTTTTTATTTATATATTAAATCTTACCTGAGTAGACATATAAGAACATTTTTCAAAGATAATGTGTGTATGTGTAAAAAAGTGTATAAATGTGTGTGTTTATAAAAAAGTGTATAAAAATAACAGTAGGGATTTTGAACAGTTAGAAAAACGTGGAGGGGAGAGCGAAGCGACAGCTGCTATGTACAATGGAATTTCTCGGCTAGTTTAGTTGCAAGTAATACGTGTTCTGTGAATATTGTGCTTCTATAACAGTGAAAATTTGGTTTTTTTAGTGAAAATTTCTTGTATATTTTTGTACTGGAAGGTGTATTGCAGACGACGTTTTTATATTGAACTAGCTGACCCGCGCAGCTTCGCCCGCGGGTATATTAATAAGTCGTCCAAATAGCTTTTAATAAAAATTTCATCGCCTATTTTTTTCTATTTAAGCCCTCCAGGGACTGATTTTTGAAAAAAAAATTAGCCTATGTTTGACCCCGGATCTTCAATTATACCCATGCCAAATTTCATGAAAATCGGTCCAGCGGTTTAGCCGTGAAAGCGTAACAGACAGACAGGCTTTCGCATTTATAATATTAGTATGGAATGATTTGTCAATTGTTTTTTTATCACACAGCAACGAAAATAGAATTAAGTCGAAAAGATTTTAGAGCGATGATTTTTTATGATTTTAAAAGTTCTCTTTCTCCGCAAGACTGTGCTGCTCGTCTTCAAAATGCTTTTGGGAGGGAAGCACCTTGTTTGAGCACCGTGAGGCGATGATTCGCTGAATTTGAGAGAGGTCGAGTTTCTTTACATGACGAATTTCGTGAAGGGCGGCCTTCAACTACCATCAACGAAAATAATTTGGCTACTGTTAAGCGGTTATTTGAAGAATCCTCCGGATTAAACAATTCAAGGACTATTGGGGATTGGTATGAGCTAAATTCAGAAAATTTTAACGTAAACGTAACGTAAACGTAACGTAAACGTAACGTAAACGTAACGTAAACGTAACGTAAACGTAACGTAAACGTAACGTAAACGTAACGTAAACTTAACGTAAACGTAACGTAAACGTAACGTAAACGTAACGTAAACGTAACGTAAACGTAACGTAAACGTAACGTAAACGTAACGTAAACGTAACGTAAACGTAACGTAAACGTAACGTAAACGTAACGTAAACGTAACGTAAACGTAACGTAAACGTAACGTAAACGTAACGTAAACGTAACGTAAACGTAACGTAAACGTAACGTAAACGTAACGTAAACGTAAAGTAAACGTAACGTAAACGTAACGTAAACGTAACGTAAACGTAAAGTAAACGTAACGTAAACGTAACGTAAACGTAACGTAAACGTAACGTAAACGTAACGTAAACGTAACGTAAACGTAACGTAAACGTAACGTAAACGTAACGTAAACGTAACGTAAACGTAACGTAAACGTAACGTAAACGTAACGTAAACGTAACGTAAACGTAACGTAAACGTAACGTAAACGTAACGTAAACGTAACGTAAACGTAACGTAAACGTAACGCAAACGTAACGCAAACGTAACGCAAACGTAACGCAAACGTAACGCAAACGTAACGCAAACGTAACGCAAACGTAACGCAAACGTAACGCAAACGTAACGCAAACGTAACGCAAACGTAACGCAAACGTAACGCAAACGTAACGCAAACGTAACGCAAACGTAACGCAAACGTAACGCAAACGTAACGCAAACGTAACGCAAACGTAACGCAAACGTAACGCAAACGTAACGCAAACGTAACGCAAACGTAACGCAAACGTAACGTAGACGTAACGTAGACGTAACGTAGACGTAACGTAGACGTAACGTAGACGTAACGTAGACGTAACGTAGACGTAACGTAGACGTAACGTAGACGTAACGTAAACGTAACGTAAACGTAACGTAAACGTAACGTATACGTAACGTAAACGTAACGTTTTTTTTTTAATTATTACTATGCAACTCAACAGCAGTGTCAGGAATTAGTCATTTTAAAGCTCCAACTTCCAGGACAAGCCCAGGCCAGGCCAGCCATTTCCAGGCTAAGTTCCTTACAAGTCAAGCGGCGAATATAGCGCTAGAGATCCTTTCCTATATGTCTACTCAAGTAAGATTTAAATATAAATAAAAAAATTACTGTTTAAAGTGAAAATATATGGTCAAACATTAATTTTTCATAAATAATTTGTTTAAACAATGAAACAATGGAGTGCACAAAAAAATTTTGGGTAAACATTGCAATTTATAGTTTAAAAAATAATATCCCACATCGATCATATTAATTTATTCACTATAACTCTAATCCAAAGTTTTACGGTTTTGAATGCTCCAGGCACTCCACTATAAGCATTTTCTCACAGTTTACCTTTAGTGAGGCTGAGAGAAAAAGCTTGGGTAGTGCGTAAAAAGTTATTACGAAATAATATTTAACTAATACTTAATAACCCTCTTATTATGACTAAACTAAATATGTTTAAATTAAAATAACAAAATAATAACTATAAATTATATAACATGCCATATATACATATAAACTAACTACTTATATAAATAAAAATACACTAATAAATACTTAATATATTATAACACAATGCAATACTTTAAATACTACATACATACAAGCATAATATAAAATACACTTACAAATAATAAAATACGATTACAATACTTACAAAGTTTAACGTGTAAAAAAAGTGTAAGCAATGAAATAGGCCTATAATGAGACGGATCTGTGGGATTACTATTCTTGGATAAAGGAGTTATGAAAGCTTTAGCCCATGAAGAAGGAAAGTTACCGAAAGATAAAGAAAAAAATATGATTTCTGTAAGGTAGAGTAAAATTACATCAAGTTATGGTAGAAGCATTATTCTGCCCAATCCATCGCAACCAACAGCTTTGGTGGATGTGGCTAGTATGATCTTCCTTACAAGGGTCTCTTTTCAGAGACCAAATGAAAAGGTGGTAGTGTGATTGAAAGTGGTCGAAGTTAATTTATGGAGAGTTTTTAATTTTAAACGAGTATCAATTTTATGAGAAGGTGTAGAGAATTGCTTATTAAGAATATTAACATTTATATGGGGGGTAATTCAGACTGTAACTTTCAAATACCTAGCGACCGAAGGCATTTCCACATATTTGTAGGAGTGGAACATTCGATGTTTGACAGTATGTGACGGCGCTTAGCATTTATCACCATCTGGTTGCAGCGATTTTCTTACAGATTTGAAGGCATCCCAAAGCTCAGGTGAGCGACATTTAATAAATTTACGTTTTAAGCGATCACGATGTGCCATCAAAGTGCGAACACAATCATTCATCCAAGGGGCTGGGGGATGTTTTATCCGAACAGGTCGCAATGAGCATGTTTATCATATAAACTATGAGTGAGAAAGAAATCACTTAATATCAGGTGCATTTCCCGCTCGTTTGCCCCCACTTCTGGAAAATAAATTATGGAATCCTCTCTGCCTTGTAGATTGTGTTAGTAATATTTTTAACATTTTGGATGAAACGAATTTCACATTTTAATATATTTGATTTTAACATAAGGCACAAAACTTTGTAATACGTCCTCCCCTATATTAATCGATATCATATATCAAGAGGGAGCCTCTTACCATGTCATATAATTTATGGATGGCCCATACCGCATCCGATCCGACAAATTGCGATTCCAAGTAGATGTAACTGATTGTAAGGTTACGAAAGTTTTTTTTTAAATCATAAGATAGCAAACAGGCAGATGACACTCCTGATGGAAAATGACAACCATCACCTACAGACACCAAAGATGTTAATGGTGGTAAGGTGTTAGTGCCATTTGCACAAGTTTACCGATTACCTTACCCTTCAAACCGGAATACGACAGCGACATTGGTGTTCATAAGTGATGATTTCTCTTTTCACTAGAAAACCATCTACTTGTTTCTTTTTTAAAGTGTAAAAAAAGACATATAATCTTGTATTAAAAATGACTATTTTAAGATCGTGATCTTAAAAGTGGCTAATAAAATAAGAGCACTCTTTATTAAATAGGAGCACTCTTTATACTCTTTATTAAATAAGAGCACTCTTTATTTTAATTTTATTATACCTTAACCCTCCGACTAATTATTATAAGTTCAAATCAAGTTTAAAACTTGATCTAAACTTAAAAAAATCTTTATCCAGTCCTCACAATATTTGATTACGAATTAAAAATTCAATTTACTCAATAACATCTATTTATTATTATATACAATAGGCGGAACATTACATTTAAAATACATTTTGACTTCACATCTACATCTTTTACATTACATTATGTTGACTATTATCTGATTGAGCATATATTCTTAATTTATTAATTTAATTTATTAAAAAAAAATCCTAGCGTTGATCTGGGCCTCTTTGGAGAGTAGGCCATATACTCGTACCATTGTGTAAGTTTGTATAACGCGAACATTTGACTATTAAATTAAATAAATCTCAACATACATTTAATTTATTAGAAGAAACCCTCCATAAATTAAGAACCCGACATTAAAAATACTTTGAAAAAGAAAGCCCAGCTGATGGTTGCCAGGAGCTGTTAGGTATGAAAGGTGATATCGATTTGGTGGCCCCAGCGCTGAAGTCCAAAGATGTAGTGGGGTTTTTGAAGAGATTGAGGTTTCCCATGGCGGAGTAGTCAGTCTTTTTGAAGAGATCTGTGTGAGCCATGCCGAGGGATGCACCGATTTTGTCACTGTAAAGAAATATGTAATAAGCAATTTTGTAAAATGTGATGAAGTTGAAGAGCAGCCATTATAGCGTCAAAGAAAAGTTGATATTAAATAAAGAATTTATAAAAGTCGATATTAAATAATGATAAAAATCGTATACTTCAATATATACAGACTTTTATCAATCAACTTGTATAGTATTTTATTATGCCAATGTCACGATTATAATGACTGCTTATTTGTAAACATCGACATAGTATACATTTGTAAATAAAACAAAATTGTTTATATAAGCACGCCAGTTTCTATGCACAATAGGCAAAGTTAAACATAGAAATTTTGTTCCTCAATTCTTTATTGGCTTAGTCCAAAGGTTCCCAAACTTTTTTTTTCTCATAGATCACTTTCAAAATTTTGCTGGTTCCAGTGAACCCCCTGAATATGATTTTCTACCATACTCCCAAAACTTAAGAACAAAGGAGAGGGAGATTTTTGGGCCCAAATGTAAAGGGTTGAAGTATGGTTCAAAAAAATGATACTATTTTTCTATTTCAAAGTTCAAAATATGAGCTTAATCCGCTTTCTGAGAAAAAAGAAATCACGAAAATAAGTTTGTGGTACTATAATTGTATAATCGATAAAGTTATAATCGATTTATGTAAATAATTTTAATCAAAATATAAGCTCGTAAATATATGTAAAAGTGTATTTTTAATTAATATTTAGTATAATCAACAGTAAGTGCCATTATTATGTTACAAACCATTTGTAATATAAAAAGAAAAAATATAATCGATACAATTTATATAATCGATTGACTGCGTTACTTCAAACTTAATACGATTTAATGTCTGTGGATTTAATACAGCTAAAATTGACAATTACAACTGACATCACTGACGGCTCGCAAGAGTCGCACTTGCAAGTCGCGGACTTCACTCTCCGCTATTTTACGTACCTACCTATAGAGAGGCATCCTTTAATTTGCGTTTTCCAAAAATCTGTGTTTTAGTATTGTGTCAATTTATAAACATGAAGCATAGTTGCCTGTGTTACAAGTATATGTTGTTTATATAATAGTAAACGGTTACAGTGAATTAAACTATACCATAGTACCGTAACCTTACTTTTAGTGAATATCTTATATCTCTGTTCTCAGATTGCTAATATCTGTAAAATTTTCAGTATTTATATAACGTTAAACTAGCTATTAATTAACACAATATTCATCTTATTACAAGGGGGCCCAAGTTTGTATGCAACGGTATCAGTCTTCTTTAAATATTAGATCTAACTACGGAAATTTGCGTTACAGCTGAGTTCCTACCGTAAATTCACAGTTTTCGACAAAAAAAAAGTGAGAACTGAATGGGTAAATAATTGATACTTTTACTTACGAATTGTGATTCCCATTTTGGTCACGCCAACGTAGACCCCCGTTGAGTCTCCCGTGGACCCCTGGGAGTCCACCTGGACCACTTTGGGAATCAGTGGTTTGATGGAATAACTTCCATTTTATCTTTCATGTGGATTGCAATGGGCGTTTAATAATAAATCTAATAATATTAATATTTATGATAACTTACTTAAATTTATAATCCAATCCACCACCATAGGTATTGAAGTTGGGGATCATAGGGTTCGAAGGCATGGTCTTCGTGGCGAAAGCATTGGCGGAGAGGTCGTGGTGGGCGTTATGCAGCAGGTTCAGTTTACCGGCGCCGGTTAGCTGGTTCCCGAAGTCAGGAATGTGTTTACCGGTAACACTGAGGCTGTGGCCGTTTCTAAATAATACAAAGTCACATCAAAATATAACAATAATAAAGTAGCTATATCTATTTATATATTAATATGTGAAGACGTGAAGGAAAAACTTAACCCCTTTTTAAGACAATTGTGCAAATGGAAAAAGTATGAAATTTGGCACCAGTAAAGTCTGCAATGACTGCAGACAATTAATTAAAATAAAATGCCTTAGAAAAACATTAAAAAATATAAATAAACATTACAGACAATATATTCATGTGACATACATGATAATATGTTATCTTTGTGCTAGCGTAGCGTAGTTCGTTAACTCACAGCACACATACATACGTATCTAGAGAAATTGGTTTCAGTATTTCATAAGATATTTAAGTCAAAAAATAAGGTCATTTCATGACCCGGAATCAAACCACTAGACCTATAGACCACAGATGCGACTTCTAAATCTTAAAATAATAGTTGGATACTTTATAATGAATTAGTATTGATACTCAAACATTGTCCAATGAAGCCCTAGCAAATGCGGCACCAACACCACCACCAGGCTTCGCTCCGTTGACTCCACCGATTGCACTCAGTACATTCCGGTCATTCCCAGCCAAAGGCAGTTTGCCCATCACATTCAAACTACCATCAGGATTACTATTCATCACTCCATGCACTTGACGTCTTACCCTCGATTTCAAATTCTGGAAAACCTCCGATCCCTGCTCTAAGACCTGGTCATCAGACTGTTAGTATTCTGTAAAACAGTCAAAATTCAAATGGCATGTCATTCAAGTGGTAAATAGAAATTACATATTCACTAAGGTTCAAGAAGGTATTGTTTATTATGACGTTATTTTGATCAAATACCCAAGGGCGTACCGAAGGGGGGAGGGGGGGGGGGGCTGGGAGGGGCAGCTGCCCCACCCTGGAATTTGCTTACCTTTCTACTAACTATCTACTATTGTAGATAAAAATATAATAAGATAAAAATATAGACTATGTTACAGTCGCTCCCTTACCATCACCACAGTGTACCATAATTTCATGTATTTTTTAACCCTCAATCCTAAGCGTACAATCTAAATAAAAAGTACAATAATTTCGAATGATAGCAATTTTCTATATAAAAAGTGTCTTCACGCCTGTATCCCCGAAGGGGTAGGTAGATGTACAACAAGTGCACCCACGATTAGCCGAAGATACTTGGTCCCACAAGTGTGATAAGTGGCAAGCCTATCGCCAACCGGGCACTTTCCTCTTTATATATAAATAACCGGGAACTTTGTGTTTATCTGAAAACTGAAAAACACTTTTTTTAAAATACCCGACCCGGGAATCAAACCCGGGACCTCATGTAACACACTACTAGCACCACAGAGTTCATTCACAAGACTCGGTGCATCAAATTCATAAATTTGATAAAAAGGGATATTTTTGAACGAACATTTATATATTATCTTGTAACAATTTTATATTAAAAATTAAAACGCACTTTCAAATCAATATTTAGTTCCTAATTCTAAAATCTGGCCGGAACTTTAAAAGTAACCCTATATAATATTTATACCTTAATAGTATAAGGTTACTATATAAACGGTAAACTTATGCATGTGGTATTAGATCTCGCCAAAAGATAGCAACGCACCATTAACATCTTTGGTGTCTATAGGCGATGGTTGACTCTTTCTGACCCATCTGCTTGTACGCTATCTTATGATATAAAAAATATAGAATAATTAACAGTATCAGTATATTTATGTCCAAATAATAGGTTTGGAATTATTTACCTGCAGTGTAATGAAGGCAGGTCCCAAAGGTTATAAGTGATGCCGGTCAATCAGCAATGCAAATATTACAATGCAATGTTCATAAAATAATATCTATTTTCATAAAATAATTTCCCCCGTGTTGGTCCCGAGCTCCTTTGAAGAATAGGCCAACTTCCGTTCTGCCAGGCAGGTCGTAAAAGGCGACCGATTGACTACACGAGTCACTACCATCGTGGCTAATTATAGGTGGTAGAGTTCTGCATTGTCTCGCCCAAGTCTGGTACCACCGCCTTACCTATTCCTGCTGCAATAGCGTCAGTGCTTGTCACTGTCGTGTTCCGGTTTGGGGGGTAAGGTAGCCACTAGGTAGCAATGCACCATTAATACCTTTGGTGTCTATAGGCGATGGTTGACTCTTTCCAAAGGAGACTCATTTGCTTGTTTGCTATCTTATGATATAAAAAAAGTTTTCTAATGACTTATATATTACTAAGTGGTAGATTTTTGCATCGTCTCGCCCAGGTCTGGTACCCCCGAATAACCTATTCCTGACGTAACAGCGTCAGTGCTTGTCACTGTTGTGTTCCGGTTTGGAGGATAAGGTAGCCGGTAATCTTGCATAAGTTATGGCACTAAGACTTCGCTACAATGACAGCACCCTAGACATCTTTGGTGAGCCATCAGCCTTTTGGCATGTTATGATATAAAGAAAATTATTCTATTTATAAAAATAAAAATATTTATTTATTTAACACTTAAAACATAACATAAGTACAATGGGCGAGCTTATCTCTATTTAAAGAGATTTCTTCCAGCCTTTATTTAACCTGCAAACGCTTTTATTTAACCTGCAAATTCGCTAAAATTTAGGGAACATTTCAAACTGTGCAACACTGAACCGAGTAAGCGCGCACGACCTCGTAATCGCGCCTGTTCATTATTTTTATTGCCGAAAATGTATCTATACCGGTGCGTGGGTGGGATGCGCTGTGCCGCGCTTCCGGCTGCATGGGTACCACCATCTTGCTTATTTCTCCCGCTTAAAGCTTATATATATATATATATATATATATATATATATATATATATATATATATATATATATATATATATATATATATATATATATATATATACATTAAAATCGTAAGTAAGTCAAAACTGTATGTATGTCCGGGGTAAACTCAAAAAGTACTGCATGGATTTACTTCAAATTTTGCATGAATATTACTAACAGGTCGGGTCAACATATAGGCTACATATTATCACGCTATCACCTACGGGGGAGGAGCTGTGCGGAGTAAACGAAGTCCGCGCGAACGAAGTCGCAGGCAGCTAGTGTATATATATATATATATATATATA
Organism: Apodemia mormo; assembly: GCA_036924255.1. Lineage (NCBI taxonomy): Eukaryota > Metazoa > Arthropoda > Insecta > Lepidoptera > Riodinidae > Apodemia > Apodemia mormo. The sequence continues at coordinate 12,713,370 of JAUPFN010000024.1, read as the reverse complement.
TATATATATATATATATACAGTGTATATATATATATATATATATATACAGTGTGGCGCTGACCATACAACAATAAGTGAGAATTAAGGTAGTACTAGTTAGTACTAGTATTTTTAGTCTATCAAATTAGTCCTGACATCGAAATTAAAAAAACAAAAATTTCGAACAAAATTAATGACACGAAATTATAATGAAGATAAAACAGCCTTTGACTTACCTATCACCAGCAGGCTTAGGATAAGCACCACGAGATATATATCGATCGAGAAAGTGACGTTTGCTTGACATTTATTAATATCTCGATGGACGTTATTAAGCATGCCACGATAAACATTTAAAACGTTAGAGATAAATTAAACAAAAAGTTTACTCGAATAGAGAAATAAATGTTGTCACTAGAAGACATAGATATTATACTAATTCTGATTTTTAAGATACACCTTTGGTGCATTTAACTTGTTTTAATCATTATGAGCTTTTGTTTACATTTATAACTTCCTGTCATCATTTCTCTTCTTTGTCAGAGTCGAAGGAAATATAACCAAAGCCTAGTGTAGCCGTACCTATTTACAATTGTAATTAAAGATATTTTACAGGTTTTTGAATTATTCTCTCTTTTTAGTTTTGACCATCAAAACTAGTTTTTTATTCTATAAAACTGAAACAATGAATTATGATTCATAAGATGTTTTACTGTAAAGGGCAATTAAGATGCCAGCGTGTATTTATTTCTGGGTGTATAACTGCGTAACTAATTATGCGTAAAAGTGCGTAACAATTATTATTAACAAGCTATTTTTTTTCCACTATAATTATTCCTTTCAATTATAATTCTAACATTATTGAGTAAATTAACATCTTCTTTTAGACTAATCAATCAACATTTTTGATTAATTTTTTTTTTGATGAGAAACTTCCATAGAATTGTTGTGATTTGACAATGACACGAAAATGCATTACGATAAACAAACATAAATGTATAGTATTATGCCAACTAGAAAATAAGATAGAACAGAATACAATTCACAGTATTTTATGTTACAAATAATGTTATCTATTAATAGCTCCAAAAATCAGCCAGATGCAAGCAATCCAAACTAAGACTTACTGTTAGACCGTGGTCTCCAAGAACAAACTGAATTTTTGTGAACAGCTTCGTTTTGACGAGACAACCATATTTTCTATCTTTGAAAAATCTCGAATCGGGTAACTAATAAAGATAGATAAAATAAGGAGTGTCAGACTAAGAAAAGTTTCCACTTTACGTGTATGACAAAGTTACCGTTGAATTACAATAATAATTAACAAGCTATTGTGAGAAAATTAGGTTATTTTTAAATTGATTAATATCAATTTAAAAATCTCATAAGTGGGATTGTCAGAAAAATCATCAAATATGTAGGACAAAAGTTTCATCGTAGTTTTCATAATATAATCAAGCGATTAAAGTCGAAAAATAATTATTGTTATTAATAAATATTTATTATTTACCGAACCCAATGTCTTCGCAGCATCAACTTTATTAGTTACCCGATTCGAGATTTTTCGAAAATAGAAAAGACGGTTGTCTCGTCAAAATGAAGCTTTTCACAAATATTCAGCTTGTTGTTAATCAAAAAAAAGTTAGTTTGTGGGACCACGGTCTGCGATTTACATCTCAAGAACGGAAAACATTTTTCTTCGACTTTTCAGTTTATCTCTCTTTGATTCAAAGACTTACTCAAAGAGTATATAAATTTTATTTTATTTTGTCTTCTTACATTTACTTCTAACGAAAAAACGAGTGTGAGCTACACTCGATTTTTTTGTTATTTTTGATTGATTAATTAATATTTTGATTATTATAATATGTTTTTATGTATTATTTTTCCTGAGTATATGTTATTAATAGTAACATTAAATAATACAAAATAAGCACAAGATTTAAATTAACCTTTTATTTTACATTTAGTTTTCTACTGAATTTTGTAGAAAACTTTGTAAGTAGTTGTAATTTTGAATAGAGTTGGTAACACTGAGTAGCACGAGAATTAGTAGAATTATTTTCTCTATACGAAAAATTAAAAGTTTATTTACGTTACGTCAAAAAGTATTGTACTTTAACTAATTTGTATTTTGTAATTAATTATAAATTAATTAATTATCTAACCATTACATACAAGGAATTATTGATTTATACTGTTTGGTTCTCACATCTCTAAAATCATCATTCTTCCGATTCTAGTACAAAATTAAATTGTGTTAGGTATGTGAAATGGGAACACAAAATAAAACGTAAGTAGTGTACTTCTTTATACTTATATTTTTTAAAAGCCTATATAGGTTATTAAAAATAATTATGATTTTCTTTTCAGGATAAGAAGTAATAAGCATAAATTAACTTTGTCGCCATGGTGGATTCATGGACTAGACTTGTAGCACCAAAGATTAAAGTCTTGAATATTGGGAAAGCATAATATAACACCATATATTTTACAAATACTTCATACATTATAGTTTCTAGAGGAAGAAAGGAAAACAATGGAACACTGTGTAAGTATTTATTTACATACATATCTCCATGACAAATCATCTAACAAGGTAGACTGAAAGAATCAAATTTTAAACATATTTTAATATATTTCTTTCATTGTAAAAGTTGTGGTTTTTTACAAAATTAATGTCATAAATTCAAGATTATATCAAAAACTTGATTCTTGTAAAAAAATCCTGAATAATATGAGAAGCTTTCTCTGGAGAATAGTGTAGGCTTCTTTCACTCCCTTTTATAAATATAACCAATTGTTTTTTTGACCCCATTATATAATTTACAATGCAAATCTATATAACACTACACAAAATGCAACATGCAAGACTGGAGTCATAAGTCCTGAGTTAACTGACACAAAAAAATATATTAAGTAAACATATATAACAACATTTTGATAAGATATATTTGTTTACAGGTTGACTAAACAGCGAGTAATGGAAATAGAATAAAGAAGCCTTTCTATTTATTACATTTTTTGAAATTGTTGATTAAGAAGATTTATAAGTTAATGCTGAATATTATATTTTTCTTGCTGTTTTTAATGGTTGTGCAAGATTGAAAAATAAATTTTATTTTGTAGAAAACAATTAAGTTTATAACATGATAGTCTTAATGTATCTAATATGTGTAATTTTTAAAATTTAAATTAATAGAAAGTTAATGTTACCTTAGGAAAAAATATTTTACTTGTTGATTTTTTATTTTCAAGTGAAATTCCATACTACTCATACTATATAGTAAACTAATTTTTGATATTGAATTTTCATTACTGATTAATTATGCGAGATAACAAGAGATATTTAAATTGTAGAAAACATTTAAATTTAAAATATAATAGTTTTAATATAGTGCGTGTAATCTTCTATAAGTTTGTTACATTAGTGAAAATTCAAAGATACATGTTAATAAATTTAAGTCATAAGGTGATAAATTGTGAAAATTATTTATCTATTCTGAGAAGTACAAACATTAATAATAATTGTTAGTTTAGTAAAGTAGATGTGTTTGTATATTTTTTAAAACTCAAATTTAATTTTCTTTACAAGACTGCTTCATATTACACACTTTTTATAATTATTCATTTTGTATTTTGTGTGATTTATTCATTTTGTAACTTTATTAAAGAAAATAAAAATTATTTCTCAAGATTTTTCCATATAGTAAAATCTATGTTTGGCATTAAAACATTAAATACTATGAATAGTGTCATTAAACTTATACTTAAAATTAGCCATTGATGACTATAAGTTTCATTTTTATTATATAAAATTATTTAATACTTAGATAGAAGGTTTGCCTAGAGTATATATTTTTTTAAATAAATTTTATACAACACTAAAGTATTTTATTATACCAATAATCCACTAAGTATTGTTACTACCAAAATCACTTTGATTAAAAAACAACAACAAAAGTAACAAAGTTAACACTTCTAAAAGAAAATACTTGTGATTATCATATCGAAGGGTCTTACGTATACTTGTGCTAGTGCAATGACACAACTTTACTGGAGGCCGGATTAAATGTTCTGTAGCTTGTAATCTATACCTTCATATAATAAAATCGTAGGAAAGTCAATGTATGTCCGGGGTAAACTCAAAAAGTACTGCATGGATTTACTTCAAATTTTGCATGAATATTACTAACAGGTCGGGTCAACATATAGGCTACATATTATCACGTTATCACCTATGGGGGAGGAGCTGTGCGGAGTAAACAAAGTCTGCGCGAACAAAGTCACGGGCAACAGCTAGTTTTGACATAAATCAATAGAAGTATTTGAAAATTTGTACAAATTTTCAAATACTTTATTACATTAGGACAAATATAAGGTAATTTTAAGGCTTTTGAGGCAAGAAAATGGTTTCCGTTGTTTTGCAAGTTGCATCAGTATACATAGGATCCGTCAATATCTTCTATTATGTAGTCTTCGCATTTCATCCATTTCAATTATGCCATATGAGGGCATCATTTGTTCTTTTAGGATATTTGTCAGTAATATTAAAAATTCTGCAGTTGAAGTCTTATCTGCAAATAATAATTATATTTTTTATTGACATATATTATTGTAATAAACAATAATAACAAGAACTGACTGCCTTTCTGTATGGTAAATTATCTTTAAATGTAGACATATAAAATAATAATGTTTACACATGTAGGTACCTAGGTAATTGAGAACTACATGTGTCATATTTAAGTTATGAATATTACAGAAAATAATTCATCATAGTAGTATGTTAATCATACATGGAACTTGGTCTGAAAACAACTGATTAAAACAAATACTTTTTTGACTAAATATAACTTGAATGGGTAGTAAAAACTCCTTAAATACATAATCAATGCAAGCCTAAAGGAATAACAAATTTGCATCATTATTCTATGATGTAAGCATTGTTGTTGTTTGTTGGTATGTGGCTGTAAGTATTGTGAAAAAGTTGACCACCAAGAAAAGGATTATTACTTGTATCCAGCTGAAATTTAACATACACTTGACATGTATATGTAACATATTAACTGTTTAAAAAAGAAACTCGAAAAACTACAGATAACTTTTGAAAAAATATAACTTTATTGAGTTCACCTAAGTCAAATTAGTATTTACTACAAAGATATTCTGTTATTACAGTTAATGAAGTTGGATGGCTGTCATATCTACTAGAAACTGAATAACAAGTCTCTTATGTTCACTTACCTTTAACTAAAGAGGCATGCCTTGATCGGTGTGTGGCTCTAAACCTCAAAATTCACAGGGGTCTATATTATTTAGAGAGCCATGGTTATTGGGTTTATTGAAGCGCTATAGTGATTGGAATGCTCCGTCCGTTGTGTAAAAAGATCACACAAATTTCCTATGTGTCTTCTTTGTATTTTGCAGGCTTGCTGTTAACCGTAGATATATAGCACATAATAGGTATAATATGGAACTGCCACCACTATTAAATACATATATGCCATACTGCCTGCCTGCCTGCCTGCCATACATACTACTGCCAACACTGGACCGAAATCTATATTTAATAAAATGAATAGAAATCAAAAAGTTTTGTGATTATTGTATAATTAAAGTATAATAATATGAAATAGTGGATAAGGTTATCAACATTTTAACCAAATTTTAACGAAGTGTCAAATGACAAATCGATAAAATGACAGCAAGACGTTTCGATCGATAGAGAAAATAACTACCGTCGAGTAAAATTGATCATTTTCTCTTCCTTTGAAGTATCATGTCGAATCAAGTGTCAAATGCGTTAGCGAATCGAGAAAGTGACATAAAAGTCGAGAAAACGAGGTCGATAAATTTTTATCGTGTTGCTTATCCTAAGCCTGCAGGCTTAGGATAAGCACCTCGAGATATATATCGATCGAGAAAGTGACGTTTGCTTGACATTTATTAATATCTCGATGGACGTTATTAAGCATGCCACGATAAACATTTAAAACGTCAGAGATAAATTAAACAAAAAGTTTACTCGAATAGAGAAATAAATGTTGTCACTAGAAGACATAGATATTATACTAATTCTGATTTTTAAGATACACCTTTGGTGCATTTAACTTGTGTTAATCATTATGAGCTTTTGTTTACATTTATAACTTCCTGTCATCATGTCTCTTCTTTGTCAGAGTCGAAGGAAATATAACCAAAGCCTAGTGTAGCCGTACCTATTTACAATTGTAATTAGATATTTTACAGGTTTTTGAATTATTCTCTCTTTTTAGTTTTGACCATCAAAACTAGTTTTTAATTCTATAAAACTGAAACAATGAATTATGATTCATAAGATGTTTTAATGTAAAGGGCAATTAAGATGCCAGCGTGTATTTATTTCTGGGTGTATAACTGCGTAACTAATTATGCGTAAAAGTGCGTAACAATTATTATTAACAAGCTATTTTTTTCCACTATAATTATTCCTTTCAATTATAATTCTAACATTATTGAGTAAATTAACATCTTCTTTTAGACTAATCAATCAACATTTTTGATTAATTTTTTTGATGAGAAACTTCCATAGAATTGTTGTGATTTGACAATGACACGAAAATGCATTACGATAAACAAACATAAATGTATAGTATTATGCCAACTAGAAAATAAGATAGAACAGAATACAATTCACAGTATTTTATGTTACAAATAATGTTATCTATTAATAGCTCCAAAAATCAGCCAGATGCAAGCAATCCAACCTAAGACTTACTGTTAGACCGTGGTCTCCAAGAACAAACTGAATTTTTGTGAACAGCTTCGTTTTGACGAGACAACCATATTTTCTATCTTTGAAAAATCTCGAATCGGGTAACTAATAAAGATAGATAAAATAAGGAAACTTTAGAGTGTCAGACTAAGAAAAGTTTCCACTTTACGTGTATGACAAAGTTACCGTTGAATTACAATAATAATTAACAAGCTGTTGTGAGAAAATTAGGTTATTTTTAAATTGATTAATATCAATTTAAAAATCTCATAAGTGGGATTGTCAGAAAAATCATCAAATATGTAGGACAAAAGTTTCATCGTAGTTTTCATAATATAATCAAGCGATTAAAGTCGAAAAATAATTATTGTTATTAATAAATATTTATTATTTACCGAACCCAATGTCTTCGCAGCATTAACTTTATTAGTTACCCGATTCGAGATTTTTCGAAAATAGAAAAGACGGTTGTCTCGTCAAAATGAAGCTTTTCACAAATATTCAGCTTGTTGTTAATCAAAAAAAAGTTAGTTTGTGGGACCACGGTCTGTGATTTACATCTCAAGAACGAAAAACATTTTTCTTCGACTTTTCAGTTTATCTCTCTTTGATTCAAAGACTTACTCAAAGAGTATATAAATTTTATTTTATTTTGTCTTCTTACATTTACTTCTAACGAAAAAACGAGTGTGAGCTACACTCGATTTTTTTGTTATTTTTGATTGATTAATTAATATTTTGATTATTATAATATGTTTTTATGTATTATTTTTCCTGAGTATATGTTATTAATAGTAACATTAAATAATACAAAATAAGCACCAGCTTTAAATTAACCTTTTATTTTACATTTAGTTTTCTACTGAATTTTGTAGAAAACTTTGTAAGTAGTTGTAATTTTGAATAGAGTTGGTAACACTGAGTACTGAGTAGCACGAGAATTCGTAGAATTATTTTCTCTATACGAAAAATTAAAAGTTTATTTACATTACGTCAAAAAGTATTGTACTTTAACTAATTTGTATTTTGTAATTAATTATAAATTAATTAATTATCTAACCATTACATACAAGGAATTATTGATTTATACTGTTTGGTTCTCACATCTCTAAAATCATCATCATTCTTCCGATTCTAGTACAAAATTAAATTGTGTTAGGTATGTGAAATGGGAACACAAAATAAAACGTAAGTTCTTTATACTTATATTTTTTAAAAGCCTATATAGGTTATTAAAAATAATTATGATTTTCTTTTCAGGATAAGAAGTAATAAGCATAAATTAACTTTGTCGCCATGGTGGATTCATGGACTAGACTTGTAGCACCAAAGATTAAAGTCTTTAATATTGGGAAAGCATAATATAACACCATATATTCTACAAATACTTCATACATTATTGTTTCTAGAGGAAGAAAGGAAAACAATGGAACACTGTGTAAGTATTTATTTACATACATATCTCCATGACAAATCATCTAACAAGGTAGACTGAAAGAATCAAATTTTAAACATATTTTAATATATTTCTTTCATTGTAAAAGTTGTGGTTTTTTACAAAATTAATATCATAAATTCAAGATTATATCAAAAACTTGATTCTTGTAAAAAAATCCTGAATAATATGAGAAGCTTTCTCTGGAGAATAGTGTAGGCTTCTTTCACTCCCTTTTATAAATGTAACCAATTGTTTTTTCGACCCCATTATATAATTTACAATGCAAATCTATATAACACTACACAAAATGCAACATGCAAGACTGGAGTCATAAGTCCTGAGTTAACTGACAAAAAAATATATTAAGTAAACATATATAACAACATTTTGATAAGATATATTTGTTTACAGGTTGACTAAACAGCGAGTAATGGAAATAGAATAAAGAAGCCTTTCTATTTATTACATTTTTTGTAATCTTCTATAAGTTTGTTACATTAGTGAAAATTCAAAGATACATCTTAATAAATTTAAGTCATAAGGTGATAAATTGTGAAAATTATTTATCTATTCTGAGAAGTACAAACATTAATAATAATTGTTAGTTTAGTAAAGTAGATGTGTTTGTATATTTTTTAAAACTCAAATTTAATTTTCTTTACAAGACTGCTTCATATTACACACTTTTTATAATTATTCATTTTGTATTTTGTGTGATTTATTCATTTTGTAACTTTATTAAAGAAAATAAAAATTATTTCTCAAGACTTTTCCATATAGTAAAATCTATGTTTGGCATTAAAACATTAAATACTATGAATAGTGTGTCATTAAACTTATACTTAAAGTTAGCCATTGATGACTATAAGTTTCATTTTTATTATATAAAATTATTTAATACTTAGATAGAAGGTTTGCCTAGAGTATATATTTTTTTAAATAAATCTTATACAACACTAAAGTATTTTATTATACCAATAATCCACTAAGTATTGTTACTACCAAAATCACTTCGATTAAAAAACAACAACAAAAGTAACAAAGTTAACACTTCTAAAAGAAAATACTTGTAATTATCATATCGAAGGGTCCTACGTATACTTGTGCAAGTGCAATGACACAACTTTACTGGAGGCCGGATTAAATGTTCTGTAGCTTGTAATCTATACCTTCATATAATAAAATCGTAGGAAAGTCAATGTATGTCCGGGGTAAACTCAAAAAGTACTGCATGGATTTACTTCAAATTTTGCATGAATATTACTAACAGGCCGGGTCAACATATAGGCTACATATTATCACGTTATCACCTACAGGGCAGGAGCTGTGCGGAGTAAACAAAGTCTGCGCGAACAAAGTCACGGGCAACAGCTAGTTTTGACATAAATCAATAGAAGTATTTGAAAATTTGTACAAATTTTCAAATACTTTATTACATTAGGACAAATATAAGGTAATTTTAAGGCTTTTGAGGCAAGAAAATGGTTTCCGTTGTTTTGCAAGTTGCACCAGTATACATACGATCCGTCAATATCTTCTATTATGTAGTCTTCGCATTTCATCCATTTCAATTATGCCATATGAGGGTATCATTTGTTCTTCTAGGATATTTGTCAGTAATATTAAAAATTCTGCAGTTGAAGTCTTATCTGCAAATAATAATTATATTTTTTATTGACATATTGTAATAAACAATAATAACAAGAACTGACTGCCTTTCTGTATGGTAAATTATCTTTAAATGTAGACAAATATAAAATAATAATGTTTACACATGTAGGTACCTAGATAATTGAGAACTACATGTGTCATATTGGATATTTTAAGTTATGAATATTACAGAAAATAATTCATCATAGTAGTATGTTAATCATACATGGAACTTGGTCTGAAAACAACTGATTAAAACAAATACTTTTTTTGACTAAATATAACTTGAATGGGTAGTAAAAACTCCTTAAATACATAATCAATGCAAGCCTTAGAGGAATAACACATTTGCATCATTATTCTATGATGTAAGCATTGTTGTTGTTTGTTGGTATGTGGCTGTAAGTATTGTGAAAAGTTGACCACCAAGAAAAGGATTATTACTTGTATCCAGCTGAAATTTAACATACACTTGACATGTATATGTAATATATTAACTGTTTAAAAAAGAAACTCGAAAAACTACAGATAACTTTTGAAAAAATATAACTTTCTTGAGTTCACCTAAGTCAAATTAGTATTTACTACAAAGATATTCTGTTATTACAGTTAATGAAGTTGGATGGCTGTCATATCTACTAGAAACTGAATTACAAGTCTCTTATGTTCACTTACCTTAAACTAAAGAGGCATGCCTTGATTGGTGTGTGGCTCTAAACCTCAAAATTCACAAGGGTCTATATTATTTAGAGAGCCATGGTTATTGGGTTTATTGAAGCGCTATAGTGATTGGAATGCTCCGTCCGTTGTGTAAAAAGATCACACAAATTTCCTATGTGCCTTCTTTGTATTTTGCAGGCTTGCCGTTAACCGTAGGTATTTAGCACATAATAGGTATAATATGGAACTGCCACCACTATTAAATACATATATGCCATACTGCCTGCCTGCCTGCCTGCCTGCCATACATACTACTGCCAACACTGGACCGAAATCTATATTTAATAAAATGAATAGAAATCAAAAAGTTTTGTAATTATTGTATAATTAAAGTATAATAATATGAAATAGTGGATAAGGTTATCAACATCTTAACCAAATTTTAACGAAGTGTCAAATGACAAATCGATAAAATGACAGCAAGACGTTTCGATCGATAGAGAAAATAACTACCGTCGAGTAAAATTGATCATTTTCTCTTCCTTTGAAGTATCATGTCGAATCAAGTGTCAAATGCGTTAGCGAATCGAGAAAGTGACATAAAAGTCGAGAAAACGAGGTCGATAAAATTTTATCGTGTTGCTTATCCTAAGCCTGCAGGACGGCAACGCCGCACGCGCGGCTTGGCGGCTAGCGCCTCATGCTATTATTATTATCTTTACGTGTGACATAATATTTAGGCGCCTTTTTAAACCACACTCATCCTCAATAATTATTTTGATAAATTATTATTATTAATCACAATCATTTTGTACAATAAGTAATTACGTAGCTATAGAATTATTTTTGCGTATATTGTAAGAATAAAGACCGTATCAATCTAGGTTTCGTGCCACATATTGATTGATGTACCTTTTTAAAAATACTGCTTGCTGTAATTTTGTGTGTTGTTCTATTGTGTACAATAAAGTATTAAATAAATAAATAAAAGTAAAGAAGAAAAAACAAAAATGTTGTTCACTTCACACTAATAATAATAGGTACCTAACGTGTTGTTAGGTTGCGCCTCCGAGCACTTATAAAAAAAAGCACTTTTTCGGAACACAAGTTATTTATTTCACTTTCTACAATTACTAACTAATGGGACTTTAACTATAAACACTCTAACTTGGATCACACTTTTTCGCGGTTCCCTTGTGAAGGGTTATTGCGACCCGGAGTATGGATATAACACTAGTCTATTCGCTGTGTCCAGGCCGGCGGGCAGAAACCAGGTCCGTAGCTGGGCAGCGTTTAGGCTAGAGAATATCTAACTGAAGAATATTTGGGAAACAGCGAGTATTTATACACATATATTGCTGACTATCCAGCTTATATGCATTTCAGCATTATTGCATGGAAAATAGGGATGTAACACCTCCCCCCTTTAGAACGGAACATGCGGAAAATAGAAATAGAATGTGAGTATGATCCAAATTAAGAAGAAATAGAAACAATTTAAATAACAATATAAAAAATAATGACATAGAAAATTACAGCGTAGATTAATTATCATTAATTATTATACAATTCTAAGTAATCACAAAATTGAAATGAAATAGTAAAATATAGCAATTAAGAGTTATCAAACTTTAAATGTAAATGTAACAATATAGTAAATAACAGGAAAGAGTCTATAGAAAATAACATTTGAATGGAATTAGTTATCATTATAAAATTATAAATATTCACGAAATCAAAATGAAATAGTGAAATATAACAATTGAGATTTATTAAACTTATAAGGTAAATGTAACGATATAGTAAAAACATGAAATAGAAAATAGCATTTGAATAGACGAAATAGAAAACAATGATTTAGTAAATTTTATTTCAACAGAACTAGAAATAGTAACTAAATGTAAGCAAATACTTATTACAATAAAGAAAATCATTTATAAACCTTAATTAAAAATAACTTAATTTAAACACATCAAAATAGTAATAGACGGAGCAAAATAAAAAATAAAATTTACAACAATTCAAGATTCCTTTTGGGCGTAATACTTGAATCAGTACTTTCAGTATCATAGTCTCGATTAGACATTTCGATACTCGATCTGGCATGAACATTTGATTTTGGTTTCGTTATACAATTGTTGATAATCTTAACACAACATGAAGTATTTCTATTCTTGTTACAACAAAAGCATTTATAAAGTTTATATGAACAAAATGAAAATACAGAAACGGATAACAAAGTAGTTATTATACTAAAATAATAGCTATATTTAATATGGTATGGTTGAGTTTCGATCCTGGTTAAGTCGTCATCGGCTTGATTTAATTTATGAGAAGCATATTGCAAATAATCTAAGTTTACATTTGATAATTTAACAGGAGACAGATATGGTATAGTTTGATTCAACTTTGTTTTTGAGCAACAATCATCTTCTATTATGTTAAAATTTGGATGTGGAATATAGACTTTAATTTCAAATTCCTGGGATGGAATGAACTGAAATAACTTATGATAAGCCTTACAATATTTTGGCAATTTCATAATGCCTGTGCCAATTATATCATAATCATTAATACTACCATTACAATTAATAGACAATTTTGTTACATCTGATTGCACATATATCCACATATTATTATTAAGTTTTTGCCATATATCTATTTCACCAACAATAGTCTTATAGTTACAAGAGTTTGGGATACTTTTAACGTGTTCGGTTAGAATAATCACTTCACAAATTGGATTTCCGACACTAGATTGTATATTTCCTAGTTTGCACAAATAGTAATTGCCGTTTATCACTTTGCACTCACTTAGGTCTTGTAGCGTGGAATATAATAATTTATCTTGTGTTATTGCCAAGAACTTTGCGGATGGATTAATTAAAGCAAAAGTATTAGGATTATGGATATCATGTGGGGTTGGTAGCGAATAAATATGATACAGTGTATAATCTACAAAAGATGCAACTAGAGGAATCTTAATAACAAAAATTAGTTTATTATCGCTAATGAAAGAAGAAATTTCAGAAATATCTACGATTTTATGAACATTATCAAGGTTTAAGTGTAACGGAAGGTTTGGAATAACATCATTGTTTTTAGAATTTAATTCGTTATATAGTTGCATAGGACTTAGTATTGATGGATGAACTATGTTTTGTTTCCCAAATAGAATAGCATCAATAAGATCTCGTAAACTAAAATTGAGTATCATTAGAGAGCTTTCCAAGGCACTGAACACCATTGATAGATGAGAAACTACCTCTAATTTATTGGCATTTGTCGAAACAGTGTCTAAAATTTTCCCTAGATTTTGAATATTATCATTAAGAATGTTTTCATTTGAATTTAGTTTGGAAATAGTATTGTTAAAAGAAGAAATAGTAGAACTTATAATATGTATATTTTCCTTTGATATAGAAGCAAGATGTCGTTGATCATCCTGAATTGCATTAATAGCGTCAGTAAAAGATTTGGCGTCATCTTCATCTAGTGAGCCAAATAGTTGTTTTAATATTGGACCACCTATTCCGAACCAAGCTGATCTTTTAATTCTTTCAGAACTATTTCTATCGGTTATATGAGCAAGTGAAATATAGTTATTCTGTACATTGGTAAACAGACTTTCTAACGGACTTAGAACATTCAAACAATCAGTTTTTACACTAGTCGATTTATGTGTGTCACAAATTTGTTTACAAGTATTAAGTATATTTTGAAGAGTTTTAATATGAGGCTGAATATAAGATAAGTCAGAGAATGTTACGATATTCCAGTGATCATTATAGTACTTTAAGCTTCCTATAGGGTCGTAGAAGAGACCTGGGCTGTTAACTATCGGAGTAGTTAGGTTTGATGTTGCGAAGATTCCCGGCGCGATGGCCCTAGAATAAAAGGATTTGACTAACTTACAATAATATATAATGAGTTGCTTATAGTAAATATGTAGTAAACAAAAAGTTAAGAATAATGTAACGTCTAAAATATAAAGAAAATCGCTAAAAAAAGTTAATTAATCTAAAATAGGCATATCTAAGGGAGCTATAGCCGTATTTGAATTTGACGATGAGCAAATTGGTTTGTTATGGGCTAATTTGATTTCATCGAAATGATGTCTTACATGTCTACGATTTATAAGTAAAGTGACGTTATTGTTATTGTGAATCTTAATTATCTTGTATGGGCCTTTCCATATACTGGATAGAGCTTTCCGTAATCTGTGATGTTGTTTTAAGTAAACCATATCTCCGACTTTGTAAGAGACATTTCTCGTGTCTTTGTCGTAATAGATTTTAGATTTCTCTTTGCTTCGAAGTATATTTTCTCTGGCTATGTTACGAGTATTAATTAGTTTTTGTTTTAGCATTTTGACATAGTCAGGATATGTTATTGTTGGATCAATATCATAGAGGGAACTAGGAATATGAGGCTTACAGCCGAACAGTAACTCATGGGGAGTAAAATTTGTGGATGAGTGTACTGATGTATTATAGGAGACAATAGCAGTTGGAAGGAATTTATGCCAGTCACTATGATTGTCATTAACGTAGGATTTCAAGTACTCTTTCAGAGTAGCATGGCTTCTTTCGAGAGCACCATTAGTTTGGGGATGGTAAGGAGTAGAAAAAAGATGTTTAATTTTAAACAAAGATGTTATTTGTTTATACACATCAGCAATGAAATGAACACCTTGATCGGATAAAAGGGTCTTAGGGATCCCGAAGTGGCAAATGAATTGAATTAGACAGTCAGCTGTCTTTTCAGCTGTCGAATTAGTAATAGGATAAGCCATTGAATATTTGGTTAGGTCATCTTGAAAGGTAACGATGTATTTATATTTTTCAGGACCGGATTCAGGTAAGGGACCGACTATATCGGTGGATATTCTTTGGAGAGGTTCAGAGGAAGTAGAAGTGATTTGCATAGGGGCTTTATTGCAAGCGCGTAATGCTTTATTTTGTTGGCATTTGGGACAATGTTTTACATATGTCTCGATGTCATTTTTCATACCTTTCCAGTAATAGGATTCTTTTAATTTATTATATAGGCGTGAAGAACCCATATGACCACCAATAGGTGAATCATGATTATCTTTAAGTATGGTGGGTATTTCACTTGGATTAGGATAAATCAATTTGTTGTGATAAACATTAATCTTGATACCAGTATTATGAAATATAAAAGATATCATATCATAAATTAAAATAAATCTTAAATTATCAAAGGGATTGGAAAAATCAGAGATGGCAATTTCGTTTATTTCAGAATGAAAAATTATAAGGTTATTTCTTAAGTCCTTAAGGACTTTAAATATGTCCTTGTAGCTAGCGGAATCAAAGTGATGGACTTTTATGAACATGTGAAAAACGTTTTGTCTTTTATCGTAGAAGACTTGACAGTATATAATTCCTTTTCGGATGATAAGAATGATTCTTTGTCTTCTAATAGATTAAGTATGTCTTCGCAATAGGGGTTTGAATCATCGAGATCGACAGACGTTGGATAAGCAATTGCCTTGCACGTTGTTTTTAAAAGGTTTTGATTTGTTTCAGTGATTATCGTATCGTAGACCGTTGGACTCGATCTTTTACGCATAAAGGTCTCATAGGTGATGGTATCTATATCATCAATCAATAGGTCAATTGCATGAATCGGAGGACGGGAGAGAGCATCGGCATTACTATTTAGTTTTCCTGCTTTATATACGATTTCGTAATCGTATTCTTCTAACTTTAAGCGCCACCTTACTAATTTGCTGCTTGGGTCCTTACAGTTAAACAGCCAGATAAGAGGACGATGATCCGTTATTATTTTAAATTTCCTACCGTATAGATACGGTCTAAAGGTTTTAGTACCAAAAATTATAGCTAGCAGTTCTTTCTCTGTTGTGCTATAATTTCCTTCAGCACGATTTAAAGTTCGGGATGCGAATGCGATAGGTAAATCCTTTCCGATTTCGCCTTGGGACAGAACAGCTCCTAAAGCATAGTTAGAGGCGTCAGTTGTGAGTATGAATTCTTTTGAAAAATCTGGATATTGTAAGATAGGGGCATTGGTCAGCATGGATTTAAGAGTGGACATTGCCTTTTCTTGATCTTGAGTCCAATTGAAAACAGCGTCTTTGCGAAGTAAAGAAGTTAGAGGTTTTGTAATTTTTGAAAAATCTTTAATGAATTTACGATAATATCCTATTAAGCCAAGAAAAGACTTTATCTCTTTCGGAGTTCTTGGTGTAGGATATTCTGACACGGCTTTTACCTTATCGGGGTTAGGAGACACACCCTTGTCAGTTATAACATGGCCTAGATATGCGACTTCTCGTCGTAGAAACTCGCATTTGTCAGGCTGCAACTTGAGGTTATGTTTGCGGAGTGCTTCGAATACTAGCTTGAGTTTATCAATATGAGAGATGAGACAGTGGGAATAGATTATGACGTCATCCAGGTAAATAAAACAGTGCAGACCTTGAAGACCGGAGAGTTAGAAGGTTTAATTATTTTTTGATCTAACATTTTTTGTATTTGTTTATTGACTTCTTCTTTATGACACTCAGGATATCTATATGTTTTAACGTGGATAGGTTGTGAGCTAGTAGTTTTAATTTCATGTTCTACAGTATTTGTACAAGTTAAAGTATCTCCATCTAAGTAAAATAAATCAGAATATTCTGAACACAGATTTAGTAGAGCTTCCGATTCTTCACGGTTAAGATGCGAAGTTCTTATTTGTTTCAAGACATTTGAACACCTATCTGCAGGTGAACAGTGATTATTTGAGTTAGTAAAGTTCACAGAATTAATAGGTTCCGATGAGTTATTTAATAAATCACAAGGAATTAATTCTAAACATAGTGGTTTAATTAAAACATCATTATTATTAGTATTTAGAATGGAAACATTGACGTGATTATTTTCCTTAATAGTTACGAGACAGCGAGATAAATATACGCCTTTTTGAATTTCGCATTTATTTATGTAACCAGTTATTACTTCTGGATTTAAAACATTACACTCAATGACCATTTCGGATCGAGCTGGAACAGTATATTTAGGCTTAGTAAAATGAATTCGTATTAAATAATTGTTTATCTCTAAGGTTTTATTTTTATAATCTATGTTACAATTATGAAACTTAAGGCAATCGTTTCCAATAATACCATCAAATTCTATGTTAACACAATCAGGTATTAGGTGAAATTGACTAAGAACAGTATTATTATTTGATAATATAAAATCTAAATTAAAATGACCAAGACTATTAAAATATTTAGTACCTTTTTCGATTCCTTTAAATTGTATGGTTTCGCGAATTAGTTCTGGTTGAATTTGTAATGATGATCGTTTTATTAGTGATATACCTGCACCCGAATCGATTAATAAAACTAACAATTTATCTGAATATTTTGATTTAACATATATATGTGGCAAATGTGTTTTATTATTATAATGAATTTCATGAATATTAGAATAACTGTCTGGGTTATTCATAATTGGTTGAGTATTGTTAGATATAGAAGATTTAGGGATTTCGATACACATGTCAGATATAGTAGAGTCGGTGAGTTTATTAGATATAGTAGATGTAAGAGATACAGTGGATTCAGTGGATTTAGAAGAATTAGAATTAGTAGATTCAATAGATTTAGTAGGTTTAGTAGATTTAGTAGATGTAAGAGATACAGTGGATTCAGTGGATTTAGAAGAATTAGAATTAGTAGATTTAGTAGGTTTAGTAGATTTAGTAGATGTAAGAGATACAGTGGATTCAGTGGATTTAGAAGAATTAGAATTAGTAGACTTAGTAGGTTTAGTAGATTTAGTAGACTTAGTAGATTTAGTGGAATTAGTAGGATTAGTAGATTTAGTAGTTATAGTTGATTTAATAGAATTAGTAGAATTAGCATTAGGAAAATCCTCAGGTTTCTCAGAAATAGTAGGATTAAAAGATACAGTGGATGTAGTAACAATATTAGATTTAGGATAATTAGTATAATTAGCAGGCACAGTGGGCCTAACAAAATTATTAGATTTTTGTAATACATCGAAAGCGTCGGTTTGTTTAGGTGATTCCGTACGACGCGGAACCGGAATCATCTTTAGTTTAAATTTAGATCAGCGTCATTTAAATGAGAATTTGTATAAATAGAATCAGGAGGATTATAGGTAAAATTGTTTCCGTTATCGTTATTGCTTAATTCTGTGAAGTTATTAATTTGTTGTTGAGAATTAGGAATATGTTTCTGTCGCGAATTATTATATTGCCGTTTCTTACATTGACTAATATCGTGGCCTAGGTTTTTGCAATATCGACATACAACTGGTGGATTATTTAATGCATTAGGAAAAGGACGGTGTTTATTATGCGATGGGCCTTGGGAAAGATTAAGGATAGGACGTTGTGGTCTGTTTTGATAACAGTTTTTGTCTGAATGTCCTACCCTATGACATATTCTGCATCTAGGTTTTGTTTCATGCCGCGAGGATTTTATATAATTTTGCAGCTTTTCCTCTTGGCAAGCAAGGTTTATAGCCTCATGCAGGTTTGATGGGTTTCGACATCTCAAAATATTAGAGATGTCACCAGGGAGCCCCAATAAAAATGTGTGGAGTGCCAGGTCTTCGGTACTGGCAATCCGGCCTTTTATTTCGCTAGCGTCCTGAGTCGAATGTGTTATGTCTGTTTGTAACCGAGTTAGGTAAGTTTCCAAACGTAAACTATATTGGGTAACGGATTCGCCTGGTTTTATTTTACAATTTTGCAGATCTAGTAATAGATGGTCGCGATGTTTGGTTTCCCCAAATGTTGATTTTAGAAACTGTTTAAATTAATGCCAATTATCAAATATTTTTAGAGAACAAGCTGCTTCAGCTTTGCCCTCTAATTGTGACAAAATATACTTAAAGAGAATGTTTTGTTGTGAGGGAGAGGCTAAATTTAATGCATTCTCGCAATTTCTTAGAAAAGGAGACAATTTTGTTTTATCCCCATCAAATGACTTGACAAATTTCGTGAGAATAGAGAAACTTAGCTCTTCCATACCCACGCTTTGTAAACTAGATGTCGACTGGACGTTTTTCTTTTCATTTACCATTTTTAAGCCGTTTATATAGCAAAATATTAAAATACACAATTAATCCTCTCTCTCTAGTTACGGTATAGGTGATACGGCGTGAAGATATATTCGATAGGCTTAGTAAAATATTGAAATACACAATGGTTTCTCTCTCTAACTACGGTATAAGTGATACGGCGTGAAGATATATTCGATAAGACACAATGGTTTCTCTTTCTAACTACGGTATAGGTGATACGGCGTGAAGATATATTTGATAAGATTGATAAAATGTTAAAATACACAATGGTTTCTCTCTCTAACTACGGTATAAGTGATACGGCGTGAACATATATTTAATAAGATTTAGGTTGGAATTTGTATAAAACGGAATTGAAACTTGAAATGAAAAAATAATCCAAACGCAAAATTATGGCAAAAATAATAAATTATTATAATACAGGCAAACACTCACGATAACAGTAGTATGTAGAACATGGAATTGAGTCAGCGGCGTCTTATTACTGGTGAGGTGATGCGGCGATGGAATTTGCAGCGTTGCAGTTACGGGTCGATGCGAAGTGCGAGTTATTTACGTGTTTTCAATTATTTCGTTATAACCTTGGCAGCGTATAGCCTGGTGCTGGGCAGATAACCCTCACGCACTATGCGGCTTAGATGACAGGTAACGTAGAGTCCACGGCGTCGGCGGCGATCTCTAGAGCGTCAGTGAGACGGCGGAGACAGCAGGTGGCCAAACGCTTAGTTAGCCCTTGTTGTAGAGGTGATGGTCGTCGTCAGGAGTAGGCGACCAAGGGAATATCAATCCCCTTTTCTTCTGACACCAATGTTAGGTTGCGCCTCCGAGCACTTATAAAAAAAAGCACTTTTTCGGAACACAAGTTATTTATTTCACTTTCTACAATTACTAACTAATGGGACTTTAACTATAAACACTCTAACTTGGATCACACTTTTTCGCGGTTCCCTTGTGAAGGGTTATTGCGACCCGGAGTATGGATATAACACTAGTCTATTCGCTGTGTCCAGGCCGGCGGGCAGAAACCAGGTCCGTAGCTGGGCAGCGTTTAGGCTAGAGAATATCTAACTGAAGAATATTTGGGAAACAGCGAGTATTTATACACATATATTGCTGACTATCCAGCTTATATGCATTTCAGCATTATTGCATGGAAAATAGGGATGTAACAGTGTCTTATCACAAAATAGCACTAATTAGCACAAACATCATGGCCATGGCCGGCCATCACAATAAAAATTAAGCGTCTACTTTCGCACAATTTAACTCGTATTTTACCACAATAAAAATTAAAATTAAGCGTCTACTTTCGCATAATTTATAAGTCTAGAATAATAAAAGAAAAAAATAAAAACTCAGTACTTTACAAGTAATAAATAACGTAATATCAATTACCACGGCAAAATCTTTGATCGTACTAAACAGTAAACAATAACATTAAACAATCATGACCGTGACCTACGTATCGTAGGTACGTGACACGTGTTATCAACGGCTTTCATCAAGAAAGCGCAGAATGCGCTTTTTTGTATCACTACACACTGTGTATGCACTCAAGATAAAGCGACTTTTCGCTTTCATTTCAAATTCTCCTAATGACAAGATTGGGTTGTTATTGGTCAGTTGTAAAGGATAAAAAATTAAAATATCCAATGAATGCAAGGATTTTTCTGCTAGTATTGCGAGTTGGCAACTTACTTATAAGAGTTCTTTCAAACCATAAAGGGTGAACGGGTCACGTACAGCTGATAATCTACATCATGTTCGCAAAAATAGAAATGAAAACTAATGTCCTGTGGCTAAACCAGTGGATGTATTTGTCCGATTTTTTGTATTCAGACTGAGAACATTATTACATATACTAAGTTTAATTAATTGTTGTATAGTCAGCGCCACACTGTATATATATATTCTATCTTTGTGGCTTGGCAAGAGTGTAGTTTTTTCGTTATAAAATTATTTTCCTTCTGTTCTATACCTATGTTTTACTAACGAAATTAGTTATTACTCTAAAACATAAAGTATAGTGAAGCTGTCATTTGTTGGAAGTTGGGAGTGAGACATAATTTCTCAAGTTTATAATGAAATACTCTACCAAACAGCTGAAGATACCAAGAGTTTGTTATACGGAGGACAAACTTTATGAAAATAAAACTGAGATACAACGAGACTCAACTAAATTTTATACAGCTGTTTATATTTTTTTTAAATTTCCCCGTATTGATCTGGGCTCCTTCGAACGATACAACAATTGCCATTCTGTCAGGCAGGTCTCAAAAGGAGCCGATTGGTTAAACGTGTTACTGCCATCGGACTACTAGGTGGTAGAGTTCTGCAACGTCTTGCCCGGGTATTTAGTACCACCGCCTTACACATTCCTGTCGCTATATCATAATTGCTTATCATTTGCATGTTCCGATTTGGAGGGTAAGGTAGCGTAGACTTATACATATTGCATTAACACTGCCAGTCGGATAGCAACGTACCATTAATATTTTTATTTTTATTTAAATACTTTATTGCACAATTGCGTACAAAAGCGTAACTTAATGCTATTAATAGTGGAGGGCCTGGGGGTTTTCACCTCGGATTAGAGTTATAGTGAATTGATTAATATGATCGATGTGGGATATTGTTTTTTAAACTATAAATTGCAATGTTTACCCAAAAATTTTTTGTGCACCATGTCCATTGTTTCATTGTTTAAACAAATTATTATGAAAAATTAATGTTTGACCATATATTTTCACTTTAAACAGTATTTTTTTTTATTTATATATTAAATCTTACCTGAGTAGACATATAAGAACATTTTTCAAAGATAATATGTGTATGTGTAAAAAAGTGTATAAATGTGTGTGTTTATAAAAAAGTGTATAAAAATAGCAGTAGGGATTTTGAACAGTTAGAAAAACGTGGAGGGGAGAGCGAAGCGACAGCTGCTATGTACAATGGAATTTCTCGGCTAGTTTAGTTGCAAGTAATACGTGTTCTGTGAATATTGTTCTTCTATAACAGTGAAAATTTGGTTTTTTTAGTGAAAATTTCTTGTATATTTTTGTACTGGAAGGTGTATTGTAGACGACGTTTTTATATTGAACTAGCTGACCCGCGCAGCTTCGCCCGCGGGTATATTAATAAGTCGTCCAAATAGCTTTTAATAAAAATTTCATCGCCTATTTTTTTCTATTTAAGCCCTCCAGGGACTGATTTTTGAAAAAAAAAATTAGCCTATGTTTGACCCCGGATCTTCAATTATACCCATGCCAAATTTCATGAAAATCGGTCCAGCGGTTTAGCCGTGAAAGCGTAACAGACAGACAGGCTTTCGCATTTATAATATTAGTATGGAATGATTTGTCAATTGTTTTTTTATCACACAGCAACGAAAATAGAATTAAATCGAAACGATTTTAGAGCGATGTTTTTTTATGATTTTAAAAGTTCTCTTTCTCCGCAAGACTGTGCTGCTCGTCTTCAAAATGCTTTTGAGAGGGAAGCACCTTGTTTGTTGAGGCGATGATTCGCTGAATTTGAGAGAGGTCGAGTTTCTTTACATGACGAATTTCGTGAAGGGCGGCCTTCAACTACCATCAACGAAAATAACGCTACTGTTAAGCGGTTATTTGAAGAAATCCTCCGGATTAAACAATTCAAGGACTATTGGGGATTGGTATGAGCTAAATTCAGAATTTTTTAACGTAAACGTAACGTAAACGTAACGTAAACGTAACGTAAACGTAACGTAAACGTAACGTAAACGTAACGTAAACGTAACGTAAACGTAACGTAAACGTAACGTAAACGTAACGTAAACGTAACGTAAACGTAACGTAAACGTAACGTAAACGTAACGTAAACGTAACGTAAACGTAACGTAAACGTAACGTAAACGTAACGTAAACGTAACGTAAACGTAACGTAAACGTAACGTAAACGTAACGTAAACGTAACGTAAACGTAACGTAAACGTAACGTAAACGTAACGTAAACGTAACGTAAACGTAACGTAAACGTAACGTAAACGTAACGCAAACGTAACGTAAACGTAACGCAAACGTAACGCAAACGTAACCTAAACGTAACGCAAACGTAACGCAAACGTAACGCAAACGTAACGTAAACGTAACGTAAACGTAACGCTAACGTAACGTAAACGTAACGCAAACGTAACGTAAACGTAACGCAAACGTAACGTAAACGTAACGCAAACATAACGCAAACGTAACGTAAACGTAACGTAAACGTAACGCAAAAGTAACGCAAACGTAACGTAAACGTAACGTAGACGTAACGTAGACGTAACGTAAACGTAACGTAGACGTAACGTAGACGTAACGTAGACGTAACGTAGACGTAACGTAGACTTAACGTAGACGTAACGTAGACGTAACGTAGACGTAACGTAGACGTAACGTAGACGTAACGTAGACGTAACGTAGACGTAACGTAGACGTAACGTAGACGTAACGTAGACGTAACGTAAACGTAACGTAAACGTAACGTATACGTAACGTAAACGTAACGTTTTTTTTATTTATTACTATGCAACTCAACAGCAGTGTCAGGAATTAGTCATTTTAAAGCTGCAACTTCCAGGACAAGCCCAGGCCAGGCCAGCCATTTCCAGGCTAAGTTCCTTACAAGTCAAGCGGCGAATATAGCGCTAGAGTTCCTTTCCTATATGTCTACTCAGATAAGATTTAATATATAAATAAAAAAAAAATACTGTTTAAAGTGAAAATATATGGTCAAACATTAATTTTTCATAATAATTTCAAATTCAAATTTCAATTTCAAAACAATGGAGTGCACAAAAAAATTTTCAGTAAACATTGCAATTTATAGTTTAAAAAATAATATCCCACATCGATCATATTAATTCATTCACTATAACTCTAATCCAAAGTTTTACGGTTTTGAATGCTCCAGGCACTCCACTATAAGCATTTTCTCACAGTTTACCTTTAGTGAGGCTGAGAGAAAAAGCTTGGGTAGTGCGTAAAAAGTTATTACGAAATAATATTTAACTAATACTTAATAACCCTCTTATTATGACTAAACTAAATTTGATTAAATTAAAATAACAAAATAATAACTATAAATTATATAACATGCCATATATACATATAAACTAAATACTTATATAAATAAAAATACACTAATAAATACTTAATATATTATAACACAATGCAATACTTTAAATACTACATACATACAAGCATAATATAAAATACACTTACAAATAATAAAATACGATTACAATACTTACAAAGTTTAACGTGTAAAAAAAGTGTAAGCAATGAAATAGGCCTATAATGGGACGGATCTGTGGGATTACTATTCTTGGATAAAGGAGTTATGAAAGCTTTAGCCCATGAAGAAGGAAAGTTACCGGAAGATAAAGAAAAAAATATGATTTCTGTAAGGTAGAGTAAAATTACATCAAGTAATGGTAGAAGCATTATTCTGCCCAATCCATCGCAACCAACAGCTTTGGTGGATGTGGCTAGTATGATCTTCCTTACAAGGGTCTCTGAAACAGGATCAAATGAAAAGGTGGTAGTGTGATTGAAAGTGGTCGAAGTTAATTTATGGAGAGTTTTTAATTTTAAACGAGTATCAATTTTATGAGAAGGTGTAGAGAATTGCTTATTAAGAATATTAACATTTATATGGGAGGGTAATTCAGACTGTAACTTTCAAATACCTAGCGACCGAAGGAATTTCCACATATTTGTAGGAGTGGAACATTCGATGTTTGACAGTATGTGACGGCGCTTAGCATTTCTCACCATCTGGTTGCAGCGATTTTCTTACAGATTTGAAGGCATCCCAAAGCTCAGGTGAGCGACATTTAATAAATTTACGTTTTAAGCGATCACGATGTGCCATCAAAGTGCGAATGCAATCATTCATCCAAGGGGCTGGGGGATGTTTTATCCGAACAGGTCGCAATGAGCATGTTTATCATATAAACTAATTATGAGATTAGTAAATCATGTAACTTTGTCATCTATATTGCTTACCGAACTAAGTTGGGACCAATCTATTTCACGGGCATCTGAAAGTAATTTTGATTGATTCATTCTATTAAAATTACGTTGCATATAGACTTCACATTTATTTTTGGATAATATCTTTTGGGTATTATCATAAAACTGAAAAAAATACTTTTTTTAACCAGGTTTTTAGACCACAGAGGCGATATGCACAATCAAATCTTATAATAATAATCATTAAAAGGCTTTTAGTTTACTTATTGGTTATTCAAAATTTTTTTTTATGAGATAGCAAACAAGAAGATAGTTCCCCTGATGGTAAGAGTCAACCATGGCCTATAGACACCAGAGATGTTAATGGTGCGATGCTATCTTGTGGCGAGGCCAAATGCCACATGCATAAGTTTACCGGCTACCTTACCCTCCAAACCGGATCACGACAGTGACAAGCACTGACGCTACTGCGGCAGGAATAGGTAAGGCGGTGGTAATACACCCGGGCGAGACAATGCAGAACTGTACCACCTAGTAGTCGCGATGGTAGTGACTTGCATAGCCAATCGATCGCCTTTTACGACCTGCCTGGCAGAACGACAGTTGGTCTATTCTTCAAAGGAGCCCGGAACCAACACGGGGATTTTTTTTTATTTAACCTTTTATAATTCCAAGTATATACTTGGAAATACGAGCTCGTATATAAATATATACCCTGTTAAAACTAAGAACTATATATTAAATTGAAAGTGTGTTTAATTATTATTGTAAAATTATAGCAAGATAATATAAAAATATTCGTTTAAAAATCCATACTAATATTATAAATGGGAAAGTGTATGTGTGTGTTTGTTTATCCGTCTTTCACGGCAGAACGGAGTGAGGAATTGACGTGATTTTTTAAGTAGAGATAGTTGAAGGGATGGACAGTGACATAAGCTACTTTTGTCTCTTACTTTAAATGAACGAAGCCGCGGGCAAAAGCTAGTATCCCTATCAATTTATGACTTTGATGTACCGAGTCGTGTGAGTCAGCCGCCGAGCGGTATGTGCGGGGTACACACACTACACTAGCTGCGCTGGACATTAGCACTGTATAATCTATCAGTGTTTTGACTCGGCCCTGTCCTTGAAATAAATACCTACAGCCACCCCGTGCTATACGTAAAATGTGATAGGGCTGCCCGCCTTCAATATTTTAACTACATTTGCCTGTGTTGTCAAATCGGCCGTTCGTCACTGCGGCGCAACCCTCAGTCTGTGGTGTATCGAGTGCATGCCAATCTCCGAGCGCGTAGGTATAACTCGCGTTTCACCCGTTTGTATGAAGATATAATACTGGTAGATAACATTACCGTGACATTAGTGACGAACTGCATTTTGCGTAATTGAAATTATATCCACGTCTGGGTATAATTATATTATATCGGGTCTGGTACCGCCTTACCGTGTTGTCGTGTTCCGGTTTGGAGGGTAAGGTAGCCGGTAAACTTATGCATGTGGCATTAGACCTCGCCACAAGATAGCAACGCACTATTAACACCTTTGGTGTCTATAGGCGATGGTTGACTATTTCTATCAGGAGACCCATCTGCTTGTTTTCTGTGTGTGTTGTGTTTTCTGTGTCGGATAAAAAGGAATTTTGAATTGTTTAAATTATTATTTTTGTTACATAAATCGAACGTATTATCGATTCTGAATAGCATGTGAAAATTTGGCAGTACCTTTAAAAGTAACCCTGTGGGTATAAAAAAAAATTCAAAATGTTAAAAAGTAAAAATATCATAAAGCTTAGTGTGTTACAAACTTTAAGAGTTCGCTGAAGCGCGAAATAGAGCGAGCGAGTCGTTAGCGTCTTGAAACAAAAAGGGAAAAGAAATTTTATTTACATAAGTTAACTGTCTTGCGAAAAAACTATTCAACGAGGCACTTAGGTTTGAAATTTCAAAGCCATATTATTATATAATTGGATGGCAAATAAATAGATGGCTTCCTAATGGAAAGAGGTAAATATCGCCTATAGACACCAAATACAGGGCTACTTTTAAAGGTCCATCCAAATTTTTAAATTAGGAACTATATATTGAATTGAAAGGGCGTTTTAAAATTAGAACACTAGTGGCATGGATGCCTTGTCTATTACGTTAGTACATAGAAATCTTTGGTTATTATCCGTGTAGCTGAATAGTAATGCCACACGCACACACGGCAAGACTAGTGATGAAAATTGCCAGCAATATTCCCAAAGTTGCCAAAACTGCCACGAATGTTTCTAAATTTTTCTTGCCAATGTTACTTACCGATAACACTGGCAAGAAAAGTGTAAATAGTGAACGATATTTTTATAACACTGTTAATTCTGATAAAAAAGTTTAACTTTTTTACCGGCAACCTTAGAAACTAGTTAGGACCCCTGGACCAGAAGCGATATTTGAGGTTTTAATTATACTAAACTTTTGTACTATTTGGTACCTACGTACAAAATAATGGTACCTCGATAAAAAGAGAAAAGTGAAAAAGAAAATGTCCAGACATTCTGACGTCAAGTTGTCTGGACCACATTGATTTCACTTGGATCAAAACGACTAAAGAAACTAATTCCTTCGTAAATCTTTTATACCTCAATTGTACCTCATAACTTCTTTCTATCTAGAATATTTTAATGTATGAAAAAAGTTAGGTTAGCTTTGCCGGCTAACCAAAACACCTCAGTGATATGCACTGACACGGGCGTAACCAGGGGGAGGGTTCTGGAGGTTTTAACTCCCCTCCCCTCCCCCCCCTCCCCCGGAAAAGATAAGATTAACATTCATAACATTAAAACAAAAGGCGTGCAGCATATCTCATTCATTACCATTCCTACACTAAAATTAAAAATATGGAGTTTGGATTCATCACCCCGCCCGCCTTTTCTTGAACCCTCTTGAATGGTTGACTCTTTCCATCAGGAGACTCATTTGCTTGTTTGCTATCTTATGATATAAAAAAGTTATGTTCCCGAACGATAACGACTAATGCCTAAATGCCCTAAGGGCTTTTTTATATCATAAGATAGCAAACAAGCAGATGGGTCTCCTAATGGAAAGAGTCAACCATCGCCTATAGACACCAAAGGTGTTAATGGTGCGTTGCTGTCTTGTGGCGAGTTCTAATGCCACATGCATAAGTTTACCGACTACCTTACCCTCCAAACCGGAACACGACAGTGACAAGCACTGACGCTATTGAGGCAGGAATAGGTAAGGCGTTGGTACCAGACCCGGGCGAGACAATGCAGAACTCTACCACCTAGTAGCCATGATGTTAGTGACTTGCGTAGCTAATCGGTCGCCTTTTACGACATGCACGAACGGCAGTTGGCCTATTCTTCAAAGGATGCCGGGACCAACTGACTCATTTGCTTGTTTGCTATCTTATGATATAAAAAAGTTATGTTCCCGAACGATAACGACTAATGCCTAAATGCCCTAAGGGCTTACTTGTTTTTAATGGGACGGCAACACCACTGCAAAACTCCTCGGCCTGTAATTGTCCATAGGCGACAGTGACGGACGACAGCGATATGCACTATTGCTAAGGCAATAAAAAGAGGTAAGGTAAGGTAATACCATACTTGGTCTAAGCGTTGTAGAACTCTATCACCTACTGAGTAGTCACGAGGTTAATTACAAATTTTAAACTACCCTCTTCTTTTACGAGATGCCTAGCAGTAAGGCTTGACCTAGTCTTTTACCCCAAGTTGGGCCGGGCTCGCTTTAAAAAATAGATCATCTGCCGCTCTGCTGGGCAGTTTGTAAGAGGTGAACGATTAATTATACGTGTCACTACCATTGTGGCTACTGAGTGGTAGAGTTCAGGTACCACTGCCTTACCTATTCCTGCCGTGATAGCGTCAGGGCTTCTCATTGTCGTGTTCCGGTTTAGAGGGAGAGGTAGCCAGTAAACATTGGCATTTTGCATTGGTGGGACATACACTATGGGGTAGAGTATCCTAAAAAAATATTTTTCAATATTTTGTGTTACCACTTTGTTTCCATGACTAATATTCATGCCAAATTACAGCTTTCTAATATTAAGGATTTCTAAGCTATCGTACGGACAAACGGATGGACAGACATAGCGAAATTATAAAGGTTAAGGTCCTAGTTTACTTCGGAAACCTATAAGAGAAATGGGCCTAGAATCAACCTCGGTTAAACCCAGGACCTCATAATCTGAGTTTCATAGGTTGAACTTTGAGGAGGCAGTGGAATTAAAAACTATACTTCAACATATGTAGCGTTGAATATTTTTTATTTATTTTCAAACCACAAAGTTGCCAGCCTCCACTCCGCGAAGTCCTCCAATTTTATAAAAAGCAGTTTCAACTTTGCTGCCTGTGCGTAATTAATTTCGAATATTTAAGGCGAAATGTTGCATGAAACAAATGTTTTAAAATGTCGACATTTTTAACCGTGTTAGGTTTTGAAATAATTGAAAGAATTTGAAGTAATTATTTTTATCCAATTAAATACATATATGTGTTGTGGGCAAATCCTACGATTCATCCATATACAAATGACATTGTTAGATCACAATGATAAAACAATTTAGAAAATGCCTCACACCGAATATAAAATGTCGTCATTATATAATATGCATGACATTTGCCGCCCCCTTTTATAAATTACCGCGGCATGTTGTTTAAATTACTTGTTATATAGTTGGGAAGTTTACTTCGAACTAGAGCACTATCCGGCTTCTTATATAAAAAAGAAGTAGGTTTGTTAGATTATATTTAGGTCCCACACCTGGAAAAAGAAGTGCAAAGCGGAACTCCGTCGACCGTCAGTGACATCGGAGTTTATAATGTCAGTGACGCAATTTATGGTATCAACCACAAACCAACCAAATACAGAGACACGTCGGGCGGAAAATGTGTCGCCGCTCATTTGAGCAAATGTACATAAATGTCAAACGCTTATAGATATTTTATATCGTGAAAAAATAGAAATATGTCGTGTTTTGCTGTTTTATCGAGTCGAATAAAAAAGCTAATGTTTAAAGAATGGAGTGATTTTATTTCATCGGTAAGTATTATAACCATTGATATAAAAAAAATCCCAAGATGCACTGTTTCGAAAAAAACTGTCACTCAAAAGTGTCGCTAATTCCATTTAAGTAGTTATAGATATGGCAAAAACATATGCTTTTGCATATCCAACCTTAAGCACAAGATTTATAGTTGTTTTTACAAAGAAATGTACAAAAAATAATAAAAGTGACAGTGGACGACAGACGCGATTCTATTTGAAACGAGCGCACAATATAAAATTGTTTTTTGGAGGACTTTTTGAGACACTCATTGTGTATCTTGTGTTATTTAAAATCAATGATTGTAACTTTGTATTTCATTGCAGTCTAAGAAATTGCCGTAAAATGTGTATTCATTATAAAATGCCTGCGGCAATTTGTATAGGAAGTTTACATTTATAAAATGAAGATGTCGTTTGTATAATGACAAAATATACAAATTAACTGCGACATATACATGCATGCAAATAGATATACATTCTATCATAGAATAACAAACAAGTAGATGACTCTCCTGCTAGAAAGAGACAACCATAGACAAGAGACAACAATAGACAAGGATATGCCCTTGTAGCGGAGTCTCAGTGGCACATGAATAAGTTTATCAGTTACCTTACCCTCCAAACAGAAACACCACAATAACAAGCTGGAATTAGTATGGCGGTGGTATTAAACACACAGGCATGTCGTTGCTGAACCCTACCACCTAATAGTCCCGATGTAAGTAATAAAGAACTCGGGCGAGACCCCATACATCGTTTGCTTTAGTATTACCTTTTTAAATATATTCCTTTAGAGTCTATATCAACTTCTTAACTTATCAGCGTTTAAAAGTATTTTTTAAACTTGGAGAATAATAGCTAAATAAAGTTGAAAACATTAAGCTTTTTCCTTAGTATTTTTTTATATAGAAGAGGGGGCAAACGAGCAAGAGGTGCACATGATGGTAAGTGATCACCGCCGCCCATGGACATCCACAATACCAGAGGTCTTGCAGTTGCGTTGCCGGCCATTTAAGAATGAGTAAGCTCTTTTCTTGAAGGTCCCTATAACGTATCCGTTCGGAAATACCCCTGCCGGTAATTGATTCCACAATATTAGTAATCTGTGTTTAGGATTTATCTTGTAATCGGGTGGCTTCACTACAACTACTAATTTCAGAAATCTAATTTAGATTGGCAAAATTCTGAGCTAAGATTTTGCCAAGACACTTTACAGATACTTAAAATAACAAAAAAGTAATCAGCTTTAAACTATTCTGCAGTACAAACACAGGGAGAATTTGAGTTTATAAGTAAAATTATGATACATAAACTTATTGATATTTTAATGTAAATGAAATTAAAATTTTGTACAATGGTAACACCTAAATATGATGATAGAAGTCAATCAAATTAAAGTCTCAATATTTTTTATATGATTTTTATTTAACTATTTTAAAAAAAATAGAAAATTATTCTAGTTTGTATAAAATTTGCACTACAAAACACGTGCAAAAGATGTTTCACTCAAAATGATGTGTTTGACTCAAAATCCCCTGTGGTCTTTGGTCAATCGTTTAGCCTTTACGAATTTTCTGAAAAAACGGCAGGTGGTTTGTTCTTCAAAAGAGACTTCGAATTATACCTATAAAATAGGGATCATAAAAAAACATCTTGAAGCTTGAAAAATTATCCATCCTTGCTATGAAAACCTTTTTACACTTGAGTCACTGAACAGTAATCGTCGTATAATCCCCCAAAAGTACAGCTTCAGAAGTGTATTTTGAACATCAAATCTCATTTGACAACTTCTAAAGGCAATAACGTTAAATCCCACTTCACAAGGCACCCTTACAGTAGGGAAACCATGAGTTAAGCCCAACTAATATACATAGTATAATATACATTTAATATATATATATATATATGTATATATATATATATATATATATATGTATATATATATATATATATATATATATATATATATATATATATATATATATATATATATATATATATATATATATATATATATATATAAATCAACTTTGTGGTTTTTAGTGATCCGGTGTCGGCGTTAACCAAACGAGGTCTCGGGTTTGAGTCCCGGAATGGGCAAACCAAAAAATGTGTTTTTTTTTTTAGTTTTCTGTTAAAAACAACGTTGTCCGGGATTATAAAAGTGCCCGGTTGGCGATTGCCTATTGCCACCTATCACATTGTGCGACTATCTTCGGCTAATCGTGAGTACATATCGCACCTTTATAGTGACCTAATTAAAAAAATCATGTTTTGTCAATGTCAGTAAACGACCTAAAACGACTACCTTTATCGACTCTCATTAAAATACAGACAGATTTTGACATAGAAAGCTATAAAACGTATATTTCGGTCTAATAATCTAATTTTTATACAAACATCTTAACTATACAAACCTTTATTTAACGTTTGCGTAAAATGGATATTTTTGAAATAGGTCACTATAATTCTAAGCGTGCGATATGTACCTCTGTCTGCCTATTTGGGGATACGGGCGTGAAGATACTTTTTAATATACATACATATATTTACGTAACAAACGACAATTTGTTCTTATCGGCCATTTATTTGAATGACTGGCGACCTGAGCACTTTAAATTGCGTAGTGGGAACTACGCAATTTAAAGTTCTCAGGTACGATTTCCGACAGATGATTCCGACGACCAAAAATTTGTGTGATAAAGTTTGTATTTCTAGGTTTGGGTATTTATTAAATATACTTTAGTATTTATGTATATACTAGCTGTGCCGGTAAACGTTATTTTGCCATACAAAGTATTGAATATTTTGGTGGGGTACTTAAGAGGGGAGGGGGGGTGAATTAAGATCTTTTAAGTTGAACCAAGCAATAGATATCTACAAAATTTCGGTTTTGTATTTTAAGAATTCGAAAATCGGTTTTTTAGGAATCTATAGCGGACAAACAACGTGACAGGTATTTATATATAGAGGGCTCCAAGGATAGACCACCTGCCATTCTTCCAGGTAGTGTGTTAAAGGCGAAAGATTGGCTAAATGAGACACTACCATCTTGACCACTAGATGATAGTGTTCTCAGTTCTGTAACATCTCACCCGGGTTACCTATTCCTGGTACCACCACCTTGCCTATTCGTGTCAGTTCACAATTGGCAATTGGCATGCGTTGATAAGCTTATTCATCGTTGTTCATGTTAAATTTTAGATGCAACAAAATAATTATGTATGTAATGTTGCAATTTTACCGCATCATTATATCATTAGCTACTCTTAAGTAAAGAGGGAAAATTGAGTTCAAATTCAAAAACCATTCACTACAATTATAGTCAAATGTTAACTAAAACTTTCCATATATTTGTGTGATAGTATTATCTATATTACCAAAATCATTTTCGTAATGAATTTAAGTCAAAATATTTAATTAAATGAATTGAGTTAGCTTAAATAATAATGACTAATCTGATAAATGTCTATTATTTTCCGTGGTATTTACCAAATTAAATTATCTTAATAATTTCATATCCTTATAAATAATTTCATTAACATAAGTGAAGCCGAGGACATTAGCGAGTAATAAGTAAAGAAGGATAATTAAGTTCCTTTAAATCAAAACCATTCATAACATTTATATTCATAGATAACTAAAACTCTCTTCACATTCGTGTAATAGCATTATCCATATTACCAAAAGTTATTTGATACCCTACATTGCATGCTCAAATGGAGAGCTCACCTTAATTGGCGGCCCCAATGCGGAGTAACAGGCCGAATGGAAATTACGGCCGGGAGCGGGTGTAATCGAATAAGACCCTGATTCCCATTACGGGGCCAATGTATCTGTTTTAATTATTTACTTACCAATCAGTTTCATCGATTAACATCTCAGGTTTATTTTGTACAAATACTTAATCTATACATATAATAAAATCGTAGGAAAGTCAAAACTGTACATTGAATATTTTTTTAAAAGAATACTTGGGGCGTAATATACAATCGATATCAAAGTCAAAAATATAGTTTTTAGAATTTTTGTCTGTTTGTCTGTGTGTGTCCGGGATGTATGTCCGGGATAAACTCAAAAACTTGGATTTTCTTCAAATTTTGTATGAATATTACTAATAGGTCGGGTCAACATAAGCTACATATTATCACGCTATCACCTACGGGGGAGGGGCTGTGCGGAGTAAACGAACTCCGCGCGAACGAAGTCGCTGGCAACAGCAAGTTTGTTAATAAATATTGACAAACATTGTAGTTGAAGGCATATCTATATATATTGAGTATCTTTTATAGAATTATTACTTAATTTAGATTACAACGAAACCGAGTCATTAATATATTATATTGTAAAATGTAAATATAAATCTCTATGTAGACTATAACACACACGCTCACAGATACCTACACACAAATACACATGCACAGGTACACACAAAGATAAACACACACATACACACAAACGCTCACACACATACACATCAACACGTACTAAAGTTAAAAAAGTTTCGTTTTTGTACATGTACAAAGTGCTAAGTGTGAGTTTTTCTTTTCGCATTCGATCGTGAGCGCGTTTGGAGTTTACTAGGAATTTGTATGTGATTTGTACAGCGCCACCCAGTGGTAAACGTGAGAAATCAGTTTACCACTAGGTGGCGCTGTACAAATCAGATACAAATTCCTAGTAAACGCCAAACGTGCTCACGATCGAATGCGAAAAGAAAAACTCACACTTAGCACTCAGAGCCGAAATTGAGCCAGAAATACAGGTTTTCCTAGTTTTGGCTCCAGTCCACTCTGCATTAATTAAATCAAATTGTAAACCATATTTTGCTATCGTTGTATTCAAATTATAGTAGTGGAAAATAACTATATTTTTCATTTTTCACTACCATGTGAAAAGCACATATTGAACCTTTTTAACCGACTGCAAAAAAGAAGATTGTCTATTCATCATATTTTTTGTCATGTGTTCTCCGGTTACTTACGGTGTTATTTCATAAATTCTTCTTTTGTTTTGAGGTTTAGAACAGTATAATTACTTATAAAGTTGGTGAAGATCTGATTTGTGGGGTCTGGGCATCCTTTTGAAGAATAGATCTGATGCCGTTCTGCCGGGCGGGTCGTAAAAGGTGACCGATTGGCTATACATATCACTATCATAGTGATTACTATGTGGTAGAGTTCCGCATCATCTCTTTCGGGTTGTACCACCGCTTTACCTACTCTTATTTTTTACCTTAATAGCGTCAATGCTTGTCATGGTCATGTTTGATATGGAGGGTAAGGTAGTCCGTAGACTTATACGTATGGCATTGTTATCTTGCCATAAGAATAGCAACGCATCATTAACATCTTTAGTGTCTAAAGGCGATGAATTCTTGTATGCTATCTAATGATATAAAAATATCCTCAAGTTCAATAAGTCAATGCAAAACAAGTTTATTACGCACTGATAAGAATATTATTCATTATCCTCATTCATTAATTTAACCATAATAATGTTGTATTATGATTAGCAGAAAAGGGGAAGAACACTGTCCATTAGTTGTCTTCAGATGATGGGAGTTCCCTTTGGCGGATTGTTTTGTATAAATATTGGCTCAGGACTGACTAAGGTATCAGTTTTGCAACATATTCGATTGAAAGTACTTCTTTTGTTTTGAGATAGTATTTTGATTGTTTTAAAGGTAAGATTTTTAATTTTGTTTTATTTAATATACATAATATAAAAAAATCGGCCAAGTACGAGTCGGTGTGCAAACAGTGCCCCCACGATTAGCCGAAGATACTTAGTTTCTCAATGTGATATTAATCCCGAGCAAAGTTCTTTTTATCAGAAAACTGAAAAGCACATATTTGAATTGCCCGACCCGGAAATCGAACCAGAGACCTCATATGGACACTGGACCACTAGACCACGGAGGCAGTAACTGTTTCGTACTATTTATACATCTATACAAATAAATAAAGTTGGAGTGTCTGTTTGTAATCATAAAATAACCGCTTTTTACTAAATGCGTATGGATATATACACGGTACATATACCAAAATAATATTTTTTATCATTTTTGTGTGTCCGTCTGTCTGTCTATCTGTCTGTTTGATCCGGGTAATCTCTGAAACGGCTCGACAAATGTTGACGGGACTTTGACTGGCAGATAGCTGATGTAATAAGGAGTAACTTAGACCACATTTATTTTCAAAAATTTTCCACGCCGATGAAGTCGCGGGCTCAGCTAGATATCTATAAAAAACGGCAAAAAACCACGTTTGTTAACCTCCTTAAATATTCATTTTATTCTGTTTTTAGTGTTTGTTCTACCGGCAACAGAAATACATCATCTGTAAAAATTTCAACACTAGCTGTCATGGTTCAAGAGATACAACCTAGTGACAGACAGACTGACGGACAGCGTATTCTTAGTAATAAGGTTCCTTTAGTACCTTTTGGGTACGGAACATTAAAAAATCGGCCAAGTGCGCGTCGGATTTAGAAACAAAGGATTACGCTAGATAGTATAGCTATTGACCGCCCCGTTGGTCGAGTGGTTAGCGAATCACTACGCATCAATGGTTCTCGGCTTTGATTCCCAACTGGGATAAACATTTATGTGATGAGCACAGATGTTTGCATTTCTGGATTTGGGTGTTTATTATTTATTATATGTATAGATATTTCAGTATTTATAAATGTGTTTCTATGTATTAGTATCGTTGACTGGCACCCATACTAAAAGCGAATAATTTGCTTGCTTTGAGATCATATCAATTCGTGTAATATTTCCAGTGATATTTATTTATTTAGACATTACCTACCATTTATTCCCAAATATAATAATTAATGTATGGCACTCGCTTGTCTCTGCCTACCCCGTAAGAGATCTGGCGTGAAGATATGTATGTATACACCTACGGGTTTTTTAATTCTTGATTTTCATCAAGCTATTTTCTTGAGTTACAATGGAACATACGGACAACGAGATACAGAAAAACATTTTTAAAATGATAAAATTGATGTCAGTATATCTTAAAGCGAATATTTATACCTGAACATTGCCTTATGTTGGTCCAGGCTCCGTTTGAAGAATGGGCCATCTGGCATTCTGCCAGGCAATTCGTAAAAGGCGAATGATTGGCTTAAAGTATCACTACCATCGTGACTACTAAGGGGTAGAGTTCCGCAACGTCTCAGCCGGGTATTTGGTACCACCGCCTTACCTATTCCTACCAAAATAGCGTTAATACTTGTCATTATATGGCAGACTAATTTAATTATCATTTTTTAAATTATTACATTTTTAAATTATTTAATTAAAATAATTAACGCTATCAATGAGGAATTATAATTAGCTCATATATATAGCTTTATAATCCCTCATTAATGGTGTTAATCCTTGTGATACAATAACAAGTTTAAATCTTTATAAACCCTCTTGGATTACAAAGATTTAACATCTCCCACTCTCAAATTTAATATTAACAAGATATTAAAAAGTGGATGAATTATTTTTAAACTCCCCCGTGTTGGTCCCGGGCTCCTTTGAAGAATAGGCCAACTGCCGTTCTGCCAGGCAGGTCGTAAAAGGCGACTGATTGGCTATACGAGTCACCACCATCGTGGCTACTAGGTGGTAGAGTTCTGCGTTGTCTCGCCCGGGTCTGTTACCACCGCCTTACCTATTCCTGCCGCAATAGCGTCAGTGCTTGTCGCTGTCGTGTTCCGGTTTGGAGGGTAAGGTAACCGGCAAACTTATGCATGTGGCATTAGACCTCGCCACAAGATAGCAACGCAGTATTAACACCTTTGGTATCTATAGGCGACCCATCTGCTTGTTTGCTATCTTATAATATAAAAAAAACTCAAAAGTAGGATTTTAAAATTGCTGCATAAGCCACAGCAGCACTATGAAATGATTCATTAAAAAAACATTTCTAAAAGATTGAATTCCAAAAGCATTGTTAATTTTTTTTCTCTTCTTTTCAATCCGTCTTAGATTATAAAGATTTAACATCCCTCTCTGAAATATAATATTAAAAAAGTTTTGAATTATCTTAGAGCTCAAAAGTAGGATTTTAAAATCAGTGCATAAGCCACGGCCGGCAGTATGAAATTGTTAAATTAAAAAAAAACTCCTAGATAGGAGATTGAATTAAAAAGGCATTGTTAATATTTTCTGTCTTCTCTTCAATTCTTTTTGAATTATAAAGATTCAACATGTCTCTCTTAAATGTAATATTAAAAAAAGCGTTTAAATAGTCTTAGAGCTCAAAAGTAGGATTTTAAAATTGTTGCATAAGCCACAGCAGCAGTATAAATA
This sequence comes from Apodemia mormo, assembly GCA_036924255.1. Classification (NCBI taxonomy): domain Eukaryota; kingdom Metazoa; phylum Arthropoda; class Insecta; order Lepidoptera; family Riodinidae; genus Apodemia; species Apodemia mormo. The sequence continues at coordinate 12,674,402 of JAUPFN010000024.1, read as the reverse complement.
ATTCATTAAAAATACATCTCTGGGAGTTCGAATTCGAAAGGCATTGTTATTTTTTTTCAAATTTGCAGATGATGTTTTTCCACATCCTTGCGTCGATAGCTCTCACTACAGCAGCTCAATACATCAGTCCGGAAACATATGATATTAGGTTAGTACTTCTAAACTCCTTTTTATATTACAGGATGGTTCTCTTGATGGAAAGAGATAACCACCGCCTATAAACAACAAAGTTGCAAACATATCCGTGTACGTGGCAATGTAAGCACCTTTATGGATGGTTGATGTAGAGCGGCACATACAAGTTTCTCGACTACCATACGTATAATATGTATATGACCACCTCGTTGATTCATATATTGATCACCTCTTTTTAAACATTCACGCCCATATCCCCGAAGGGATAGGCAGAGGTACAACAAATGCACCCACGATTAGCCGAAGATACTTAGTCCGACAAATGTGATAGGTGGCAAGCCTATTGCCAACCGGGCACTTTCCAATCCCGGGCAACTTTGTGTTTCTCAGAAAACTAAAAAAACACTTTTTTTTAATGTGCCCGACCTGGGAATCGAACCTCATGTGGTCAACGCCAACGCTGGACCACTAGACCACAGAGGCGACAACCTCTTTTTATTCTGCCTTATATACCATAACCAGCATAAAAAGTTCCCGCGAGATCTTCTCATTTTTCCAGGATAAAAGTAACCTATGTGCTATTTCAGGTCATTATCGGTATGCCAAATTTCATTCAAATCCGTTCAGTAGTTTTGGCGTGATTGAGTAAAAAAACATCCATCCATCCACACATCCAAATTTTCGCATTTATAATATTAGTATATTATACTAGTGGGATAGTGGGATTCAATGGCATATCTCAGATAACGTCACTCAATCCCGAGAAATTACTTATACCGATTAATTGTTATAAATTATCTATATTCTATATTATATATATTATATAATATTATAAATGTGAAAGTTTGGATGTTTGGATGGATGTATGTTTGTTACTCAATCACACAAAAACTACTGAACGGATTTGGATAAAATTTGGCACACAGGTAGATAACGACCTGGAAAAGCATATAAGCTACTTTTTATCCCGGAAAAATTAGATGATCCACGGGATTCGCTAAAAACTGTTATAATGCAGCGGGCTACACGCTGAAGCTAGTGCGATACATAATTAATTATTCCTTTATGTAATTCATATTTTGAAAAATCTCTACGCCAAATAGGCAGACAGTGGATATCAAACTATAAATAATACCAACTTTGTACCCCTATCATAGATATATCTCCATCCATTATGATTGCTAGATGGTAGAGTTCCACAGCAAATAAATCAGTTACGAAATGAACTGAAAGAAACCCTAACAACTAAAAATATAAAATATAAACGAATGCAGTACTATGTTGACTTGATGTAGTATGCATCAAAGCGTGATATGACGTCAGATAAATGTGGAGCATTAGATTTTATGTTGTTTACACGTTATACAGAACATATTATTTTAAGTCAGTAGAAACATTATGTCTTAAATAACTTAGTATATTATCACCTGCAGGTGTACAGAACATAAATCATAAAATCATGTTTTGTTAAACGCAGTGAATGTGACAATGTGAAGTCCGCCAGCGACTTATTTTTTTACTCGTTATTAGCATATCTTAAGACGTATGATTAGTGTAGTAAAGTACATATTATACGTTTGTTGTGTAAAGATTATTGTAAACTGTACATTAAGACTCGTTGGTGCTCAGAAAAATTCAAGCGAGTTTTTGTAGCACCTTCATAATATATTTATGCTTGTATATGTTTTAAATAAATAAATTAAAAAAACACCTTACCGAGTATTTGGTAGCACCGTCTTACCAATTCTTGCCCCAATAGCGTTAATACTTGTCACTGTTGTGTTGTAGCTTGCAGGGTAAGGTAGACATAAGTTTACCGGCTACCATACACGGATATAAATTATCACTATATGAAATTTTATCCAAATTAGTACAAAATATTACCACACATATTAAGATTTCTGGTTTATGAAACTTTATATTTTCCAGCTATCCAGAGTGGTACATCGGAGTAGCGGACCATCGTCACCGGCGTGACGTCACGTGGGACCACAAATCGGGAGATGGCAGGGTGTTTGGGACACTGGGACAGAACGACAACGGATTATTTGTAAGTTCGATATGTTCAAACGTATCCTGACAAATCTATGCGAATAATTGGGCTTATACAGAAAATCTCTGTGTTTATCTAGAACCCCTTCAAAAGAATAGACATGTCAAACAAAATCGTGTCAAACGCACGGTGACCACTTTTCAAATATTTTTATTGCCGCGGCATATTGTTTAAATTACTTTTTATGAAAGTGGGTTATTTATTTAGAACTAGAACCCTATCCGCCTTCTTACATAAAAAAAGAAGTAGGCTTGTTAGGTTTTTTTATTTTTATTTTTTTTATTGTAGAAAGGGCACCGCCCATGTGCATCTGCAATACTAGGGGTCTTGCAGCTGCGTTGCCGGCCTTTAAAAAATGAATAAGCTCGTTTCTTGAAGGTCCCTAAGTCGCATCCGTTCGGAAACACCACCGAGGGTAATTGATTCCACAAAGGAGTAGTGTGGGGCAAAAAGTGCCGACAAAAGCGCACGGTTGTGGATTTGTAGACATCGAGGTGGTGAGGATGGAACTTTAAATTTTGATACGATGTCCGATGATGGAATTTAGCGGCAGGAATTAGTCCGAACAATTCGTCGGAACACTCCCATGATAAATACGGTAAAAGATGCAGAGCGAATCTATATCTCTGCGTAACGCAAAGAGACGAGCCGATTAGGAATAGCCTGATCGTCGACGATTCGAGCCGCTCTACGTTGAATGCGATCAAGAGGAAGAAGCTGGTACTGATCAGCACGGGCCCAAAGGTGGGAACCTGGAAAATGTTCCGTAGGCCGTCGGCGACTTTGGAGTTTATAGTTGACATTGACGCCACTTATGTCTTCAAAAAATTGCCTTCGGCATTTCGTATTGAAAGTTTACTTGTATAAAATGACGACACCATATGTATACGGCTTGATTTCATTCAAGACGCCATCAAGAGCATTTTCGTCACTGATATATCAAAAAATTGGAAAAGTGCGTTTCAGGCCACGCGCAATGTAGGGATCCGAGATTGTCCATCACAATAATGCGGAGTAAGAAGCGATTTATAATTTCAAACTATGAACATATTTTAATCTTTTCAACGTCAATGATAAATATACAGACTGACTGGTGAATTACCTTCAATATTTAAGGACGTGATGGTTGGCGATCATATATGATGAGAAAAAATAACATTAAAAATAAATATGAAAATACTTCTTAGTAAACTTAGTAAACAGTACACCGAGAATCCTATATTTTCCTGCGCCTTTAATATAGAGCCTTTAAATATAAAAATCTTTTTTAAGATTTTATATTTTAAGTTACCACTTTGTTGACGTAACTGATATATATATATATATATATATATATATATATATATATATATATATATATATATATATATATATATATATATATATATATATATATATATATATATATATATATATATATACAGGGTATAACAAAAATAAGCACTAATACTGAAGGAGCGTTCAGGATGTGTGGTTAGCTCTTTAATTATACATTTTTAATAAATAAAAACTATGAAATTTCTGAGAAAATGAATGTCAAAGTTTTTTTTCAAAATGATCTGTGGCAGCCCTGAAGTATAGCACGCAGTAACGTACGCGCACGGTTTACGCAGCTATGAAAGGTCACAATCATATGATAGATGTCAATGAACTGCTAGACGCACAACAAAGTACTAATTACTTGACAGAGTAAATAATGTAGATATTATTTAAAGAGTTTTTTATATTTTTTTCTACCAGGACTGATGTTGGAATAAACCCATGAGGGTCCTTAGTTTGATTACCAGGCTGGACAATTTGATTCATAGGTAACTTAACTGGGTTTTGATAGCCATAATTATTACATTATGTTAAAAAAAACACTGTCCGACTATTGGTGTCACTCGATAGCATATTACGATCATATTAAAATAATTATTAATTACTATACTCATATTCAATAAAAAAAATCTCATAAAATTTTATTAATCGTAAATACCTACCTAGTAGTCTCATACCTAGTTTACGTAAGGCAAACCTGCGGCTATTAGGCATTTCATGCAGGAAAATATCCCGCCTGGCAACAAAATTATATCAGCTGTGTACCTAAAATTTATTGTGACCTGGATTATTATTTCTAACTCTGAGTGAAACTATTAGTTTGGTACATACATTCTAAAACAATCGTGGCAAATAATCCAATATAACTAATTAAGGTATCTTTTTGTTATGAAAACACATTACATAAATTACTTCATCACACAATATCCACCTTCAAAGTCAACTATTCACATGTGTTTTCAGTGTAGGTACCTAAATCTATTTCGTGATTCATAGGCATTTTACAATGTATTATCTGGCATGGTTTCAACTTACAAACTGTTTTAATGGCATAATACTTACCTCTAGTACCTACCCTGTTTGCTTCTAACTTCACATAACAAGGTGTCTAAATAGGTAATTAGTTTTTGAGCAGGTAAATCATAGCTATTATCACTTTTTTTACACACAATTCTAAAAACTTAGTAAAACTTTCTCGTTGATAACACGACACTTCGCAAAATAAATATGCATTATCATTAAGAATTAAGACACAACACAACCTTTTATAAGCATTTTTGACAAATAAACCTACGCATTGATTAGCCTAGAAGTCCTTTGATTTGAAGTATTACCGACATCGCGCTAGGCGTCTCAACGCGGCGCAACGCGGTCTCAACCAAGCGCCCGACTTAAGGCCTTGCTCACACACACTACTGAATATTTTCCGCGGGAATTTTAATTGCGCAAATTAATTTTCGTTACATATGAAATTTGACATGGCTAGCACTGCTAAAAAAATGTCAAGAATCGGAATGTTCCCGGTGAGTTGATAGGCTCGTTTGTCACTATCACTACATGGCTGATGGAACTTAGTACCTACCTAAAGTTTGTTTTAGGTGCGCCTCTTCTTACCTTTTTTTATGTTATTGAGATAGGCAAACTAGCAGACGTGCCACCTGATGGTAAGTGGTCGACGTCGCTAATGAACAAAAATGGGATACCTGGGCTGGAACTAGCCCAGGTATTCCATTCATGTGTTAGAGACATAAGATGTTAAGATCCTGAGACATAAGATGTTAAGTCTCGGTGCCAGTAATTACAGTGCCTGTCTTGCCCTTCTCTCCGAAACACAGCAAAGCTGTTTCACGGGAGAAATTGGCAAGACCTTTCTAAGTAGTAGTTATTTCAGGAAAAAGATAATTTTTGACTACGTTTTTTTGATTACATTTTAGATCAAAGATTTTATAAAATACTAGCCGTTGCTCGCGGCTTCGCACGCGTGGTTAGAGTTTTTTGTGAATGTCAAAAATAAACCACGCAAGCGAAACCAACGAAAACTATTGCTAATTTTAGCGATTGCCGGGATTACATATCAACCTGTTCATTCATTCAGAAAAATTAATCTTTTTCATCAAAATATTGTTTATCATACTGGAAATGAAAAAGTATTAAGTTAACTTTAAAGCCGCCGCCGGTCGTTTGTACAGGCCTTTAGAACTTACACGTGTTTTGCGGCTTATACAAAGTGCAACGAAACGCTTTGATTGGCGAAAAGACCACTTTCGGAAAGAGACAAGACACTCCCTTTTTTCTGCCATTTTGTTTTTATGTAAAATCATACTAATATGTAGTTCCGTATAGTTTTAGTCAACATTTTTGTCACTTTTATGATAAGAGTGATGCCGGTTTAGGCGTTTCTTCGTAAGGTACTGGGTTCGATTCTCAGTTCGCCTGGTAGAATGGAGGGTAATTCTTCTTAAGGCACTCAAACTAACACGGGAAATGATTTTTGAAGTGAAAACTTCTTTAGGCGCGTTGAGCGTTTTGGTAGAGGGTAAAATCCTCGTTTCGCGTCACCGACATGCTAATGATAATAGTATATCTATGTTTTGCATATAGTTTTAATTACTCTCAACTTAATAGTTCCGTTTTCACTTCTATCGGCAGTCCCACGACTGCTACTGTTTTTTTTTTTTTATTTATGGTGCAAGGGGTCCCACCACCACCTTCGGGACCCAAGACAACCTGACTGCTGTACAATGAAAGAGGTCCTGGCACCGGCTTCCTCCAGAGAGGTTCGGAGGTTAGACGACAGTCGCTACGGCAAACTCAAACTCGTTCCTAGCGCAAGCGTGGAGAATAACCGGAATAAACTCTAAGATGAAGAAGATTATTTTTAAATTTGTTTCACTGAACCCTAATTAGTTCGGAAAAGTACCTAGATAATTGTAAAGGAATTTTTATTTTTTTATTCAGTTGCCGTTTGTCTTTGGAGAGCGTAACTATTGCTATTATTGCCGATTTTTTATGAATCTTACTTAATACCCATTGATTGGAAATCGCGATTTTAAAAATGCCACGTAGAAATAATAATGACCGTCACCTTTACACTAATAGTGAATTTTACGAAATGATGCTATGTGTTGGTGCTGCTAGGAATGGTAGCATTAATGAAGCGAGGGAGATTTACCGACAACGGTTTATTGATGGAAGGCCACCAGCAGAACAACGTCATTTACCTCCGTACTCAGTATTCCGTAACATGTGTTTACGACTTCAGCGTACTGGTTCCTTCCACCGCGAACGAAACGTTGGACGTCCTAATTCAAGAGTAGGTACTGCTATTGAGACTCGGATTCTAAATCATTTTGACGAGAATCCTCGGACCAGCACACGCCGATGCAGTGCTATGTTAAATGTAAACCATATGGTGGTGTGGCGTACTCTGCAGGATGATGGACGACATCCCTACCATTTTTCAAGGACTCAGGAGATAGGACTTGCAGACCATATGCCCAGAATGGACTTTTGTAGGTGGTACCAGAACCGTGCTGAAGCAAATCCCGAATTTGCTTTTAATATTTTATGGACAGATGAGGCTTCTTTCACAAGAAATGGTGTGCTCAATTTGCACAACGAGCATGTGTGGGCACATAATAACCCGCATGCCTCGAGTGAAAGTAGCTTTCAGCACCAGTGGAGAATTAATGTCTGGGCAGGCATCGTTGGGGACTATGTTTTGGGGCCGACTATTTTACCTCAGGGTCTTAACGCTCAAAGGTACCTACAACACCTGAGAGAGGATTTAGAAGAACATCTGGAAAATCTTCCACTGAATGTATATCGTAATATAATTTTTCAGCACGATGGAGCACCCGCTCACTTTGCACGCCCTGTGCGTGATTATTTAAACGATCGATTTGCAGAGTGGATAGGTCGAAGTGGCCCGGTGCCTTGGCCACCTCGTTCTCCAGATCTCACGTGCCTAGACTACTTTTTATGGGGTTATGTGAAAAATAAAGTTTACTCTGTGGAATGTCATACACGTGAAGAGATGGAAGGTAAAATTAATGCAGCATTTAGGTCCATAACCCCACATATGTTGCATAATGTAAGGTTGGTTATCAATGTTACGCAGAACTGCTCTTTGCATTGAGAAGGGTGGTGGTCATTTTGAACCTTACTTATAAATTAATTTGAAGACAGTGTTGTTTTATTATTGCCTGTAAATAGTGAATTTGGATTAATGTATAATAATTAATCAGTGACGAAAGTGATATGTAAAAAATTGCTTATTAAATGTGTGTAAGTACAAGTACGCGGTATTCTTCATGTCTATGTGTGCGTCACGCTATTCATTCAACGTGTTGCTGACGTCACATCACTTCCATCTTCAAGGTAGGGGTGTGAAAATAAACTTTAATTTCTTATTTTACTAAATTTATATGAAACAAAAAATGTGTGCCTTTTGGTATAATATTTTACCAGGTGTTTGTTTAGTTCATGTACACGTATACCCTTGAAAGTTAGTGCTTATTTTTGTTATACCCTGTATATATATATATTCATACCAAATTGCAGCTTTCTAGTAATAAAGATCTCTGAGCAATCGTGCGGACGGAAGGATGGACGGACGAACATAGCGAATATATAAGGGTTCCTTGTTTACTTCGGAGTGCCGAGTGTGAGTTTTTCTTTTCGTATTCGATCGTGAGCGCGTTTGGAGTTTACTAGGAATTTGTATGTGATTTGTACAGCGCCACCTAGTGGTAAACGTGAGAAACCAGTTTACCACTAGGTGGCGCTGTACAAATCACATACAAGTTCCTAGTAAACTCGAAACGTGCTCACGATCGAATGCGAAAAGAAAAACTCACACTTAGCACTCTGAATACTAAGGAGAATACGTTACGACGACGACGACCGGTCCTACAAAACTAGGCCCAGCGGACTCAGTGACAATCAATCACGCGCGGCAGCGCGGGACATCATAATATCGTACCTACGTTTTTACTTTCCAATTGTTTTTGCCATTAAAAATTATTAAAATGCCTTATTGTGTATTCCAGTGTTATAATCACTCAAGGGAAAAAAATAAGACACACGGAATTACTTTCCATTCGTAAGTAGGTACGGCTACAACAAATTGTTTGAAAATAAGATTAAATTATTGTTAGGTTCGCCATGTTTGTGAGAGTAAGATAGTATAATACAAAAGTGACGCGATAAATGTAGTCTGCCGAGCCTAGATTTATTGAAAAGAATATAATTAGTGATTACGATGTCAGAGCGTAACGTAGCTTCCCCTTTTCAATATATCAATGGTTTACGCCGCAAATTAAAACTTTAAAACGCGACTAGCCTATTGCTAATTTGTCTGAGGAGCTGAGAACTAATTTGTCTGTCCTATGTGAGCATATGCACTGATTTATCACTGATACTTTTAGGGTAAAGCTGGCTATGATCACCAAATATTTAATGACGACCGAGGAAAGTTGAACGGACAAGTCTACGGAACCAGAGTCTTGGGCCCTTACGGAGACTCCTCCCATGTTGGCGGCGCCTTGAATTGGCAGAACTCTAATGCAGCAGCTTCTCTCGATGTCAACAAACAAATTCACGGACCTACTTCGGTAATTTGAACATTTTGTAATATAGCTTTTAAATTTTCTGAAATCCGTTCTTTGTGAACGTAACAGAAAATAATTTATTACAGCTGAATCAGTTTCAGTGATTTGAGTTGTATCAGTTATTCAGCTGATAAACTTTTGATTGCATTTTTTATATTATAAGAAGAAAACAAGCAGATGATGGAAAGAAACAACCATCGTCTATAAACACTAAAGATGTTAATAGTTCGTTGCATAATTTTACCAACTACCTTACCCTCCAAAGCCGAACAAGTCTGAAGATAGTGACAAGCGCTGACGCTATTATTACGTCTAGAACACAGACTCCACAAATACGTAGGTCACACTATAAGTTTTGCGTAACTTAAAAAAACAACATGTTATAACCAAAATATTATGTTTATTGCTTTTCAAAATAATCTCCTTTACATTTTAAATATTTTTTTATGTGATTGAACCATTTTTTAAAACAGGAGAACCACAGATCTGAAGGCATGTTTTCTACGTGCTGATTGAACGCTATAAAAGTAAAACCTCTCTCATTAAATCTTTCATTTTGGGGAAAATACAGAAATCACAGGGTGCTAGGTCGGGGCTATGCGCAGAATGAGTGACGAGATGTACTTTTTCGGAAGCTAAAAATGACTTTGTTTTTTTGGCCGTGTGTGAAGAATCGTTATCATAGTGCAGAAAAATGCGGCTGTTGGGTCGTCTTTCGCGAACTTTTTCTAATACCCTGGGTAAACAAATGGTAGAATACCACTCGGCATTAACACTCTTTTGATCTTCAAGTGGAATTGTACAGATGGAACCCGTAACTGAGAAAAAAAACGCGATATTTTTTTTTACCAACGTTTCTCGCCTGTTTCACTGTTGTTGGCCTGTTCTCATTTTCAAACACCCATTCACAAGATTGCTGTTTTTTTCGGGTTCAAAACAATAATCCACGTTTCGTCTCCTGTGACAATGTCATAAACAGCATTTGAATGTCCGTGGTCGTAGTTCAGTAGCATCTGTGAGCACCATTCCACGTGAGCCCGCTTCTGCTCCGCTGTCAGTTCATGAGGGATCCAACGACAACAAAGTTTCCGAACTTTCAATTCTTCGAGTAAAATTTTCTGAATTTGGCTCATACCAATCCCCATTAGTCCTCGAATTGTCTCATAGGTAATCCGAGGATTTTCTTCAATTAACCGCTTAACAGAGCCACATTATTTTCGTTGACGGCAGTTGAAGGCCGCCCTTCACGAAATTCGTCATGTAAAGAAACTCTACCTCTCTTAAATTCAGCAAACCATCGCCTCACGGTGCTCAAACAAGGTGCTTCTCTCACAAAAGCATTTAAAAGGCATATCCAGTTTTATCCGTGGTTTGGAATAAGTAACCCGGTAGGACCGATCCCATACCAGTAGTTGCAGAACGGTACCACCAAGTTGTTAAGATGATTAAATATTTAGACGTAACATTTTGTCCAATTGTACGCCTTTTCGTGAACTGCCTAGCAAAATGGCAGATAGATTCTTCATAAGGGACCCAGACAAATTACGATTATTTCTTTTCATCGTGAGAGCCACTTCCTTTCGATCCTATGATATGAAAAGAAGTAATATGATTAAAACCACATTTTTCAGATACAAGCTGGTGCGGGTGGTACCTGGCCGGTTGGAAAGAATGGTGACTTTTCACTTCAAGGCACATATGGACACACTTCAGGCATGAGACCAGAATATGGAGGCAAGGGCGTCTTTAACTACAGGTGGTGATCAAGAAGCTATATTATCAACAAACTAGATAGTACATACCTACTTTTTTATTGGCTGTGATATTGTTAAGAGGCTGACAATATCTAATTTGTTGAAATTGATGTTATTTAAGAAATTTTTTAAGAAACATTATTTGTTATAGCACATCATAAAAAATATATGTTAATATTCAGCATACGTCAAAAACCGTAGCCGGACTCCATACAATAATATCGAGTATACTAAACAAAATTGGGTCGATAGAAAATAATTGAAAAGATTGGTCTACAATCATTATTAAACGGTTTTATATCTTTATTTTTTTGACGTATGGGTCTGCAATTAAAAATATGAAGTCATCATATTCATACCTAAACCGCTAGTGAATCATATTTGACAAATAATTATAAAACTATCCGTATTTTTATTTCAATATTGATTTATTATAAGGCCTGGCCGCCCAGTTTCACTGATAGTGGGCTCTCGGTTACTCCGATAGAAATAGACAAGGTGCGTGTTTTTGGTGTTGGCAGCGCCTTAAGTCTAATATATAAAGGTACGTGTACACTTCTGAGGTGTCGCAATACACAATGTACGATCGTGAGTCATGACTGTATTAACTCTTGATTTGAATACGTAAAGTGGTGGCATTAAACTTGTAAAGAGTAATTTTGCGTATTGATTGTACTGTTAAATATAATAGCATAGATTAGATAAAACTTACTATTATTTTATATTCAACTTTTGGATTGACTTGGTTCTGAGTGCCAAGTGTGAGTTTTTCTTTTCGCACCTAGTGGTAAACTGGTTTCTCACGTTTACCACTAGGTGGTGCTGTACAAATCACATACAAATTCCTAGTAAACTCCAAACGCGCTCACGATCGAATGCGAAAAGAAAAACTCACACTTAGCACTCTGATCGACTAATTCTAACTAGCGATCACCAGTGGCCGAAATTCGACAAGAGAGCAAAAAATAAAATCTCTTTTAAGTTTCACAACTGGCTTTAACCGTAAAGAAATGGAAAAATGGATTAGTATACATATTATGTGAAATCGAGAGCAGTTTGATTTACGCATTTTTGATAAATACAACTACTACAATTTCACTATGATAAAATTTAATTTTAAAAGATGTATAATTTTCTTTATACAATAAAATGATTTCACAAATAAATTATTTGATTTATTACAATATTTTTGTTAATTTTACAGGATGTTGCACCTGTTATTTGAATAAGAGTAATTTTGAAACTGTTATTGGGATTTGGGATACGAACAATTCTGCATCTGTAATTTGAATACGAGGGTTAAACTGAAAGTTCATAGAAAATCAAAAACTGAGCAAATTATGAAGTTGTTAATTTTTGCATATGAATGTATACATTATACCAAAACAACATATTTTTAAATTTTTGTCTGTCTGTCTGTTTGTTCCAGCTAATCTCTGGAATGGTTGGACTGATTTTGACAGGACTTTCACTGGCACATAGCTGATGTAATAAGGAGTATCTTAGGCTACTTTTATTTTAGATTTTTTAGAGAAGTCGCGGGCAAAGCTAGTATAAAATAAATATACAATGTGTACAGTATTATGACAAAGTTCGTTTAACCAAATTTTGCCGTTGTTATCTTGCTCCGAACTTTGTTTTCTCAAACACAATTCGCTGTTATCTATTTCAAGACACAATGAAGTAAATGAAGTATTACATTGTTACCTTGATCAAGCAGAAACATAAATTACTTACCGTTTTATTTATATCATAAGATAGAAAAAAAAGAGACAAACATCGCCTATAGATACCAATGATGTTAATTGTGCATTGCTATCCTTGTGGCGGCGTCTTAATGCTACATGCATAAATAATAATATTCATGGGACAAATTACACTTACTGATCTAATCCCAAAGTTGTGTTATGGGTGTTAGTCAACAATACTAAGACATAGAAATACATATATAAATACTGGAATATATTTAATAGACACCCGAACCTGGAAATACAAACATTTATGCTCATCACATAAATGCTCTTGTCCCCGTCGGGGATCAAACCCGAGCCCCATCGATTGCGTAGTCAGGGTCGCTAACCACCGACCAACGGGGCGGTAATAAATAAATAAATCAAAACACGCACTGACAAGTACTGACGATATTGTGGTCGGAATAGGCAAAGTGGTGGTACCAGACTCTGGCAAGACACTGCAGAACTTTACCACTTAATAGCTATGATGGTAGTGATTCGTATAGACAACTGTTCGCCTCTTACGAACTGTCGCAGAATGGCAGAGTGTTTATTTTTAAAAAGGAGTCTGGACCAACACGGATTAAACTGTCTTATGCTTTATATTTTTTGTTTTAATATACTCGCTGACGGATTAGCATGTCGTCGAGATAGTTTTTCATACAAACTTAATCCCCTATTTCGATCCTTTAGGAGTTGATCTTTGAAAACAAAATTAGCCTGTATTTGACCCCGGCTCTTCAACTACTTCCATGCCAAATTTCATGAAAATCGGTCCAGCGGTTTAGCCGTTAAAGCGTAACAGACAGACAGACTTTCGCATTTATAATATTATAGTATGGATTATGTTTTTTTTAATTTGGAGAATCGACCAAAGCATATAGATACTAGTTAATAATCTCCCATCTGCTTTTTATGAAGTTGGTAGTAAACGGCTGAACTATAAAAAACCTTATAAGAAGACAGATTAAAGAGTAGTATATTCCTTGGTCTATTCTGCAAAAGGGACCCAAATTACCACGAGTAAAACATAAATTTTATTACATACTTTTATTATATATCTTTATTGACAATCTTTGAAACGTAAAATTGTTTGTGTTCAAGCAATACTAACCGTTCACTCATTTTCATAAGATTTAAAATGGCTTACAAGTTGGATATATTGACGTAACATCGTAGCAATTAGATTGTCTCTAAATTCACTGAAGTCAGATTCCAATTTATTGGTCCGTTTGACAGTGATGTAACGGTTAGACTATCTAAATGGTGTGGTAATGGCTGGACTTGTAATCTCTACTGAATTATTATTATCTCAATCAGATATCTCAATGTTAGTTAATTATATTATCCAGCTAAAGGAAAGAAAACATAACGTATTATTCTAATGGTCTTATCATATCTTTACGCCAAATCTCTTATGGGTTAGAGAGATAGAACCTAGAGCCATACATTAAGATTCAAAGAGACTGACCTTGCATCTTCCACATTTATAACTCATTTCAAGTAAACACACTGGTTTTGGAGTCTCCTTGACATCTTCAGACGAAAAAAATAAAGAAAAAATTCCATTTTAACGTTCTAGTTGTGGGAAGTACACGTTTTATAATTTTTTTTTCACGCCACGCAAAAAAAAATGTCTTACATTGCTCGGACTTGTCGCGCCCACTGAGCTCTCGAAACAATCATTTATTTTTATGCGTGTATTTTTTTAAATTTTACTATTTTTTACAAAAGATACTGTCGAGTATAAGAATTAATCAAATTATACAAAGCTATGGTAAAAAAATCTGTAAACTGTTGACTCTGCAGGTCATCCCTCAAATTTACCGCTAAATTAAGGTATTTTAAGCTCAAAAAAGTAAAACCTATAAGCATAGATTTTCTTCAATTCAAACATCTATTTTGTTAAAAATGGCAGTATATTGATTTTTGAAAAGCTGTATATTTTGGAAACGATGGCCGACTTTGATCTTTCGAATGGCATTCAATTCAATTTTTGAGATCTAAAATATTGCTTTAGCAATATTTTAGATCTCAAAAATTGAGTTAGTTAGTGAGAGAAGTTAAAAATCGTCAAGGAGTTTCATCACAGAATCATGTCCCATAATCATGGTTTCGATATACCAAATACCAAAGATGTTAATGGTATAAGTGGCGAGATGGTAATGCATAAGTTTAACGGTTACCCTTTCATCCAAAACTGAACTCAACTGTGGTAAGCATTAATAGTGGTTAATATAACGCATAGCGCCATACTATAGCGCGCTACGTATACTCAACGTAAAGCGTACGCTTTATAGATTCCCATTCGGCGCTATAAAATAACACCACGCTATATAAAGTTAACTGTAATAGTCATTTCGAAAAAAAACTAGCGTTACGTAGGCCGTAGTTATAACTTTATAACATACGAAGTTACAAACTACGCGATCTAACGAGCAATGACGAAACGTGCTAGACTACAGACGCTAGACGTTATAACGTGATATAACTTATAGTTTATAGCTTTATACGCTCAGTTACCACTCACCGCGTGCTAGCGCTCCTTGTATGACGTTGTTGATGAGTCACGACCTATCTTGGCTGGCTCACATAGTCTTCCACAAAGACCTACAAAAAATATTTTTTTTTAGGTCTTTGGTTTTCCAGTTACACGTTATAATATGGACTATAACATAGCGCGCTAGAAAAATATAGTTTATAGTCCATAATCGCCTCCTCGCGTCGTTTCCTCATTGCTGAGGGTCGTGACCCCTTCACGGATCACCTTTTCTTTTACAATTTTACGCCATCGTCCACGGTTATCGGCTGCGTGTATGGCTTTATAAACTTTGCTACCAAGTGTTGTTCGGATTTGGTCCGTCCAGCGCATTGGGGTTCTTCCCCGCGGTCTTCTCCCCTCGATTTTGCCTGTGACGACGAGTTTTTCAAAATTTCCCTCCTCTTTGCGGGCGATATGACCAAAATACTCAAACACTCTTTCTGTGTAGGCAGATGGATTACAGCTTTCTAGTCAGATTTAGTTCATTGTGTATCGATGCGTTTGTTCGTTTCGCCGTCCAGGGAATTCGAAGCATTCTGCTCCAGCACCACATCTCAAAAGCATCCACACGTCTCTGGTCCTTTTCTTTAAGCGCCCAAGTCTCTATGACATAGAGGAAAATGGATCACACCAAGGTCTCCACGAGCTTTTGCTTGGTTTTATCTGAGATGCTTTTATCTTTCCAGATACTCTGTGTTGTTGGTTGTTGGTTCATGGCGTTCTTGGCCATTCCAATTCTGCGTCTGACTTCAGTATCACAGGAGCCGGTGTTGGAAATGCTGGAGCCCAAGTATATAGTCCATAACACGCTGTCATAAAATAGTTTATGTGAACAATACTCTACTAACCATTGACGCTATTGCGGGCTGCGGCAAGAATAGATAAAGCACATTTCAAAACTCACACTGAGTAGAAACGATGGTAGAAACACGTTTTTAAATAGACGATAGATTGTAAATAATTATCTAAAAGAGACTCAATATATGCTTTCCAATTACAATGTTTTTGAATAACATTGTATTTATGTGTTTGTACAAAACAAACCTGAGATGTTAATTGATGAAACTGATTGGTAAGTAAATAATTAAAACAGATACATTGGCCTCATAATGGGAATCAGGGTCTTATTCGATTACACCCGCTGCCGGCCATAATTTCCATTCGGCCTGTAACTTCGCATTGGGGCCGCCAATTAAGGTGAGCTCTCCATTTGAGCATGAAATGTAGGGTATCAAATAACTTTTGATAATATGGATAATGCTATTACATAAATGTACACTGAGTTTTAGTTACTATTGAGTATAATTGTAGCAAATGGTTTCTAATAAAAAGAACTTAATTATCTTTCTCTACCTATAATTAACTAATGACCGCGACTTCATCAATGTTAATGAATAGATAAGCTTATTAATGTAGACCAGAGTTTGAAATTATTAAGATAATTATTTTCTTTGATAAGTACCCAGGTAAATATCAGATAGTTATCAGTTTGTTGTATTTATATCTTAAGATAGTAAACAAGGAGATGGCTCTCCTGATAGAAAGAGACAACCATCGCCTATGCAGCCTATGCATGCAGCAATGCACCATGGTGTCCAACAAAGTTGTTAAGGGTGCATTGCTATCCATATGGCAAGGTGTCAATGCCACTTGCATAAATTTACTTTGGTGGTTTGCTACCAAACCGGTACAAGACAATAACAAGCATTGACACTATTGCTACGGGAATAACAGTTACGACACACATCTACTTTTAGCATCCAAAACGCGCGTTTTAGCGACTGCATCGATGCTGCATCGCGTTTTAGCGACTCTCTGCGATCGGTCGCGGCATTCGAATCGCGCGTTTTAGCGACTGCATCGATGCTGCATCGCGTTTTAGCGATCGAACGCGGAATCACGCGTTTCAACGACTGCTTCGATGCTAGACGGTCGGCAGTAGTGTTGCCGTTCGATAGTCGACAATCGATTATTATTTGCTGATTTACAAAAGTATTGTTTACTTTTACAAATTAAATTATAAATTTTATATTGATATGATATCTTTCTTTTTTCTTATAAAACAGTAACAGTAGCCCAAGTTGGTAGCAATATAAAAAGTACACTGATCTAACTTTATGGTCTTTGTTAAATTACATTGCTGTTAAAATATACTGAATAATACCGCAAATTGGCAAACTATCAATAGTCGACTATTGATTGGCCTATTTAAGCTTAAGATAAATAATAATGTCGATATTTATTAAATGTTATCGATTTTTTAAATTATGTCATAAGACAGCAAATACGCAGATAAATCTGCTCTTGAAAATAGACAACCATTTCCCATAGACACCAAAGATGGTAATTAGATTAGCAAGGCATGTAATAATCAAAAAAGTTTGGCTGTAAGAGTGTAGACAATTTCGATAAAATGTTTGATTGTTATATCACTCATCTAATGATTTTCTTGATAGAAAGAGATACCATCGTCTATAGACATCAAAGATGTTAATGGTGCGTTTCATTAGATAGCAAACAAACAGAGGTCTTTCTTGATGTAAAAGGGAAACCATCGCCTATAGACACCTAAGATGTTAATGGTACGTTGCTATCTGTATGGCGGAATGGCAATGCCACATGCATAAGTATACCGGCTAACTTTTCCTTCAAACCGGAACATAACAATGAAAAGTATTGACACTATTACGGCAGGAATAAGTAGTTGGTTGTTCCGCTTTAAAACACTTTAAAACACAGTTATTTTCAACCGATGAAAAAACGGAGGTTATTACTTTGACATAATATATGTATGTTTGAAATTTTTGGGATTTTATAATATTTGAGTATGTTTTTGAGTACTATTTAGGTGTCCAAGCATATGTATTAAATTTCGTAAATGTATATAAATGCATGTTTATATGTCTACTCTATACGTGTGTCCACAAACTTGTCGGGAATTAAAAATCATATCGAGACAATTCTTTTTGATTTAAAATTAAGTTCAACCAATATTACTTAGGGAACTGTCCAAGTATTGTAAAAAACGGTTTAGTAGTTTTTGAGATATGGGGAATTCAGTTTAATTTTTTAAATTACTTTTATTCACTATTCGATATTAATTTAAATCTAAAACTAAAAAAGTTATTATTTTTTCTTATTTTTTTCCTTTTTTTACTTCGTTCATATAGTTCGTATTTTGGGTTTAGTAAAATTTCTTGCCAGCAGCATTGAAATTTTAATATTTAATAATAGGTAATTGATAAAAATTATTTAGTTCTTAAGATTATTTTTCAACAAAAAAATATTCTTCATATTTATATTAAGTTTATAGTAAGAGTGTAACCTCGTCGATATTAAGTACAACACTAACTCTCAAACCGCGAAAGCCAATAGCCGCGAGGTCGCGGCAACTAGCAACTCGACCGCCGCGATCGGCGTTTGCAAGTGTGCCCGGTGGGCGGAGTGATCGGTCACTGCATCTAGCTACTAAATGCGACTGCATCGCCGATCGCCGATGCTAAAAGTAGTATGTAGTTGTACTATATACCCGGCGATATGTCGAGGAATTTGTTCACCTAGTAGTAACGATGATAGTGACACGTATAGTCTTTTACAGACAGCCAGGTAGAATAGCATAGTCTATTCTTCAAAGAAGGTCCGACAACACGGGGGAAAATCCACATGAGGGAATGGTGATGCCCTCCAAACCTGGTCAAAGCCGTGTTCCAATTAATAAAGTTGCCGGCAAATTTATGCAACTGGTATAATATCCATTAATATCGGATGGTTATCAGTTTTATACTGGTATAGCTTGCTTGCTGTCAAATAAACAGGGGATACTGAAAACCAGTGTTGAGGTTCACCTAGCCTCAACAAATACTGAGTTTTTACCTTTTAATAGACTCAAATTAACACTCACTATAACTTCTTGTTTTTTATTTATTTTATATATAAGTTTGTTAGTAAAAACTTTGATTTGTTTTCAACTTAGAATATAATTGTTTTATACGGTAAAAGTTTTATTACATTAATATTTAATTACATATTAATATTTAATTAATAACAATAATAAATGTTTCTTTCATTCTTTTTTTTCATCCTATCATATGAACAGCAACGCGCTATTAAAATCCCCAAATGCTTAGGTAGAGGTTCAGCTAATGAGCGTGAGTGAAATTAGCGCACTCATAATTAGTCAAACTCAAGTAAGGAGTTTAGCTACTCCTCTACAGTACGTTAGCGTTAACAGTGCAATGAGTCATCGTTATCTGCTGGTCCATCAACCAATCAAATCACTCATAATTAGAAAGTCAAGTTCACACTGACCAATTCAAGTCATTCTTTCAAACGAAATGGTTGATGCACTGGTAACTCACTGCATTCTATACGCGAACGTACCTACTGTAAATCCCAAATTGTAAGAGTTAGCCAACCTCGGCCACAATATCCAATCTCAGAAAAAAAAACTTGAGAGGTGCAAGGGACACCCGGATGGAACGAAGTTCCTTTTATTATTATTTACAAAAAACCTGTATACACTCAACAAAAATAATCGTCGCGACACCACACTGTTCAATGTGAAATAGAATTTCGGCACCCGGGGCACCCGGTCGAATTTCGGAACCCGGTCGAATTTCGGCACTCGGTCGAATTTCGACCCGCGGTCGAATTTTGACCCACGGTCGAATTTCGGCACCCGTTCGAATTTCGGCACCCGGTTGAATTTCGCCTTCGGTCGAATTTCGGCACCCGGTCGAAATTCGACCGGCGGTCGAAACTCGGCAACCGATCGAAATTCGACACTCGGTCGTTTTTCGACACTCGTTCGAAATTCAACTGTCCGTCGAAAGTCAACTTTTGGTCAAAATTCGACATCCAGCCGAAATTCTGTATAAATGTCGAACATTTGGCACTAGAAAGAAAGTAAACTCAATCAAATAGTAGATAGACTCTTTCACTTTCAATGCACGAGCTAAAGGGAAGTGGCTGGATATTTCTGTGCTTACAATACCTTACTATGGCAAAAAGTGTCGTGACAACTTTTCGTAAGAATTTTTTCCGTCTAGCCCCCTTTCACAACGCGCGATAAGGAACTTCATTCCAAAAAAAAATGATGTGGTGTCGCGGGACACCAGGTAGGAACGAACTTCCTTCGGCTAAACGGCACTACTCGCTTGTGTACGCGACTGTCGCGCCTGCGCACGTCTCATTTAACGCTTTTATTCCACGCATTTTTCTTACGGTTTTACTATCACATTTTTTTCAGTTCGGTCGCGCAGCAAAATCCCTATCCCCTCCAAGCCTGCCGTAAGGAACTTCGTTCCAAAACAGAAAAATTTACACACAACTCCTTATATGTTTTGTTGTAAAGCGACAAAAAGAAAATATCAGATTGTCCTAAAGTGTGGTCTCCCTATTATAAGAGTGCCCTTTGATGTAGAATTTAACGTTTCTGCTTTAAGTAGTCAAGTGCAATTTGATGTTTTACGTAAATATAATTTGGAGACTGTTCTTTTGGGGTTTATCGGGGCATGATACAGTGATTATTGTTCAGTGCCCTGGATAAAAACAAATATAATGTCAATCGGCAATTATATAAGGGTTGAGCTATATTTGTGTTAGCATGGAATCGCCTTTTTTAACTGTAATATCCTTTTCTGTCACCCGGAATCACCACTTACTAAATCTAAAATAAAGATAGCGAGTAATCGATAAATGGCAGTTCTGAGCGACAGAAAGGGTCAGCAAAATTTTGCACTTTAAAGCTTAATATTTCACAAACGAGTCCCTTAATCAAAAAATGTTTTCACAAACTACAATAATTGGAACGAAGTTCCTTACGGCAGGCTTGGAGGGGATAGGGATTTTGCTGCGCGACCGAACTGAAAAAAATGTGATACACAAGCGAGTAGTGCGGAGTGCCGTTTAGCCGAAGGAAGTTCGTTCCTACCTGGTGTCCCGCGACACCACATCATTTGTTTGTTAAAAACTATCCAACGATACCCCGAACTATGGAGTAGGTGCACGAGAAAAAAAAATTAACATCCCCACTTTACGTGTAGAAAAGCTACCTTAAAAAATATTTTTCAAGATTTTATGTTATGACTTTGTTGCCGTAGCTAATATATTGTATACTAGCTGTTGCCTGCGACTTCGTCCGCGCGGACTTCGTTTACTCCGCACTGCTCCTCCCCTGTAGGTGATAGCGTGATAATATGTAGCCTATATATTGACCCGACCTGTTAGTAATATTCATGCAAGATTTGAAGTAAACCCATGCAGTACTTTTTGAGTTTACCCCGGACATACATACAGACAAACAGACAAAAATTCTAAAAACTATATTTTTGGCTTCGGTATCGATTGTAGATCACGTCCCAAGTATTCTTTTAAAAAAATATTTAATGTACAGTTTTGACTTTTCTACGATTTTATTATATGTATAGATAGATTCAGGTCAAATTAGATACAGCTTTTTAGTACTAAGGAACTCTGCGCTAGACTGCGGACGGACAGACGAACATAGCGATTTTTAAAAACAAAAGACATACTTACTTCAAACGGAAATTATTGCAAAACTGATGACTCAGTCTGGGTCAGCCCGAAGCCGCTATTTATAAAAAACAAACAGAGAACGGGAACTCCCGTCATCTGAATGAAGCTTATGGACTGTGTTCTGGCCCTTTGCTATGAGTTATAATACAACATTTATATCTACTTTGGGGTTAGATCAATTCGCGTAATTTAGCTTATGATATTTGTTTATTTATTTAGAACCAAACATAATGAACCTATTAAGTGTGGTCTAATTTATTGTTATATTTTTACAAACACTGTATCAGAATGATTTTCAGTGGCGTAACACTCGCAGACCGGATTCGTAATCTTGAAGTGAGAGAGAGGTGAAATTTGATAGAGTATATCTGTAAAGATGAGAAAGGGCATGACTCGTTGTTTCGGACCATCGACCACACGGCCCATAGACGCCTAATGTTCGATTTTCCGTATTGAATGCATTCTGGCAACTAGCTGAGCTGAGCTGCAACATCGTGATTGGCTTACTTAAGGCCACAGTGAAAGATAGTGATGTAGGATCTGATTGGTCGACACTGATTGGGTACATGGACATTTACCTCGGAACTATAAGTCAGATGTGTTGACAGAAGCCATTCGCCTGTTATTAGGGGTCTATGGGTTGTGTGGTCGGTGTTTCGGACCATTGATATAAAAAAAACCAAGATACACAATCAGTGTCTTAACAACGTCATTCAAAAATGAACGCTCAATTTTAATTTTAATTTCAAAAATTTTAATTTCAAATATTATATGCAAATACATATGTTTTTGTCATATTTATAACTACTTAAATAAAATTAGCGACACTTTTGAGCATTGATATAAAAAAACCCAAGATGCACAATCAGTATCTCAATGATACTACAACGTCCATTCGTCCGCAGCTTAACTCAGAGATTCTTAATACTAGAAAGCTGTAATTTGGCATTTGTACCTATACATATTGTAGTGTGTAGCCAACCTATTGTGTATAACCAGCCTTATTTACTTCTATTCTAATGTTATAAATGTTTTATTATTAATATTAAAGAGTCAGTATTGATCCAACTTTCGTGTTTAATTGTCTCTCCTATAGCCCGCCTTACATGGCGACCCTGCCAATGCGTGTGGCAGAGGCTCGGTTTGTTTGAAATTCCATGTCCATATTGGGACGAAACCAGACTACGATTGCGACGATGACCGGGAATTTTCCATACATAATCTTATATCTTCTAACATAGATTACGAGTTTTACCTTTCTAAATTTTGAAAAAGATGGGTACCTCTACATCTAAAGAGGAGGTAATCCTAGCCACAATCCTAGCTCAGAACGCCGCTGGGGGCAATAACCAAGCTTCAGTGGAGAATATAGTTCTGCAATAATAATAATGTAATAATATATGGCATATACAGTATTTACCGGAGATGCCACCTGCGATGAATTTACCAGCAGATACACCATCATACCCTTCGGCGTACGTTCCTACGCAGACTTCAAAGGCCAACCATAAATAAGGCTGGTTATACACAATAGGTTGGCTACACACTACAATATTGCATGCCATCAAAAACTGTATCCCTAAATAGCACATAAAATTAAACCAACCTAATGAAAGCTGTGCAGTGGGCGACTTCCAATCGCTGCAGCAACCACCTCATCCACTGTTTCGAAGATGCAGACGTGGTTTTTCTTACACAGAAATTGATGATCTTTCAGATGAGCTTTGGTTGGTTCGGTAGTCCGATGGTACTACATACCTAGGTACAAGGCGTCAATTATAATGCTGCTGCCACTGATAAGGCCAGTCATGGGGACATGCAGTACCGTATTTTCGTATAGTCCTACCCCTCCCCTATATCGAGGAACAAACGGAATTCGGTAGTCTTATCGTAATAGACATCATATTTTTATTCTTTTTACACGCTTTTTATTAACTTCACCTGTATGTTTGTATGTTTGTTTGTATGTTTGTTTGTATGTTTGTTTGTAACCGACTTCTTTGGGCGCGATTTTGACCCACTTTAAACGGCCAGATTTCGTTCAAACGTTGTAGATTTATCGAGGTCCGATGACAATACACTAATTTGATAAAATTATTCCAATTTTAACCGACTTCAGAAAAAAGAGGAGGTTCTCAATTCGGCTGGTATATTTTTTTTATGTATGTACACCGATTTCTCCGAGGTTTCTGAACCGAATTACGTGATTCTTTTTTTGTTTGATGCGGAATAGTTTCGAATTGGTCCCATAAAAATTTAATTCAGGTAGGCCCAGTAATTTTTGTTTTATGAGCATTTTTTTATTTATTGTACCTATCTCGATGTCCGAAATCAAATCTCGCAAGTAAATTTGATCCACTTCCCGGTTACCGATTGAGCTGAAATTTTGTATACGTATGTTAATTGAATGACAATGAAACCTTATTATGACATGGAGCTGATCTGATGAATCTGAATCGGAAGGTGACCACAGGAACTTAATAATTAAATGGTTAAAAATCGGTTCATAACAAGACTATCGAATTTGGGCTCATTTGATTAGTGTTGACGAGCACTTTGGTGCTTGGTGCTAACTAGGATCCTGCAGGGTTCGATGATGAAGCCAGAAGGCGACCATAGGAGCTCAGCAATTAAATAACACAACTCTATCGAGTTTGGGCTCGTTTGATTCGTGTTGACGAGCACTTTGGTGCGGGTGGAAACTAGTTGTAAAAGGAACTACTCTTAACAAAAGTCTTTGTTCTACGTCTGTCAAGTCGGTCAGTTCAAGAGGTAAAGTTATAACTTCCATGTTGTTCCAATAGGCCTGAGAAGGAACTTTTCTTTTTTTATGGTAGTCGAGCAAAAAAAAAATCAAGACGTGCTTTAACTAATGACGTCTGTTGTTTTGGATATAATAATTTCTTACAGATTGTACATGGTACTTCAGCATATTGATTTATGGTGGTTATAAAATTACGCTCAGTAATTGAACGAAGTCTTTGTGACGTCTGACGCGTTACCGCTAGGCGGTTCTCACGTGGCTGAGCAGACTCAATTGCTGTACGGTTTCGTATCACTACTAATCCACGAGCTCTCTGCTCGGCGGACTCTTTAGCTAAACGCTCCTCAATGAGACTAATTCTATGAGCCTTCTGCTCGGCAGACTCGTTCGCTAGTAGTTCTCTCGCTAGTCGCTAGTTCGCTAGTTCGCTCAATAATGAGAACAACTCTAATAGCTCTCTGCTCAAAAGACTCATTCGCTAGACGCTCTTGGATCTTACCGAGTCTACTTCTACCAAGGCTAGGCCAAAGCGGGTTTACAAGCATGGGCCAGAGGTAGACAGCATTGCGCCAAGCATGGCCCATACCTGGCCCCGTCGTATTGTCCTGTATGGGAGTACGACAGGAACGCCTTGCACACTTACACACACACACACACACATACACACACACACACACATGTCTATAAGCGTATAAGTAGTTCCGTGCTTCTACCGCGGCACTCGACTAGGTATGCGCATTAGAGTTTGCAACAGTGTCTGCGCATATAACTTAGATTTCACGAGCCACGAAGAATCCGCCACCGTCTCTGTGACTGAGTTTAATTGACTGAATAAAAAAACAAAAAACAAAAACAAAATAAATGTACATAATATTTATAGATATAGATATATCACCATCCATGTTAATTTTACATGGATATATATAGATATACAGTCTTGTAGTTTTCGTTTTTTATTAATTGTAATTAAATGACACTGAATTTATTAGCCATTCGCATGCGATGATCTACAATTGCCGATTAGAATTAAAAAAAATAACTCAAATAATTGATTTTTTCATAAGTTACAGTGTTTCCGGAGTTTCATACATGACGGACATGAAAATTTTTTGACCTATTTTCATATTTTTTTCCGTTTCTATTGCACTAAATTAATTTTTAGCAAGTATAGAATTAATTTCCATTAAATTATCTCGACAATAGTATGCAAAATATCTTGACTCCGTTAACTAACAAGGCTATAATACTAAAAATAGTTGCCAAAATAAGGCGAAAAAAAATTCCGAAGGTGGTATCAAGAATCTTCGCAACCGGAGTGTGTGTATGAAAAGAGTGATGAATGTGGAGGAAGCAAAACAAGCCTGCACTCGGTTCTCTCTGCCTACCCCGTAAGGGATCTGGCGTGAAGATATGTATATATGAAAAAAAAATTTCGATCGTAAAGCACTCTCTGATGCTTCGCATCATGAGTCGTGCAATAGTTTAAAATTAAAAAAACAAGCTATTATAAATAAACCAAACTAAAAAGTAGAAAATAAATAATAGTTTAAAAAACTAAAAAACACGCTTTTTATAGAAAACCGAACTAAAAAAATAGAAAATAAATTTTAATAAATTTAAATTAAGAATAGTGTTAAAAATTTCAATAATTATAAATTAATAATAGTGTGAATAAAAAATAATAATTTTATTTAAAAAAAAGCGTGGGGTGCATGGTGTCAATAGTTATAAATATTTTATTGACACATATGAATGATTATCATTTCGGTAATATCTTAAAAAGCACCCCACGCTTTTTTTAAAATAAAATTATTATTTTTTTATTCACACTATTATTAATTTATAATTATTGAAATTTTTAACACTATTCTTAATTTAAATTTATTAAAATTTATTTTCTATTTTTTTAGTTCGGTTTTCTATAAAAAGCGTGTTTTTTAGTTTTTTAAACTATTATTTATTTTTCTTTTTTTTAATAGCGCCACCAGGTTTTTCGCATTGCAGCATAGCATATTCTCCAATTAACGACGAATCTAACTATGTATATACCATCCGGTAGTCTTATGGGACTAGGTTTAGTGTCGTGGGCTCTTAAACCATTTTTAAAATTAACTATAAATCTTGCGCTAAAGGTTGGATATGCAAAAACACAAGTTTTTTGCCATATCTTAAACTATTTATGTGAAATTAACGACAATTTTGGGTGTCAGTTTTATTGGGGAGTGTGTATTTTGGGTTTTTTATATCAATGCTTTTGAGTGTCAGTTTTGTTCGAGTTTGAGTTTTTTATTATATCAATGGTTCGGATACGTAGAAAGAATGGTAGATGAAAGGTTAACAAAACGAATATACAATGCGAATGTGGAAGGATGTAGGTACCGGGGAAGATCAAGACCAACGTACCGTGATCAGATTGATCGAGTACTATCCGAAGGTTGTGTCAATAGTCTTCGCAACCGCCGTATTTGTATGAAAAGAGTCATGAATATGGAGGAAGCGAGACAAGTCTGTAAGGATCGTGACGTGTGGCACGCGGTTCTGGTTGCCTACCTCGTAAGGGATCTGTCTGAAGATAATATGTATCTATATCATAAGTTAGCAAACAAACAGATGCCTCTCCTGACGGAAAGAGACAAACTATCGCCTTTAGACTATAAACATTTGAATGGTGCGTTGCTATGCGTAGTTTACCGGCCACCTTATGCACCAAATACACACAACAGTGACAAGCATTAACGCTTTTGCAACAGGAATAGGTAAAGTGGTGGTATCAAATTTAGGCGAGACAATGCAAAACTCTACCATCTAGTAGCCACAATGAAGTGCCTATACCTTTTTTATAAACATTTCTGTAAGGGGGAAATGTTACTGCGGGAGTAGACCCAGACCCTTCTCTCTCCCCTTCAAACCCAAATTCGTGCGGCTCGTTTCGAATGCAATCCCGGTAATGCGGTGGTACCAGACCCGGGAGATACTTCTACCGCCTAATAGCCACTGGAAGTAACTCGCATAGCCAATTGTTCGTCTCTCATAAACTACCTGGCAGAATGGCAGATTGTGTATTCTTAAAACAAGGCCAAGTGCAACACAGACGAGATGGGATTCCGCAGGAAAATTAAGCACTTAGCACACTTAATGACGTAGCTTTAGAGTGGTGAAAGAATTTTTCACAAGCGGTTCAATAATTTCACAGATTATTACAAAAACTCACAAAACTTACAATCTTTACAATAAGAACCCATCTTCTACTGTATTTTATTGTACGATAAAATATGTGAATTTACTATGCGTTCCAAATGAGAATAGGATCGCGCTCACAGAACATCATCGCGCTTGTTATCAAGTATCAACTTCATACCGAAAGTACATATATGAAATTAATAATGTTAACAAAAAAATATTGGTTCATAATATATTGCTGATTTATTGTAGAACAAATAACGTTTTAATAATATTATTTTCGTCAATAAAAAAATAGTAAAAAACATCAGTCTAGCTGTTCATCTTTACATATAATAAAATCGTAGGAAAGTCAACACTGTACATTGAATATTTTTTAAAAAGAATACTTGGGGCGTGATCTACAATCGATATCGAAGCCAAAAATATAGTTTTTAGAATTTTTGTCTTTTTGTCTGTATGTATGTCCGGGGTAAACTCAAAAAGTACTGCATGGATTTACTTCAAATTTTGCATGAATATTACTAACAGGTCGGGTCAACATATAGGCTACATATTATCACGCTATCACCTACAGGGGAGGTGCTGTGCGGAGTAAACGAAGTCCGCGCGGACGAAGTCGCTGGCAACAGCTAGTCTATTCTATATTCTATATATAAATATAAAAGTCGTGTTAGTTACACCACTTATAAGTCAAAAACGACGGGGCCAATTTTATTGCGATTTTTGTGGGTTTGGGTTGTCTTTGACCAGAATAGGCTAAAAAGTATTAGGTATAATATAATATTCATCAATTAAAAAACAGTAAAGTATGTTAGTCTAGCCGTTTATCTACGTATATATAAAAGTCGTGTTAATTATTTGACACCTAATTTTAATACATGGTATTACCATGATCTGATGGGAATCTAAATAAAAATATACCAATTAGAATGTAAATATATTTTTTAAAGTATTTCTATGTTAGAATTTTTTTGCACACCTTACTCATCATTTATGAAGTTTTTGCAAAATGCGGCGCAAAATGTCATCCTGACAGTCCTATTCTCAGTTGGAACGCATAGTAGTTAGAAAATTTACATTTCAAAACAAAAATATTAAAAGCCTCAATGACGCGTTCGCCGGTTCCGTGGTCTGGACCCCTTATTGCCGTTGTTCAATGAGGCACAAACTTCAATGAAGCATGTAACATTCGATCCCAAATCCCAAATAAACATTACAATGAGGATGCCGCATATATTAAGTATGTAGTATTTCTATATTCAACACTCTATCGTCGGCACTTGGTGAAACTTCATTTTCATGACAGCATAGTACATACTATGCTGTCATCCTGTCACAGTATGTACTGTGCTGTCATACTATAAAATGTTAAATCAGAACGGTTAGATGTTCTTTTGCTTTTAGTTTAAATTTGTAATTGCTCTGATGATGCTTATATAAGCGAAACCGGTTGAATAATATATATAAAAGTTTATTGTGAAACAGTACAAGTGTTATCGATATAAAATAGTGTATGTAGTATTTCTGTTCTATTTTCGGGGGCGTAGCTACCACCGTATCTGCCGTATAAATTATACGAGGCCTCCGTGCCAACGTGTGTAAGCAAAAAATAATAAAAATTTCCCACCTGACAGAGGTCAAAAAAAGCAATTTTTTTTCAAAAAAAGGCAAAGAGAGTGTAAATTTAATTTGAATTGCTTGTTAAAATTTTGGAAAAGTGACAGAAAGATAATTATTAGGTAGGTATGAATAAATATTTCTTTTAATTTGATGCAAAAAAAATTTTCGTTTGTGAGAAATCTTTACGCTTCATAAGGACCCCCAAATAAATTTTTATACGGGGTCCCGCCAAGGCACGCTACGCCACTGTCTGTTTTTCTTTCATTCTTTTGTAAATATTGTAATAGTAGAGTTCTATAACATCTCTCTTTCCCCGTGTTGGTTCCGGGCTCCTTTGAAGAATAGACCAACTGCCGTTCTGCCAGGTAGCAGGTCGTAAAAGGCGACCGACTGACTCTGCAAGTCACCACCATCGTGACTACTAGGTGGTAGAGTTCTGCATTGTCTCGCCCGGGTCTGGTACCACCGCCTTACCTATTCCTGCCACAATAGCGTCAGTGCTTGTCACTGTCGTGTTCCGGTTTGGAGGGTAAGGTAGCCGGTAAACTTATGCATGTGGCATTAGACCTCGCCACAAGATAGCAACGCACCATTAACATCTTTGGTGTCTATAGGCGATGGTTGACTCTTACCATCAGGAAACCCATGTGCTTGTTTGCTATCTTATGATATAAAAAAAAACACCAGGTTAGCTATTCCTTCCGCAATTGCGTCGGTACTAAAGAAGCCGGTAAACCTATACATGTGACCTCACCTCCCGCCCATAGATCTCCTGCCATGCTGATAGCAACGCACTATTAACATTTTTGATGTCTTTTTTTTAAGGGCAATGGGCCCACCTCTCGTTCCCACCACTATAACTTCTGTAAACCAGAATCAACAGCGGCAACCGTCCTGATAACCTCTGAGTTGCGAGCTCAGGGTGCCCTGGGGAAAAGCTGAGCTGTCTTGGATCCAGCAACGAAACTAATCAGAAGTGTATAGGAGGAGTAGGAAAATACATCCTGTTTCCCTCCCTTTTTAGCAGGAGACAGCAAAATGTTAAAAGCATAAAAATGCTACGAAATGAGACTTTTACAATCAGGTTAAGCCTGATTGCTATTCCACCACGGAAGTTTGGAAATAAGGGACCTACCAGAATGGCCTACTTAATTTTGCTTCCAGTAGTAAGTGTGACAGAATCGTTTGAAGGCACGGAAGTTCCCACTTGTACCCACAAGGTCGGAGTAATAAATTACACCGGATATACATTGGATACTATCAAGCATTTGGCGACGTTCGTTTTGCCAAAGATTACACTCCCAAAGAATGTGATTTTTGATGTCTATAGGCGTATATAATGCAGCGTCGGACTGCACGCTGCAGCTAGTACCTATACATATACAGGGGCAGCTCTAGCTCGTGTAGCGAGCGTGTGCAATGAAACCCCAAGAGCGAGCGTGTCCAAGACGATGCTCTTAGGTGCCCCATAGACCTACAATAATATTGCGCAATACTTTTATTGTACAATAATATTGAATACACTTTTGATTCCAGCCGTTCAATAAATTCACTCAATAAAATTGACAAACCAGTCTGATAAACATGTCTGACGACGAAGTTTTGGCGGCAACCATGCTTGTGATTTTGTTAAATAAATCTCTATATAATTCTATACACTAAAGTAAAAACTCCCGTTCTTTATCTTTTATGCTCGCCATTTTGCTTAAATTTACGACACGACCATACATTAAACACCGTGACTGACCGAACGCGACCGCTCCAAACTCTAGAGTGAAAAATATCGTGCAATATTAAGCCTACACAGTGCAAGAAAAAATATTGCACAATAAAAATTAAACTCGCTCAAATTTTCGTTCAATCATTGTGCAATCTTCAATATTAACCCTAAACGGTCAATAATATTGCACAATACGTAATATTGCACAATATGTGTCTATGGGACACCTTAGCTGTTTCAGAGAGCGCCGCGGCGCCCCCTGAGACGGCGGCGCCCGTGTGCATGCACAGTGCACACCCTGCACTATTGGCCGCTCCTGCGTATATACAGGTCAAACTGATAACTTCCTTTTTTGGACTCGGTTAAAAATAATGAAATTATTCTATTATGACAATAAAACATTATGGTATTGTAAAATGTTAGTAGTCATTATTAATTTCCCTAAAAAATGAGAAAATATTTTAAACTTAACAGCGCCATGTCTAGAGAACGGCGCTACGCCTTTAATGTCGAAGCCGACTCAACACGGACACAGAATACTGGAGACTAACAGAAGTCAATCTACATACAAGAAATATTCGAGCAACGCACACATAGACACCTCTCGCGGACGCGATATCTCGGAATGGTTCGGGACAGTTTATTCCGCACCACTTCGAGTTATCGCGTCCGTGAGAGGTGTCTGTGTGCTATTCTCGAATATTGCTTGTATGGAACATTGACTTTTGTTAGTCTCCACTATTCTGTGATGGAGGCCACAAAACAAATAAGTAAAGAAGTCAATCAGTCAATGAAGTACATACATATGTGAAGTACGTAACTTCACTTTTCATACCTACGCTCGGCGGCCGCGCTAGGGTTATCAACTTTAGCTTATGCACAAAAATCTGATAGTGGCACTAGTATCTGTTTTAGTTGAGAATGAAACTGAAAGAAATTTCCGTTCTTTAACGGTAAACCAATAATAACTTTTTATCATAAGATAGCAAACAAGCAGATGGGTCTCCTGATGGAGTCAACCATCGCCTATAGACACTAAATATGTTAATGGTGCGATGCTATCTTGTGGCGAGGTCTAATGCCACATGCATAAGTTTACCGGCTACCTTACCCTCCAAACCCGAACACATCAATGACTAACACTGACGCTATTGCGGCAGGAATAGGCAAAGCGGTGGTACCAGACCCGAGGGAGCCAATGCAAAACTCTACCACCTAGTAGTAAATATTTTAATGTAATTGTTATACCTATTACTCTGTACAAAAAGTTTACTGACGCGTGTCTCAAGTGGGTGGCCCTCGCGCTTGCACTATTCCCATTTCCCAACCATTCCGAGATATTATGTCCGTGAGAGATGTGTGCGTTGCCATAGCGCCTTTTATATGTAGATTGACTTCTGTATCTACTTGTTTTGTGCGGAGGCGGCTACGACTTCAAAGCGCCGGTTTTTCGAAAATTCATGTATCAATATCCAAAAAACAATGAAAAGTGTTTATTTGTAAGAACATGGTGTTACAAGTTATTAAAATTAATCAAAGATACCGGCATATTCTACCATTATATGGTGTGCAAATATTAAAAAAATTTAAAAGTTACCATAATATTCTATGTTAAGAATTTTTATATGCAATATTTATTTACATATTACTATATATTTACACAATTTAAATAAATTTTATTAAAAATATTTTTTTAACTTTTTACAATGAAATGATATATTAATCGTTTTAAGCTACCAAATAATACTTACAACCGCCTATGGATACCCAAGACGTTAATGGTGCGTTGCTATCCGTATGGCGGGATGGTAAAGCCACATACGTATGTTTTCAACCGGTAGCCCTATTATCCTCCAAATCGAAAACTACAATGAAAGGCATTGACGCTATTACGTCAAAAATAAGACCAAACCCAGGCCAGGTGCCGGCAATTTGGCAATTTGGCAACCAGGTGCCAAAACCCAGGCGAAAACCACCTAGTAGTCACAATGTAATAGTAATATAGCCGTGCGAAGATGGGCAACAAGTGATATAATAATGAAAAATAAAATAAGGAAAAATAATATAATAATCAAAAACAATATAATAATGAAAAATAAAACAAAACATTTACTCAATCTTTTATTACCTCACCCTTATATCCCTAATATTTACAATAAAATACAAAGTCACTTTTTAAAAGTTGCGCGTATTGCCTAAATAACTTTTTACAATAAAACCGTTTATATAAAGTAAACTAAAAAATAAAATTAAAAAATAAAATCATTCTAAAAAATAACGTGCGTAAATTATTCATTCTCCCCTCAAATATATGAAGAAGTAAAGGGTATTTTCGTTCGCAAAAAAATCACAAAATCTATAAAAGCACTGTAAAGGTTCGGTGAATGAAAAAAAATTAACTCACCTCAAAAATATTTAAAAAAAATCTAAAAAAGCATAACATGCATAGATTTTTTGTTTCTAATAAAGCATATAGCTCAATTCTAATGTTTTGAATTAATTTTTAAATGTAAACATATTTACTTTACGGAAATTACTTCACACAAAACCATTTAAACGCTTCAAATTAAATTACCTAAAATAATGTAACGGAGTACTATAACACATTCTCATATGGCAACATTTTTTACGCAAACAATACACATATTGCAATTTTTTTCTTATATGTCGAAAGTAATCGAAAAACTAAAATTGATACAAAATCGATTCAATGAAAGAATTTGGACACGAGATATTTCATAAAAACAGAACTATTGTGTGAACAGATGCGAATATGTTTTAGAAAATTAAATATATACCTATCTCTTAAATAAAATGATATCCTTTTATAAAAATCCTATTTATATATAAAATTTTATTGTTTATTTGAACCTGGCAATATTTTCTGGTTTAGTATATGATTAAAAACTACGGCATAATGCTCCAAAAATCCTAATATATTTCTGAGCATTAAATAAAATTTTCGTTCATAATTACTGAATATTTCACATTTTATGATAATTTTATGAAGTACAATTTAAAAAGTCAGTCATCAAAAGTAAAGCTAAAATAACACTAAAAAAATTATTTTTTGGCCGTAGAAAGTATATGAAACTTTTTTTTAACAAAGCTTGGCATATCTGCTTCCCGATTTGATATCAAACAATTTAAATAAGCGAAACTAGACGAATAAATCAAAAAACTTTTAATTTATTCGACTTGTTTTTGGAACAGATTTTTTTATCATTTAGACTTTAATATTTGTATCAAAAAAATCTGTTTACAAATAAATAAACCTACAAGTAAATTAATAAATAATATTTTAAACATTCACAATTTTTATATGGATGTCGTAGTTTAAAATGCTTAAAAGTTAAGTTTAAAAATCAAACACACAAACTTAAAATTATATGACACAAAACACACCATAAACTAAGTTTTAATCTACTAAGCGTTCGAGTTGTTAATTCTATATACATAAAATGAAATGCCTATCATTGGCATGGGAATTACTTAATGACGTTTTTATATTTGGATATAATTTTACAATAGTCTAAGCGGGGACCGTCAAAAAGACACCACCTTTTTCCAAGATAAGAACAAAAGTGGACTTGTGCTTTAAATTAGACAAAAAATCCGAAAAGTCCGAAAAAAAAAGTCTGGCGATCTGTAATTTGTAATTTTTTTCAGAAACTTGTCTCCCAATATTTGTGTCCTTTTCCTATACCTTCTAGTGAAGCGCGTTCCTTCTTAGGCCGCATCTTAGCTTACCATCAGGCGAGATCGTGGTCAAGCGCTTGTCTATTGATAATTTTAAAAAAAAATTAATGCCCCACATCATTTAAATGAGAAAAGAAAAACACTTGACGTTTAATTTTTTCTTATATCTTATCTACATATTAATACGTGAAGGAAAAACTTGGTACCTCTTTTTGATACAATTCTACGAATGGTGGAGTATGCAATTTGGCACAGTAAAGGTTCACATTGCAGAGGACTGCAGAAACCTTATATTTTTTAATTTAAATGCAATACAAATATATTACATTAATTAAAATAATCATTACACACACTAAATTCACATGACATACACGATAACATACACACATGTACAAATACTATTTTCTTTACGGCTAAAAGAACACTGGCCACGCTTCTTACATCGCTTGGACTCGAAAATTGAATTTCATCACTTACAACGAAATTCGTGTCGAAAATTGTTGTTTTAATATTAAAAAACAAGTTTCGTTTTTAAAGGTCCTTAAAGAAGTATTAATAAAATAATATTTTGACTCTTTGTAAATTACTGACATATTTTTGCAATACGAGTTGTCAGTTTTGCCGTATTTACATTTATCACAATAGTATCTAAATGAACAAATGAGCCAAAATATAGCACTTTCTTACTACCATAATTATTACCACTTTCTTTCTAAAAATTATTTTACAACGTTGGCGAGACCACCGTTTGATGATTTATGATGGACACTTCTATTCAGTGGTGGTTCTACCTTCTCTATACTCCATGTGTACAACAAGAAGACTCAACATGGCGAAATTGTTTTTTTTTTTGTAAGTACATCGAATTGCTCACTATGGAGACTTACAAAAAATGTATTACGTTTTTTTAATACATCTTTTAAAAATTTCTATATAGTTAGTTTATACTGAAAAAAAAAAACAATTTTTTAAGATATATTACGATCTCAGACAAGACAAAGTCCATTGTGGCCAGCCTTCTTTGTTGGCAAACTTAAAAGAGATTATATTGTTTAGTCAATGGTCGAATTTCAACCACAGGCGATCGCTAGTATAGAAAATTTAGTATTGCAATAGGTAAATATTTTGAGGGTGGTTTAGTAATAGTTGTGTCAAGAATAGCCAGTGCCTCAAATCTTTATGTTTTATAACTGATCAAAACACCTTTAATTCATAAGACATTTTACTTATGTCTCATACATGAATTTTACAAGAACATAGGAAATAACTTCAAAAAAATTAGCAAATTACAGATAACCAGACCGATGGATTACTATTTATGTTAAGTCTTAAAGTAATAAAGTCAATTTTTAATAGTCTCACGTGGACTGTAATGTTTGTAATAAACTATATAAAATTCTTTGGAAAAAATCTAAAAATTAGAAAGATCTAGTAAAATTAGAAGTGATTTTTTTTAAATACAATCCAAAAATTGAAATACAATTTGCCGTGTTAGCTTAAAATAGAATAAAAATTACATTCTGTAGTTGCTTGGTGCATGAGATGAAAATGTTTACAACTTTAGATCGATTAATGTTTTTTTTTTAAAATTTGTAATATTTCAAAAAGGTTATTAAGGACAGAAAAAAAAGTTACCCGTAATAAAAAAAATACCGCCATGTCTATACCCCGTAAGGGGTTAGCAGAGAATGAAGGGCACCAAAGATTACCCAACGATATTTAATCCTACGATGGTACAGGTGGTCACCTTATAAAAAGATCGGGCACAGACTAAACTTACTGAAGAGACTCATTTCCCGGTAGTTTTCCCGGTAAAAAATTTTTTTGATGTTTTGTGTATACAGGGTGCGTTCATTATTTTTTACCTCGACTTACGCTACCCCGACTTACGCGAACCCGGAGTTACGCGATTTTCAAATCTCGTTGATTCATCTTTTATTTGACTTAGTTGCTCCACACTATTGCTTAGCCAATGTACGTATTCAGACAATTGAAAGACAAATTGTAGAAAATATGCACTCTAATGAAAGCGTAATTCTTCTACAAAACAAGGAATATATATTTTTTGGGTTTGGAAATTTTGCGGAAAAAAAAATCAAGTCGACAAACTACTTTGTTAGATTTTATGAAGCCTTCTATATCAACATAAATTTGGCTGGCGATTTTATACTCTGCTGATTTTATGCTCTGCTATATAGTTTGAGATCTTAATAAACATTTTTTGTCTACGTGTATTTTTAAAAGCCTTAATCAAAAATATTTTTTTGGAAAATTATACCCCGATTTACGCGAATTCGACTTATGCGGTTGTCGCTCAGTCCCACCTATCGCGTAAGTTCGGGGTATTACTGTACATAAGTCTTTATCTGTAAAAACATGGAATGTGAAAAAACTATTTTTAATAAAATTATATACGTGTGTGTGTATTTTTATGTACATACAAACTTGGTATACCATGATTTGCTATTTTCTTACATTGACTCCTAAAAATGTGCTACAGTAAATTATTTTGTATTGCGTAAAGTATTCTCGCAATATATTTTATAGCACTGTCTGACGTAAACTCGCACTTTAGCTACGCGTTTCCGTGACCTAGTCTTTTTTGTATCAAAAATCGTGGCTTACGTGCAGGTTTTTCACACGAGCTATAAAACAGTATACGACATATCTGACTGAAGTTGTCTATTATCGCACGGTGTGAAGTCAGCGCCCAGCGCAGCAAGGATGCTAACTGGGTTATGTGTCTGTAGTTGTAGTTGGCGGGCCGGGGCAGCGCGCATCGCATTCAGCGAAATCTGACGAACAAGAATCCGACTCAATAAAGCCCAATTTGCCGTAGTGTGCGATACTTCATATAAAATATTAGATCGATCTAGGCGGATTTTTGCAATGCAGCCCGGCTCGTTGAAGCCTGCCTCAGTATGTTCAGCCCTTTAGACAATATTATATATGTATATGTCACTCACTCATCTGCTTTCCCTATCGTCGTAATCACTCAAGACATTTACATATGTTAGCGCATAGACTGCTCTGTTTGCAAACACCAATTTAGGCTGTTAAATTTTTGAAAATTTACAAAAATGATTTACAAATAAAATATCTAAATAATTTTGAGAATTAAAGATTTGGGAAAAAAGTGGCCATACATAATTTTAAAGAAAAAAATTACACGATGTAAAATGAATCAAATCAATGCATTAACAAAGAAAGTATCTTAAATAAAATATTATTATAAGTAAAATTTACTTAAAGATTAAGGGTTAAATAAGTTAGCGCTATGAATGCATTTCTTTTGCTATGCTTTCTTTTTTTTAAGTAAGTAACATAAATGTTATCCCATTTATGTTACTTACTTTTAATTTGCCCACTTACACAAACCTCATTGTAACATTATAATTTTTAAAATTCAAAAATCTGTATCCAAATTTTTCAAAAAAATGTATATGATCCAAACATCAAAAAAAATGCATGATTTGATTCACGTGTATAAAAACATACAGTATTTTAACTTTATATAACTAAAAATATCTACAAACATCAGTACATACTTAATCTAATAGGCATAAAGTCGCAATTTAAAAACCATGATAAAGAACGAGCTAAAAAGTTTTTAATAATCCTTTTAAAGCTAAAAATCCCGCTAAAATATTACCAATATCATGTATATTGGTAATAATTTTGACAAAAATAATTTATAATAAACATAACCTTTAAGGCAGCTTCAGACTAGGCAAAAAAAAAAACGAGAACTGACGGTAGTGAATTACTAAATACATATATTGAATGTCATATTTTAGTACTCCTTAGGGCATGGAATACTTTGCAGAAATAAAAGTATACACAGTTACTTTATTAATAATTTAATGAATTTATAAAAAAAATATTATTGGACTTATTTCAAATGTCGGCAATAACAAAAGACATGACCATCCGATATTTTGTTACTCATTTTTATAATTATAATCTCCTCCGCAGTCCGCACTCCGCACAGTTTGTGGTTTCCTTTCCTACACAATTTATTATTTTAAGTAATTAATAAATTTGATAACTAGCTAAGATATTTGTTTGAATCACGCCTCAACTATGGGACCAAATTACACGTTATTTGCTATATATGTAAATGAGTACCATGTCTTAACTAAATATGTAGAATAAATTTTAAAATACAAAAATATAGTTTTCTTAGATTTAAAAAAAATCAATCGCCCTACGGACGAATCTATATAGACGAATCTATAGAAGGGGTACATTTTCAAAACCACAAACCGGGTTAGCGAAGCGGCGTGCCTCCTAATTCACTTGAGTCAATGCGCTCACACGCATAAACACGATAGAACCTTGAGACATGCTACGACGCGGCATACCATGTAAAAAATGTGTAAGAGTCTTAAACGCTTCGATTCGATTGACATTTAATTACCTGAATTAGGGCCCAGAACTAATTATGTCTTGTGCTTATAGATTAATAGTAAGTAAATGAAAAACATAGTTATTGTTATATTTTTAACCGAGATATTATACATGCGCTACTTAAAAGTACAATAATATGTAGGTATTTGGTCAACATTCAATGGTCGTATTATCTATTTACTGTTGCAATCAGTTCCCCTCTGTCCGATAATTCAATAAATCCGTTAAATTAATTACAAATTTTGCCGAGTCTAGCTGAGCCTTAACTGTAATTTTTTTGATATCTCACATCCTCAGATCAAAAAATATAAAGACAGAAAGTCTTGAAGCTTTTTTTTAACTCTCAAAACCAAACTAAGCCGTGCGTAAATAAAACGCTCAAGCACACACGAGTGTCCAAGCTCAGTGCAATCGAGGTGTCATACAGTAAACTCATACATGTATAAAACAGTGGCATAACTATAACATACAGCAATGCTCCATCTTTATTTTCTTTAATCTGAGCTCACATCAAGTATATATTTCGAAGAATTTCATAAAATTACTATGCACACGATTTGGTCCCATGAAATATCCTGTTGTTTTAATAAACTAGGATCAGCGTATGTCATAAAGAACTTTTTCTCTTACAGCCGAAACATTCTCAGAAGCATTAGGCTGTACTGTATATAGTAAATCAAAGCTTTGCTATGTACCGAAATTTCAAGACATTCATTTTTTTTTCATAAATAATAATAAGATTCGAATTCGAGGGACGTTCGAATTTCAAAAGAGACAATATAAATGTTAAATAAATAAATATCGCTCGACAAATAACACAAATTGACACAAACAAATTGAATTGTAAGCAAACTATTTGCTTGTGATGTGGGTATTAGTCAACGATTTTTATAACGGTAAAACAAATAAATATTGAAATATATTTAATAAACACCCACACCCAGAAATATAAACGTCTATGATCATTACATAAATGTTTGTCTCTGTCCGGAATCGAACCCGAGTTCCATTGATTGCGCAATTAGTTAAACACACGACCTACGGTGCATAATGTTATTTTTTCTACCAACTTCCCAAATACACGAGGTTATCAATTGGGCTGTATGTTTTTTTTTACGTTTGTTACCTCAGAAATCGCTCATTTATAAACAACTTCGTTGTCTATAGGCGTTGGTTATCTCTTTCCATCAGAAGAGTCGTCTATTTGTTTATTGTCTTATAATTAACGTAAGATTATATTCTACTAGCGACCTGCCCGCGGTTTCACCCGCGTAGCTTTTGTTCCCGTGGGAATATCGAAAAGGTTTATATACTAAAACCTTCCTCAAGAATCAATCTATCTATTAAAAAAACCGCATCAAAATCCGCAGCGTAGTTTTAAAGATTTAAGCATACAAAGGAATATAGGGACAGACAGAGAAAGCGACTTTGTTTTATACTATGTGGTGATTTGATAATTTCCGAATAATGTTATGAGGCGAATTGGTCAAATTTTGTTATAAAGGGAAAATATACAAAATAATAATTATGCATTATTACTTTGTTTAATTTTTATTGTATAATGTCATTGTAAATCTTCGTTGATAGAATCTGTCAACTGACATAACTTGCACATGACAGCTGATAACAGAAGACAAGAGTTAGATAATTGCCACGTTCAGTCGCACTAGTACTACTTTTTTTTTTATATCATAAGGTAGCAAACAAGCAGATGGGTCTCCTGATGGAAAGAGTCAACCATCGCCTATAGACACCAAAGGCGTTAATGGTGCGTTGCTATCTTGTGGCGAGGTCTAATGCCACATGCATAAGTTTACCGGCTACCTTACCCTCCAAACCGGAACACGACAGCGACAAGCACTGACGCTATTGCGGCAGGAATAGGCAAGGCGGTGGTACCTGACCCGGGCGAGACAATGCAGAACTCTACCACCTAGTAGCCACGATGGTAGTGACTCGATAGCCATTCGGTCGCCTTTTACGACCTGCCTGGTAGAACGGCAGTTGGCCTATTCTACAAAGGAGGCCGGGACCAACACGGCGAAAAAACTTGTTTTTATACACCTGTTTGAAAAAGTATCTTCACGCTCGTACTGGTACTAATCATCTATAATTCAAATTATAATGATTTTAAAAAAGTATCTTCACGCCGGTATCCCTGAAGTTTAGTATTTGCTGTAATGTCGTTGTAAATATTCGTTGATAGAATCTGTCCACTGAAATCACTCGCACTTGACAGCTGTTAACCGAAGACAAGTGTTAGTTCGTCTTCTTCTTTATAGTACGAATGGCAATTATCAGTGAATTCTGCCAGTGTCGAGTGAACTTTGGAAGTGACACATGATATCCATTTCTTGAAATGGAACAAGTGTTATTTAATTGCCACTTTAGTAGCACTAGTGCTAATTTTTCTTTTTATACACCTGGTACTAATCATACGTAATTCGATTTATTATTGTTTACTTATAAAAAACAGTTTTGTATAAAATTAAATTTGTAATCAAACATATAATTCTCTTTTGTATGCTTTTCGGAATTTTTATCATTCATCCAGTACGAGAATCATACGGTATTTTATAAAAAATAAATAAAAACTCCTAATATAATACACTCACAAATCGTTGCGGTTTTAATGGTATGTAGCTTTTTATCGGTACCAATTCTCAAAGAAAATAGTTAAATCTCTTATTACGATAATTCTCTTCATTCCTAGTTTATTAAAAACAGAATCACATAATTATTATACTTAACATAAATATTTTTAAAAATTAAGTGATCTCGGCTTCAATGTAGATTTCCTTAGAAACTTATGAGCCAATTGTGTTAAATCTAGTTGATCTTGAGTTTTACCACAGGCGTATATCTCCCAGTTATTCTCAACCTGAAGTAAAAAAAGAATGACGGTAAAAAAAACGGCAAGTATCAGTCCAACATGTAAAGAAGTCCGTAACATCAAGAACATAGCAATACTCATTAATAGTTCAAATTTAAACTTAAACTCTGACTGAGAACTGTCATTTGTTGATCCGCAGGCGTACTAATCCCCTAACATTTGTAATCCGCAAACGATCAGTGATGACTCTTAAGCGTAATGAAAAATTCATCAAAGACGTCGCCAATTGCTTGCCACTTGCACCAAAAATAATCACGCGGTAATGACAGCCGCTAATATACAAGGCTGTTATGTGTCTTGCAATAACTAACTTAATTAATAACTTTAATAACTTTAATTAATAACTTCGCCGTGTTGGTCCCGGCCTCCTTTGTAGAATAGGCCAACTGCCGTTCTGCCAGGCAGGTCGTAAAAGGCGACCGATTGGCTATCGAGTCACTACCATCGTGGCTACTAGGTGGTAGAGTTCTGCATTGTCTCGCCCGGGTCTGGTATCACCGCCTTACCTATTCCTGCCGCAATAGCGTCAGTGCTTGTTGCTGTCGTGTTCCGGTTTGGAGAGTAAGGTAGCCGGTAAACTTATGCATGTGGCATTATACCTCGCCACAAGATAGCAACGCACCATTAACACATTTGGTGTCTATAGGCGATGGTTGATTCTTTCCATCAGGAGACCCATCTGCTTGTTTGCTATCTTATGACATAAAAAAAAAACTAAACAATTACGATAATTGCGTATTGCGAGATACGTGTTATCACGTTATCCCCGCCGGGCTACATTTGAAAGACTGCCTTCTACCGAGCTGGCGAATGTTTGACTATGCAAGTCACTACCATAGTGGCTACTTCGTGGTACAGTCTTCATTATCTCGCCCGGGTCTAGAACTCCCGCCTTAACCTATTCCTGCCGCAATAGTGTAATCGCTTGTCACTGGTAAACTTATGCATGTGGCTTTCAGACCCCGCCATAAAGATGGTAACACACCATTAACGTCTTTTGTATATACGGGGTTACTTTTAAAGGTCCGCCCAAATTTTAAAATCAAGAACTAAATATTGAATTGAAAATGCATTTTAATTATGATTGTAAAGTTATTGCAAGATAATATAAAAATATTCGTTTAAAAATGTCTATAAATTCATAAATTGGATGCACCGAGTCGTATGAGTAGGCCGCCGAGCGGTATGTGCAAAGCGGACAGAAGGACAGGGAGACATTACACGAGCCGCGCTGGAGATTAGTGATGAACGATACTACCGAATCAGCTGAATTTTGCGTAATAGAAATTATATCCATGCGTTGTTTTCTGTGACGGATAAAAATGAAATTTTGAATTTTTTTAATGATTTTTAGGGTTCGTACCTAAAAGGTAAAACGAAACCCTATACTAAGCCTCCGCTGTCTGTCTGTCCGTCTGTCTGTCAGTCTGTCACCAGGCTGTTCTCATAAACCGTGATAGCTAAAAAGCTGTAATTTTCACAAATTATGTATTATCGTTGCCACTATAACAACAAATACTAAAAATAAAAAAATGAAAATATTAAGAGTACTAATAACGCCACATACAATACATATGTTTTTTTCGTATTTTTTTTGCTATGATGTTACGGAAACCTTCGTGCGCGGGTCCGACTCGCACTTGGCCGGTTTTTTTATAACATAAATCGAACATATTATCGATTCTAAACAGTCTCTGAAAATTTGTCTAGAACTTTAAAAGTAAACCTGTATAGGTGATGATGGTTTATTTTATTTATTTATTTT
Source organism: Apodemia mormo (assembly GCA_036924255.1). Classification (NCBI taxonomy): domain Eukaryota; kingdom Metazoa; phylum Arthropoda; class Insecta; order Lepidoptera; family Riodinidae; genus Apodemia; species Apodemia mormo. Next base: position 12,630,662 of record JAUPFN010000024.1, on the reverse strand, counting down.
CTCTCTCTCTCTCTCTCTCTCTCTCTCTCTCTCTCTCTCTCTCTCTATAAAGAAAGATATCTACTTGCTTATAATACAAAAACACGAGTCGCTGTTAAAACCCTTACGGGTATTAATTAGCGTTCGTCATTTTAAAAAAAAGGGGTAGTAATTTGTCACGGCGGCTCGAAGTACCGGTACCGGTACCGGAAATACCGGTTTATTTCAGAGTAATTCGATCGAAATTCGGCGTTGTTATAACTTCATATACAATGCCACAAGATTACAGTCCACCTTACCGTCCAAACTGTAACACGATAGTGACAAGCACTGAAGTTATTGCGTCAGGTATAAAGCGATGCTGAGACATTGCAAAACTCTACTACCTAGTAGTTACGTTGATAGTGACACGTTTTGGCTATTGTTCGTATTGTTGCGAATAATCAAGAAACGTGAAGAGTTGGAGCGCTGAAGAGATCTAGAAATAAAAGAAAAAGATAGCTACTTCTATTGATAAACAATAGCCGCCGTTAGCCGAATAGTTATGCCATAATTGACCATATCGCTTATACCATAAGGGTGAAAAAAGCGTGTACAGTAACTTGTTTAAGATTGGATTGTTTACGCGAAGATTCAGGAATGTAGTCGAACTTTACCTTGGATATAAATAGGGATGTGTTGTCAAATAGAGTGCAGTTTTTATAAAGTGATTCAGAGCGAAAGTACGGGCGACCAGTGTGAAGCGATATGTAGATATATAGTAGTGAATTAGAGAAGTATTTTATTGTGTAGTTGGTTAATTCTAGTGTTAGTATAGTGAGTGTTATTAGTGCTTATCAGTGTATTTACGAACTGCATTGTGGTGTTTTGTATATTTGTCTTGTATATACACGGCTTTAATATACGTGATATTTTATTGCATAATACGAACTCGAAGCACGTAACAGTATAAATGAACATCTTTTTGTCATAATCAAAATTGTACCAATACTTACCATGATAAAAGAAGGTTTTTCTTCTTTAATCGAAGGTTCTGTGTCAAACTTGATAGACCTTACAGCTGACTTTTTAACCACCAAAGGCTCCTCAGACCCGCGTGATATCTAAAATTAAACACAAAATATAAATTTATTTATGAGACCATAAAATCAACATGAAACAAACAAATTAATTCACATAATTTAAACGCAGTATAACTACAAGGACCGATTCCCTAACTCCTGTATATCTAACTGGATCAGATCTTCGCCTTTATATGGGACCAAATGACTGCCCATTTGGTACCGCCACAAAAATGTATATTTTTCAAACCCTGAATGAAAATTTTGTTTATTTTGTTCTAAATTCATAATACATAATAAGGAAATGACCTTTTCCACGTCTAAGATATGAAAGAATTTGAAAGAGGAGGTAAACAAGTTTAAACGCTAATTAGTAATATTAATATTATTTAGGCTAGAGATACCACGAAAATTAGATTAGATATAATTCGGTATTCGACCTATTTGACCAATTTCTTTAGTACATAGCATTTGACCGAATATGGGAACTGTTCGGTGAAATTTCGACCTAATCAAAAGAAAGAGTCGTACATAAAATTACTCAAGAATAATTTTGATACAAATTATTCTTTGGACAAACAGATAGACGATATTTTTAGCTTTACAATACAACAAGCATATTTGTTACTTAATCAGTTATAAACAAGTAATACGTGTCGTTATACGATCAACTTGCGATCAAAACGAGCACGCCGCTGAACATTCGGATACCGAATATTCTGTATTCGGCTAAGGGCCTGACCGAATATTCGGTATTCAGCTAAATCTCTTATTTCAGTATTAGCAGAACTTATTGGCACTTCAATGGTAGGGATTGCCCTTTGGGACCTTTACCACTGGATCGCAGAGTGTGCTGCAACTCATCTGTATATGATATCTACAGCCTTGCCATATCCCACCCAGTGTGTGGTCGCGTTTCCGATCTGGTGACAGTTTTAAAAAAAATGTTGACCCATCAAAATAACTTGTAAAAAGTTTTGTTGCATAAATTACTGATTTTTGATTTCACCGGAACGCCAATTCTAATCAATGGATTATAATCCAGTCGGTCGCAAAGAATCTATTAGCGTCACATACAATAGTATCGGAGAGAAATATTAAGTATTAATCTTTTAACATGAATCTACTCATTAACAGATGACAGTGTCACCGTTTCCCATCTACCCCCCAATTCACGTAATTAAGTCAATGCGCTTAGAACTTTCACACACATAAACATGATAGAATGTCGAGACGTGCTACGACGCGGCATAATATGTAACAATATGTGTAAGTTTTACACATTTCGACTCGATTTGCCGATTGATTGTAGGCCCCTACTCTCGACATACTGCTAAGCTGCTCTCAGTCTTTGGTGCTAACCTGATTAAGTCAAGTACTTCACCACCATTTTCTATCGACGTTTGAGATGCTACAAAGCTGAACTTTAAGTAGCGCTCACAGTTGTTGTTCTAAGATAAGTACTTAACATTTAACAAGATATTTAAGAAGATTTAAGAAGATTTAAGAACATTTAAGAAGATAACAAGATTTAACAAGATTAAGATAAGTACTTAACATGATCTACTCACGAACTGGTGACAGCACCATCATTTTCCATCTACTTACTGTCGAAATACTACAAAGCTAAACTTATAAGTCGTTAGCGTTAGGTTAGACTGACTTAGGCTAAACAAACTGGACATTGTTCAGTTTGTTTGATATCCTCATATTTTGAATATTTGTAAAATATTCTTCCTAACATTTTAACTCCAGTGTGCATGTTAATTTTAACTTTTTTGGTTTTGATTGTGGAAATAAACTTATACGACACCACTCCTCTTGAGCGGCACTCACTACTGACAGCACCGCGACAACCGCTTAAGCCCCGTTTTCACTTTGATTAGTACGAGTGTGAGTGTTGATCAGTGCGAGTAATAAGTAATCAGCATCTATTCACTTTTACTATGCTGATTACAAATCACTCGCACTGAGTGCTAAGTGTGAGTTTTTCTTTTCGCATTCGATCGTGAGCGAGTTTCGACTTTACTAGGAATTTGTATGTGATTTGTACAGCGCCACCTAGTGGTAAACTAGTTTCTCACGTTTACCACTAGGTGGCGCTGTACAAATTCCTAGTAAACTCCCAAAGCGCTCACGATCGAATGCGAAAAGAAAAACTTACACTTAGCACTCTGATCCACAGCTATCTTCACGTATTTTTTGCTTACACAAATTACACAATACAAAGCACTTGCATTAAACACTCACACTCGCAATAATCAAAGTGAAAACGGGGCTTTAGGGGTCTCGTCGAGTGAGCCGTTTCGAACGTTTATAGGTAGTTTCCGTACTGCTTACATATTTATACTGTGCTACAGCGCCACCGTTTCTATCTACTCTCGAGATAATGCAAAGCTGAACTTTAAAAGCTTACAGTCGTCGTTTTAGATAAGTACTTTAACAGGAACTTGCTCATCAGTTAATGGAATATGCGGTGACAGCATTAGCAGTGCTAACTCAGACCAAAATATATAAAGACAGCGCCTCAAACAAGTTGAAGTCTGTAAAGTTTTGCAACTCTCATAACCAAGTTGACCCATGTTAATAAAGACAACACTCACGCACACACTTACATTCCAAACAAAGCTGATCCCTGACAGTACGAGTCGAGTACAGTACAGTGATACAGTAAACTCAAACATGTATCAGATAGTGGTGTCACTATGACACATGGCAGTGCTCCATCTTTACTTTTTTATGTGAGGGTACTAATTGAACATTTTTTCCTGGTTTTTAACTTATGTAGATAAGGAGTTACTGATTTTACCCCGATTTTCGAAAATTGAGTTTTCACCAGATGTCCACGTTTTGAAGTCCTAGGAATCTTTTCCGACTATTTTCACGATGACGTCAGTATGTCTGTATGTATGTATGTATTTATGTATGTATGTATGTGTGTGTGTATATGTATGTGTGTATATAAACATCTCATAACTTTTGAACGGCTCGACTGATCGAAACGCGGTTGATGGCATTCGATTGGATTCCGCTCAACTTAGATTTCATGAAAATTTTAACCGATTCAGTTCAGATTTTGAGAAATTTTGAAAAACACCAATAAAAATTTTGAATAAACAGTATTTTTTTAATACATCTGGAATTTATTTATCGATTGAGTACAAAAACTAATCAACTTTAATCCTCAAAAAACTACGTCTAATAGGTACATAAATTGCATCAAAATCGGTTTATCCGTTTGGGAGTAATCGTTGACGAAAAATTTTGAAAAAAAGTGTTTTTTACATAGCATCGAAATTTTTCGACCTATCGATTATTTAGCTAAAGCAATATTTTAGATTTTAAAAATTAAGTTGAATGCCATCATCGTTTTCAAATATACAGCTTTTCAAAAATTAATATACTGCCATTTTTAACAAAATAGATGTTCGAACTGAAAAATCTATGCTAATTTATATTTTTACTCTTTTGAGCTTAAAATACCTTAATTTTGTGGGAAGTTTCAGGGATGGCCCGTTACTGTCGGTGGGTGAAGTGGATAAGGTAACTTTGTCCATTAATGTAATTATTAAAAAAAGTACTAGTTTCTAGAGTTTTGTTAATGTTTTGCTGGTATCACTGTCTCACTTATTCCTGCAGCAACAGCACCAGTGCTTGTCACTGTCACGTTACAGTTGGAGGGTGAAGTGGATAAGCTAGTTTTGTCCACAAATGTATTATGTAATTATTTAAAAAAAACTACTAGTTTTTAGTTCTGTTAATGTTCTGCTGGTATCACTGTCTCATTTATTCCTGCAGCAACAGCATCAGTGCTTGTCACTGTCGCGTTACTGTTGGAGGGTGAAGTAGAAACATACATTTGGTATACAGGTTTCTTTTTAATTACATAATGAATGCGCATTATGTAAACGTATATGACTGACTTCTGTTATTGACTGCGAAGCTGCCATGTTTTTTAATATTTCTCTGCTGCGCATGCATCTTTCAATAAAAAAATTAGTACCAAATTCATTTCCTTTCTTTGTCTATTTTAGCTTGCGACTACTCTATGTATGAAACCTCTATGGCTAAAAAGACCACCGATTCTATTTTTTTTTCTTTTTGGCATGGGCGTTAAGCATTCACGAACAATATACGTCAATCGAGTCGCCATATTTAGGGCACTTACACATTACTTTGCACATTATTCCGCGTCATAGCACGACGCGACGTTTATGTGTGTAAGAGCCCTACGCGCTTCGACTGGTTTGACGTTTTGTTACGTGAATTAAGGGCCTGATATTTGCATAACAAGCATAGATGTTGGTATTTCTACATCAGCCTTTTGCGGTGAATTAGTTTTGTTGACTTTGGCAAGTAATTTGTTTTTTGAGGTCAAAATGTAAGGTCGATTAGTGTTATTTTTCCAGTACTACTTATCATTTTTATTAAGTAGGTAAGAAAACATCAAATCACTCTTCTCGTGAAAAATAGCAACCAAAATATGTAGGTAAGACAGTTGTACCAAACCTTGGCGTAACGTTTTGAGATGTAATACCACCTTATCCAAAAACGTTTTTAGGACTAGCTGCTACCCGCGGCTTCGCTCGCGCATATTTACTTTAGAAATTATTTAACCTTTCTTTACAAGCTACTTCCATTATTTTCTTCTTAGGGATCGAATTCTCTTATTACCTACTAGCTGTTACCCGCGACTTCGTTTGCACGGACTTCGTTTACTCCGCACAGCTCCTCCCCTGTAGGTGTTAGCGTGATAACATGTAGCCTATATTTGACCCGACCTGTAGTAATATTCGTGCAAAATTTGAAGTAAATCCATGCAGTTCTTTTTGAGTTTACCCCGGACATACATTGACTTTCCTACGATTTTATTATATGTATAGATTTTACCCCTTTCGGATAGATTTTTTAAAAATCCTTCCTTAATGGATGCCTACATCATAAAAGAAATACATGTGCGAAATTTCAAGTTTCAACCCTAAAGGGTTGACCAGTGCGTTGATACATCAGTCAGTCACTTTTGCCTTTTATAAATATAGATTTATAAGAAATTTCAATCATGTAGCATCTTTCGGGGCGGAGCTACTATACTACATAGGTTGACTGGTAAAATATTGTACATAAACTAAGGGAAGGTGTGCCGTATTCGATTCTGATATAGAAAATGTAAATAAATAGGTTTTTTTTATTTTTTTTTATATCATAAGATAGCAAACAAGCAGATGGGTCTCCTGATGGAAAGAGTCAACCATCGCCTATAGACACCAAAGATGTTAATGGTGCGTTGCTATCTTGTGGCGAGGTCTAATGCCACATGCATAAGTTTACCGACTACCTTACCCTCCAAACCGGAACACGACAGCAACAAGCACTGACGCTATTGCGGCAGGAATAGGTATGACGGTGGTACCAGACCCGGGCGAGACAATGCATAACTCTACCACCTAGTAGCCACGATGGTAATGACTCGATAGCCAATCGGTCGCCTTTTACGACCTGCCTGGCAGAACGGCAGTTGGCCTATTCTTCAAAGGAGGCCGGGACCAACACGGCGAAAAAAGGTACTTTAATTATGACCCAATACATATTAATATAATAAATGCGAAAGTTTAGGAGTTTGTTACTCATTCTCCAGAACTACTAGACGGATTTGGATGAAATTTGCACACAGGTAGGTGATGACCTGGAAGAGCACATAGGTTACATTTTATCCCGGAAAAATTCGTTGTTCCTGCTGGATTTACCAAACATTTTTATAATATAGCGGGCTGCACGGTGCAGTATCCAATAAAAATATTAAGTACAGTTCCCGTGCATAGTAATCAAAACTGATTGTTTATAAACAGAGATTTGCCGCTGCGCTATCTGAAGTCAAGGCGCGCGCCTGTCGCCCGCACGATGACCATATTTTTTGAATAATACTACACTAATTTTATTGTATTACATAGTTAAGCAATATTCTCTTCCTATTATATTTTTATTAGCTACATAATATGTGTCATACAACATGTACAGTATTTTACCAATCACCCTGTATAAAAGTTCCATGTTAGTATATTATCAAGTACAGGTGAAAAGAAAACCAAAATGAAGTTAATAAATACATTTATTGAAATAAAAAATGACATCGGATTCAAAATTGGATTTTTGGATTGGAACAAACAATATTGACAGCTAATAAAACAAAACAATATTACAAAATAGGTTTACAAAGCAATACATCAAACTTACTACTACAAAATATATTAAACAGTTTCAAAAAAAACATGTGTAACAAAAAACAATTCAACAATGAAAATAAATAGGATTTTCAAACAAAAAAAGGTAGAATCAACACAGGTCTGTCAATATTGTAGGAACGGAAAGAGAAGAGGAAAGAAACGAAAGGAAAAAGGCAAGGAATATGTCATTTATTTATTTCAAACAACGTATCACTTAAGTAGCTGCCGATTTATATTAAATATGTGAAATTTTTAACAAAAAAAAACGAAGAGAGAGAATAAATAAGTTTGGTAATTACATTACACAAGTACACAACCTCGACGCGTATGGATAAATTAAGAAAAAAAATTAATCTTTACAGGCAAATTACAAAGCAAAATATTTTAATAGACTTTATAAATAAATAAGGACAGGATAGGTTGCCTATTCGGGAGTGTTAGTCAAACCCCAAAACTATTCCCATACAGCCAATAATAATACTTCCAAAAAACCTAAATTTAAAATTTTAGAATCTTCTAAAAACGAAACCCTACCTAAATACGTACACTAATATTTAAAACTAAATTTGGTGCACGGTAAACTTGAGGTATTAAATTTTATAACTAATTTAAAAACTAACTCGCGAATATATTACTCGAAAATTCATTTGATGAAAATTTCATCTTTGGTACCTTACGTCTAATCGACAGTGCACTTAAATTTTAACACTACAGTTATCGATTTTATACCGTAATTTTGATCGATTTTTTTAATCGATTTATTTAAACATTTCTCGTTTTACTCATTGATTTTATACAAGCATTATATTTATACCGTTCGATGGTCAGTCATATAATTTTAATCGACGTGTTAAATTATTGTCTTGATATACCTAGTTGCGTCAATTTTAATCGTAGCATAAAAATCGTCATTTTACGCAAATCCGTATTTAATGTATTTCAATTAATTAGAATTCTTTGCAAAATGTATTGCTAAATAACTTGAAACACAACAGGAAACTTAATTAATTAGTGTCAAGGTTGTGTTTATCAATTGCTGAATAGTCAAATACTTGCTTCTTTTCTTCTTTGGTTTAATCATTATAATCTAATATGATTATAGATTTAAATACCACCAATTTTCTAGACAGTTTTATTATTTTTTACTCATATTGAATAGCATGATATTGTATTACACACAAATACTTTTCAATTTAAGAATTATACTCTATTTGATTTGCTTTTAACGATATAAGTCAAAAATTTATACTGATATTTTAAAATTGATAACATAACAGAATTAAAAACTATTGTATTCAGAAATAAAACAGATTCTACTAATATAACTTACTGAATACTACTACAATATGCGGAATTACTGTAATAATTCGAGTATAATACTTAAAATATATCAGGAGATGTATGTACTAGATTTATTACTTATGCTCAAAACGACTTAGTTTATTACGAGTAGTAACATTTTCTACGAGGCATAAGCTAAAACTGTTCCTATAAAAATCAAATTACCAAATGGACAAAAGAATTGTTGTTATTATTAGATTGATTGCTCATGGTTACTGTTATGAATGATGAATTGATGATTATAGGAACCAAGCATCAATAAATATTGGGTTATTAATGCTAGGTATAAGTGCATTACGGGCTAAATCAATAAAATGCAATAATCATGCGGTCGGTGCCCAATATAAATGTAAACGGTAATTATTTATTCATGCCATGATTGTAGAAAAAAATTAAATCTAAAATCAACTTTCTATATATTTTAATAAAAGCTAGATTTTAATTTGTCATAAATTAAATGTAACGATATTATCAAATAATTTTATTTTAAATAATTTTATTTCTTCATTCCGTTTATATTTTTTGGTATCCCGCTTTAGAAAAATTATACCACAATGTAAATTCTAAAATAATTATACTTTCTGCCAATTTATTTGCAACGGACATCAAATTATTTTTTATGCAGTAAAACTGCAGCAACTGATTTCTGATATCCTATATCTGAATGAATGAATGAATGAATGAAATTTTTTATTTCAGGTTCCAAGTCCCATAGTCCATCTGAGAAACTATGCATCAGATCTTCACCAAACTTAAATGGTGGTCCCATTTAGGTTTAGTCCCATTTCACGGGAACATATTGTTCCAAACAAAATGGATTTTAAAATTTGGTTCATAATACCTGATATAATAACCTCCTCATTTTGGGAAGTCAGTAGAAAATGAAGATATTCTCATTTTGATTATATTTTTTTTAATATCATTACTTCAGAACTCTGCAATTTTTTAACCAATTTGGATTTTTTCGAAGTATACATTCCATTTGGCGTCATATAAATTTGATAAACATTTGATTCAATGATCCAGAGATGCTAATTGTTTAATTTAATAGAAAATTTAAACTTTTAAAAGGAATATAATAAATAACTATGCAATGTATGGATTCCTTATTGATTTTAAGTTTATGACCAATTTGAGTTTCTTTGTATTTTAGACAGTGTTTTCTACTTGTCTTTAGATATCTGCTTCTGTTGCAATTTTATTTTTTTGGGAATCATAACATCCAAATATTACACAGATGAAAGTCTTACAGTAAATATACTTAAGAAAATATAATACTGTTTATAAAGTAATTGTCAGTTTTTTATTTGGTATATTTTTTATATTTTAAGATAAGAAAGACTAAGATAAAGTTATCTAACATATTTAATAAATTTCTTAAGCAGCCATTTTTTATGTATGAAATTTAATCTTTTAAATTATGACGTTACGAAATAGACTGAGTAGTCCAGTCTCTTTTCCAAGGAAAGAAAAATTATGATAAATGTATTTTGTTAGCCATTACTTAAATCTTCAAAATTGTTTAAACTGCTTGTCAAAGATATAAAGATGAGTACTTAAAATCGCTATGAAACCCGAATTATGAAAGGGCATGTTACATTATTGTATGGAGCCTGTAATAAATCTAGCTAGAAGCATACAGTTTACTATTTAAAAAACAGCGTAGTTTTAATATTAAAAAATAAATATCAAACAAAATATTTTTTGAGAATTTTCGTAAACTTCGAAAAAATTTTAGAAAATGTTTTAAAAAAAAATTTTTCTTTATATTCTCGATATTTTCGAGTTTTACTGATATCTATTTTTCATCGTCAGAGTGGTCAATTTTAACAGAAGCTACGACGGTCTTTATTTGGAACTTACGATGATTTATGGTTTGTATTAGGTATCATTATTTTCTACCTTTAACAAAAATATACACGAATCATTAATCGATTTTAGTTTCGATTGTTTCGATTAAACACGTTTTGTCACGATTATCCTTTTTTAGCCACGATTCTAAGTGATTGTGCTAAAATATATTTATTTCATAATTGTACTTTATGTACTTACGTCTTTATTTATATCGAACAAATACCGTATAATCTTATTTTTATCACGACACTTGTATTTTTCCCGATTTCATTAAAATCGATAACCTACATATTAAACATATAATAATCGTTATACATTTCCTCCGTTCCCGACTCCTTATTCATCTGCCACCATTGATTTTCCTTTTCAAAATCATTAGTTTTATTTGAATTTATTTTATTTGTAAGTATTTCATCTATCCTCGAAGTAGACGGCTTTTGATTGGTCACTTTGTATATGTGATCCGCCAATGCATTTGCTAGGACATCTTTAGGTGCGATTAAAGAATTATCTGAAGCTAATTCGTTTGGTGTTAAAATAGTTCGCATTCTATCTGCATTTAATCTAGCGAATGATCTAGGGGATTCGACATTAGTAATATTCCTAAATATATTCGGATTCGGTATGTTTGTTTGTTGTTCGTATATATCGTCATATAGTATTAAATTAGGGTCTAGGGTGTTAGGTACAGGATTAGTAGGGAGTGAGGACCGGTGTTGTACCTTTGTCTTTTCACTGATGACCGCTTCAATGTCCATTTCCTCGTATTGTAAGGGTTCTGGGGTGTTGTCTGTGCTCATCATGCTGTGGAGGCTTGTGGATTCTTCTAGAAGCGATTGTTTCACGATTGATGGCGGCGAAAATAGACCCGATGTGTCGCCAGCCAGAGTTTTGCTCTGTAAAAAGAGAAAATTGAACATAAGGTACACAATATTCACAGGTTTTGTTTCGTATATAATATAGAAGATTTCCTTTTTCGTACAGATTTTTTCTCACGTTCGTTTATTCAACAGGCTATAAAATTGCACTCCCTCACTGATGTAAAAAAATTTCTTTTAAATGGCAAGTCAGGAATTATTTACTTGAGTTTAGTTCCTGATTATTGGCTAAAATAATTTTAACTTGTTAACTGCTTCAGTATGAATACATTATTAACTATTAATCAATAATTAAATGAATTTTATTCTTATGTATTTGCGTAGAGTCAATGAGTGTATTTATTTTTTAAATGTAAGTTTTAAATAATTTTTTAAGATTTAATTATCTGTGCTTCAGTGTTATTTTTATATAATGTAATATTTAATGTACTTAAAAGATTTACTGATCTTTTTTTCACTCATTGTATCTTCTATATATTATTAAGGGTTGACTGGAAGATAATGCGCTGCAGCATCAAGTCTTTCTGTGCAATTGTATGTGTGAAAATTTTAATAAATAAAAATAAAAATGATGTGGTGTCGCGGGACACCAGGTAGGAACGAACTTCCTTCGGCTAAACGGCACTACTCGCTTGTGTACGCGACTGTCGCGCTTGCGCACGTCTCATTTAACGCTTTTATTCCACGCATTTTTCTTACGGTTTTACTATCACATTTTTTTCAGTTCGGTCGCGCAGCAAAATCCCTATCCCCTCCAAGCCTGCCGTAAGGAACTTCGTTCCAAAATATAAAATATTGAAATATTTGGTCTTGTATATTACTGTCATGTATTAGCTGTAGAATTCTGAAGCAACTTTCCTGATTTTTGCCGCCGAATTATTAGGTGTCAGAACAATTAATAACCGTGTTTAGACTTAATGGATTAGAAACTGTTAAGAGGGCACCGAACGAATCAGCATTTGTCATTTTATGCACTCTTTATATGTGTGTAAGCCGGCTTGTTACGCCGCATCAAGTGTAAGTAGGGCTGCCTCCAGGATTAATCTTTACAATCAAATGGGATGGTGAAAAGGATTTATCGATTCATTTAAATAGTGAAAGGCGAGAAACGTGATACAAATTCGTTGAACCCGGCCTTTCTGCCAAATAAAGCTTGAAAAAACACCGTGACAGCTGCTGCATTGCACCCAATTACGAAAAATGTAAAAGAAAGGGTTGAAAGTAGATTGCATGAGTTTCAGCGCACAAAATAATGAAAAATAACAAGTTTTTGAGGAAAAAAAAAGAAGCCAATAAAGTTTACAGAGAAACTCTTGAATATATACAAAAAAAATATGATTTTGAGGATTCTTTATCTAAACTCTTTTTCAAATTCAATGTACCTAACAAGTTCAATAAGTTACGAAGATTGAATTCATTTGATTTAAAAAATGTAGATAAAGATAGTCTTTATGACGAAACCCATAACTAAACCAAGTATTTCCTCAGTTTGTACAATACAACGATACAATATTTTCTGTAGATTTAAGGTGGATTCAGTTATTTAAATTCGCACCTGCGCGTGCGCGTGCGGCGTGCTGGTGGCGGCGGCCCAGGCGTGCGCCGCGCCGGCACGTGTAGTGTGTAGTGTGCAGTGTGCAGTGTGCAGTGTGTAGTGTGTGGCGGGTACTGACCGGCGTCTCGAGGTCGGGCACGCGCGCGGGCAGCTGCGCGTGCGCGTGCGGCGTGCTGGTGGCGGCGGCCCAGGCGTGCGCCGCGCCGGCACGTGTAGTGTGTAGTGTGCAGTGTGCAGTGTGCAGTGTGCAGTGTGCAGTGTGCAGTGTGCAGTGTGTAGTGTGTGGCGGGTACTGACCGGCGTCTCGAGGTCGGGCACGCGCGCGGGCAGCTGCGCGTGCGCGTGCGGCGTGCTGGTGGCGGCGGCCCAGGCGTGCGCCGCGCCGGCACGTGTAGTGTGTAGTGTGTAGTGTGCAGTGTGTAGTGTGCAGTGTGTGGCGGGTACTGACCGGCGTCTCGAGGTCGGGCACGCGCGCGGGCAGCTGCGCGTGCGCGTGCGGCGTGCTGGTGGCGGCGGCCCAGGCGTGCGCCGCGCCGGCACGTGTAGTGTGTAGTGTGTAGTGTGCAGTGTGTAGTGTGCAGTGTGTGGCGGGTACTGACCGGCGTCTCGAGGTCGGGCACGCGCGCGGGCAGCTGCGCGTGCGCGTGCGGCGTGCTGGTGGCGGCGGCCCAGGCGTGCGCCGCGCCGGCACGTGTAGTGTGTAGTGTGTAGTGTGCAGTGTGTAGTGTGCAGTGTGTGGCGGGTACTGACCGGCGTCTCGAGGTCGGGCACGCGCGCGGGCAGCTGCGCGTGCGCGTGCGGCGTGCTGGTGGCGGCGGCCCAGGCGTGCGCCGCGCCGGCACGTGTAGTGTGTAGTGTGTAGTGTGCAGTGTGTAGTGTGCAGTGTGTGGCGGGTACTGACCGGCGTCTCGAGGTCGGGCACGCGCGCGGGCAGCTGCGCGTGCGCGTGCGGCGTGCTGGTGGCGGCGGCCCAGGCGTGCGCCGCGCCGGCACGTGTAGTGTGTAGTGTGTAGTGTGCAGTGTGTAGTGTGCAGTGTGTGGCGGGTACTGACCGGCGTCTCGAGGTCGGGCACGCGCGCGGGCAGCTGCGCGTGCGCGTGCGGCGTGCTGGTGGCGGCGGCCCAGGCGTGCGCCGCGCCGGCACGTGTAGTGTGTAGTGTGCAGTGTGCAGTGTGTAGTGTGCAGTGTGTGGCGGGTACTGACCGGCGTCTCGAGGTCGGGCACGCGCGCGGGCAGCTGCGCGTGCGCGTGCGGCGTGCTGGTGGCGGCGGCCCAGGCGTGCGCCAGCGCCTTGCGCGCGCGCCGCGCCGGCACGTTCTCCTTGCCGCGGGAACCAACCCCACTACCACCACCACCACTGCTGATGCCGGAGTCGTTCACCTGCAAACAACACAATTCACTCATATTGTTATAGTTGTAACATGCCCCATTACAACATTACAGCCTTGGTTAGCGCGTTTTAAAACATCCGGGGTTCCCCGCGGCAGGCGGCACACCCCGCGGTAAATCCCCGACGAAGTTTACTTGACGAATTTAATCATTCAGTTGATATTTTGGTAACTACTAACAATATTATATTTAATTATTATTTACAGCATTGTTTAAGAATGTTTTTTTTGTTAAATTTGACAACGATATCTAGCATTGCATTTAAATAGCCCGGAGCAAAAGGGTTAAAGTCGTGCCATTTTTGAAATTGCCCCATTGTGGGATGTGGGCCTCACGTTGGAAAACACCGTCCTATATTCTTACAAAAAATAAAACTTACAAAAAGCATAAATACTAAAAAAACAAAAACCATCTACACGTCAGTGATAGGTAAAAGAATAAGTGCGTCTTCACTCTGCGTCTTCTATCGTATAATACAATATCATGAGGAGTGTTCCGACAAGTTGTTCGGATTAATTCCTGCCGTCGAATTCCATCATCAGACATCGTGTCAAAATTTGAAGTTCCACCTTCACCATCTCGATGTCTGGTATTCCACAACCGTGCGTTTCTCTCGAAATGTTTTGTCACGCACTACTCTGTTGTGGAATCAATTACCAGCAGAGGAATTTCCAAACGGATACGACTTGGGAAACCAAGAAAAGAGCTTATTCATTCTTAAAATGCCAACAACGCAACTACAAGACCTCCGATATTACGGATATCCATCATGGGCGGCGGTGATCACTAACCATCAGGTGCACCTCGTGCTCGTTTGCAGTGGCGTGCAATCCCTTAGTGCAATAAAGCAGTGCTTTACTTGCCATTCATGACTTTAATTAATAGTAAATACATAAATAAACCAAAAATATATTTATTTAAAAAAAAACGCCTAATATTTTATAAACAGCACCTATTTGCAAGCACACAAACATTATGTTTGCCAGGCGTTTGGCAACTTCAGTTTTCAACCAAGTAAGGCATGTCACGATCTGTAGGATATTTGTTAGCATGTGTGTAGTAGTTTTTGTGTTTGTACTCAGTTCGCAAGCGCACACATCTAGTAATTTCGTAAGCAGCGATGACGTAATCTACTACGGCAGTCCACAGCCTGACTGTTGCTAATGCGTATTATCCGACTAAAATTAATAGATGGAAATCTAATAAATCACGGTTGCACATTATGCATTTTTGTTTAGTAAGGTTTTATTGGTTTAAATAGGAGAAATGTATTTATGTTTTCCGAAGCTATTTGCTTTTTTCGTGTGATAAGCATTGTTTATTATTTTGTTTGCGTCATATGTTTATTATTAGTTTTCTTAGAAGATTTTTCATTTTAACATTTGAAAAATTGTACATTTAAGTTTATTACTGAGTTTCTATAATAATTATAGTGATTTGCTTTTACTAGTGCATTAATTGTAGATTTTTTTAATGTTATTTGACTGAAATTCCTGTTGAAAATGTGTGTTTATTAAAAATTAAAAATAACAAGTTCTCACAATTGTCATTCAGTGAAAAGATTCAAATTGTGTCTAAAGATAGGTGTGTACTCGAGTTACAATTAAACCAGCAAAAAGGAAATGTAACTCGGAAGTTGCATGTTAAAAGTTATGAAGCGTCTCTCTGATTCGGAATATAGAAGATGTACATGAATAGTAGTACCTCCAAGACTTGTTCTGTTGTCATGGTTTCTGATTTAGAGATCCGTAGCGTGGCTGTAGCTATACTAAAAATCTATAAAAGAAAGTTTTTGTGACCGAGTACCCCTCCGCATAGTGCATACCCAGTGTCATAACCTTGTGCACGCCGCTGCTCGTTTGCCCCCTCTTTCATAAAAAAAATACACCCACAATTAGCCGAAGATACTTAGTCCCACAATGTCATAGACGGCAAACCTATCGCCAACCCGGCACTTATCCAATCCCGAGTAACGTTGTTTTTATCAGAAAACTGAAAAAAACACATTTTTGAATTGCCCGACCCGGGAACCAAGTCCTCATGTGATCAACCTAGAAACCAAACCACTGGACCAGAGGCGATATACTGAAAAACTATTCATTAAATTAAAGAAATTATTCCTCATACAAATTCATACACCCTTTAAGAAAAGATCTTTAACCTCCATTGATTTCATAAGAAACTATGCTAGTCGCTCGACCAACGTAACAAACATGTTGCTGACGAGAAACCATGCGAATTTCTCCTACCATAAATCGTCTAACGCAGCTAAAGAAGTTTTCACTTCAAAACTAAGCAAGCCTTATCATTATCTTATAAGCAAGTAATCGCATATGATTTTTTTATATCATAACGAACCAGCAGATGGGTCTTCTGATGGAAAGAGTCAACCATCGCCTTTAAACACCAAAGGTGTTAATGATGTAAATGGTCGGGTCACAAAAAGCAAAGGCGTAGCACCATTCAGTCTTATAAATGACGTCAATTTTCACTTACGTCTATTGAGAATACAAATAATTTTAAAATTTAAATGTCAAAATGAATGAATTTTGAATGATAATAAAAAATACGGGTATCCTATTTTTCAATCTAGTTTCAGATAAAAATGTAATGTATGGGTGTTAAAAAAATGAAATGTTGTCAATGATTACAGCTGTCCTTTTGCGAATTGTCTGACTAGATGCAGATATTTTATTATTAAAAAAAGTCTTAGACTGGCACCTGCCACAAATTCTTACCTGTCCATTATTCTCCTGATCCGCAGTAGAAGACAACATGGAGTCGTTTAGCTGCAGCGTAGTGTCCGAGTTCTCCCTTTGTATCATTTCCGTGATATCTTCTACAAGCAGTCCAGGACTAGACGGCTCGTATTTGAGGCCGGATTTTTTTCCGATTTCTGCCATAGCGATTTTGAAAGGAGTCGGGGTCCTGGAAATATAATAGAAGTATAACTCACTAGTTCTAATGAAAACATGTAACTCATTTGTTCTAACATATTATTTCACTCGTTCAAATAAAAATACCTATGTAACTCATTTGTTCTCATGAACATTTAAAGCTCATTTGTTCTAATAAACATATGCAACTCATTTCTTCTAATAAACATATTATACAGGGTTACTTTTAAAGGTCCGGCAAAATTTTCAGAGACTGTTCAGAATCAATAGTATGTTCAATTTAAAAAATCATCCGGCACAAAAACAAAACGCATGGATATAATTTCAATTACCCAAATTCGAACTAAAATATTTTTGTGCCTTCAATCAGATTAAAAGTGATCGTGAAAAATGTACTTTAGAACGACAGATTACATAATAGTTACTATCGTAAGTATAGGTAAATGTAAAATGTCCCACTGCCAGCAAGACTCGGTGCATCCAATTCATGAAATCAGTGGGATATTTTTAAACAAATATTTTTATATTATCTTGTTATAATTTTGCAATAATAATTAAAACGCACTTTCAATTCAATATTTAGTTCCTAATTTGAAAATTTGGGCAGACCTTTAAAAGTAACTTTGTATATTATTGTATTTTGTATAATATCTATACATCTATACAAATAAATAAAATTGGAGTGTCTGTTTGTAATATTAAAATAACCGCTTTTTAGTAAATGCATATATACGGTACATATACCAAAATAACATTTTTTACAATTTTTGTGTCTGTCTCTCTGGAACGACTGGACCGATTTTGACGAGACTTTTACTGGAAGATAGCTAATGTGATAGGGAGTAACTTAGGCTACTTTTTTTCGAAATTTTCCTACGCGGACGAAGTCGCGGGCTCAGCTAGTCTTCTAATAAACATATTATATATTAGTGTATATGTACTCATTTGTTGCAATTTAGATGTGTAACTCATTTGTTTTAATAATCATATGCAACTTATTTTTCTTAATTAACATTTATTATAAGTGATTTGTCTTAATGAACATATTATGTAATTATTTGTTGCAATAAATAAATTATGTAACTCGTTTGTTCTAATGATGAAGATTGTAATGAAAATGTGTAACTCATTTGCTCTAAAGAAAATATGTAACTCATTTGTTTCAGTGACTGTGTGTAACTCATTTGTTGCAGTGAAGATGTTTAACTCATTTGCTCTAAAGACCATAATATGTAACTCATTTGTTTTGCTGATGATGTGTAACTCATTTGTTGTAATGAAGATGTGTAACTCATTTGATCTAAAGAACATATGTAACTCATTTGTTTTAGTGACTATGTGTAACTCATTTGTTGTAATGAAGATGTGTAACTCATTTGATCTAATAAACATATGTAACTCATTTTTGTTTTAATGACTGTGTGTAAGTCATTTATTGTAGTGAAGATATGTAACTCATTTGATCTAATGAACATATGTAACTCATTTTTGTTTTAATGACTGCGTGTAAGTCATTTATTGTAGTGAAGATATGTAACTCATTTGATCTAATGAACATATGTAACTCATGTTTGTTTTAATGACTGTGTGTAAGTCATTTATTGTAGTGAAGATATGTAACTCATTTGCTCTAAAGAACATATTTAACTCATTTGTTCTAATGACGACATGTAACTCATTTATTGTAGTGAAGATGTGTAACTCATTTGCTCTAAGGAACATGTGTACCTAACTCATTTGCTCTAAAGAACATATGTACCTAACTCATTTGTTCTAATAATTGTGTCTTATTTGTTGTAACGAAAATCTATAACTCATTTTGTTCTCATGATTATTGTAACATTTGTAACTCATTTGTTCAAATAAACATGTTCCATATATTAGACATATGTAACTCATTAGTTATAATGAAAATATGTAATTTATTTGTTTGTTTTAAAAATTTGTGACTAATTAATTGTTCTTAAGATGTTTAACTTGTTTGCGGTAATGAATAAATAGGTAGTTTCATATAAAAAATCCAATATGAGCATTTTTGTAATTCTTAAAGTAAACGTACAAACACGCCTATTCCCTTACGGTATTGTTATAGTGAATTGTTCAGTTCACCTTGTTTCAGCGTGTAGTCAGTTAGCGAGATAGGTAGTAATCCTGATAGCATACTGCAGATCGACAAATTCATAAAGAATGAAACACATATACTTAACTAAAATACTAACTAAAATACCCTCAATATGTTAATTTTAATCCAGGTTCCAGTACAAAATTAATTAAATATAAATAGTTCAAAAATGCTTTTTATCATAACATTACACTATGAAAAATAACCGTGAGGTGGATTTAAAGTACGAAGACAGTAATATCAATCAGTATATTTATACTAATACATATAAACTCACTTCGGCGTGTGATTCCTTAGTTGACTGCCACCCGGCGTGGTGATGTTGGACGGAGTTGGCGTATGTAATAGCGGACTAACTCCCAACTCCTGAAATGCAGTTTATAATAAATTAATAATTTACAATATTTCTTCCATGTTTGCAGTATAAAGGAGAATGATGAGTATACATAAATAATCGCCTAGAAACCAACATAATATTATGTTGATAAATCTGTTTATATAAATACATTACATTGTTGTCTACATCAAATATTTTCTCTTATTATTATTAATAATAAAAGGTTACTCCTCTACTAATTTTTATAATTTCACCTAAATTTGTTTCGGAAGATGAACCCAGGTGTATACGTAGGTCACACTATAAGTTTTGCGTAACTTAAAAAAACAACATGTTATAACCAAAATATTATGTTTACTGCTTTTTAAAATAATCTCCTTTACATTTTAAATATTTCTTCATGCAATCGAACCATTTTTTAAACAGGAGAACCACAGATCTGAAGGCATGTTTTCTACGTGCTGATTGAATGCAAACACTGCCCCTTCGGAGTTGGTAAAATGAAATTGAAATGAAATGAAATTTATTTATTGCTCACAATACGGTACAGATTTATAGGTTTACAGTTTAAAAGTAAAACCTCTCATCAAATCCTTGATTTTGGGGAAAATACAGAAATCACAGGGTGCTAGGTCGGGGCTATGCGCAGGATGAGTGACGAGATGTACTTTTACGGAAGCTAAAAATGACTTTTTTTATTGGCCGTGTGTGAAGAAGCGTTGTTCTGGTGTAGGAGAATGCAGATATTGGATCGTCTTTCGCGAACTTTTTCTAACACCCTGGGTAAACAAATGGTAGAATACCACTCGACATTAACACTCTTTTGATCTTCAAGTGGAATTGTACAGATGGAACCCGTAGCTGAGAAGAAAACGCGATCATTTTTTTACCAACGTTTCTCGCCTGTCTCACTTTTGTTGGCCTGTTTTCATTTTCAAACATCCAATCACAAGATTGCTGTTTTTTTTCGGGTTCAAAACAATAAATCCACGTTTCGTCTCTTGTGACAATGTTATAAACAGTATTAGAATGTCCGTGGTCGTACTTTAGTAGCATCTGTGAGCACCATTCCACGTGAGCCTGCTTTTGCTCCGCTGTCAGTTCATAAGGGATCCAACGACAACAAAGTTTCCGAACTTTCAATTCTTCGTGTAAAATTTTCTGAATTTAGCTCATACCAATCCCCATTAGTCCTCGAATTGTCTCATAGGTAATCCGGGGGTTTTCTTCAATTAACTGCTTAACAGTAGCCACATTATTTCCATTGACGGTAGTTGAAGGCCGCCCTTCACGAAATTCGTCATGTAAAGAAACTCGACCTCTCTTAAATTCAGCAAACCATCGCCTAACGGTGCTCAAACAAGGTACTTCTCGCCCAAAAGCATTTTGAAGACGAGCAGCACAGTCTTGCGGAGAAAGAGAAATTTTAGAATCATAAAAAATCATCGCTCTAAAATCTTTTCGACTTAATTCTATTTTCGTTGCGTACGTAGAACTTTGATGTGTGATAAAAAAACAATTGACAAATCATTTCATACTAATATTATAAATGCGAAAGCCTGTCTGTCTGTTTCGCTTTCACGGCTAAACCGCTGGACCGATTTTTATGAAATTTGGCATGGGTATAGTTGAAGATCCTGGGTAAAACATAGGCTAATCAGTCCCTGGAGGGCTGAAATAGAAAAAAATAGGGGATGAAATTTTTATTAAAAGCTATTTGGACGACTTATTAATATACCCGCGGGCAAAGCTGCGCGGGTCAGCTAGTTCAATATAAAAACGTCGTCTTCAATACACCTTCCAGTACAAAAATATACAAGAATTTTTCACTAAAAAACCAAATTTTCACTGTTATAGAAGCACAATATTCACAGAACACGTGTTACTTGCAACTAAACTAGCCGAGAAATTCCATTGTACGTAGCAGCTGTCGCTTCGCTCTCCCCTCCACGTTTTTCTACCTGTTCAAAATCCCTACTGCTATTTTTATACACAGGTATCTTCGAAAAATGTTCCTATATGTCTACTCAGATAAGTTTTAATATATAAATAAAAAAAAATACTGTTTAAAGTGATAATATATGGTCAAACATTAATTTTTCATAATAATTTGTTTAAACAATGAAACAATGGAGTGCACAAAAAAATGTTGGGTAAACATTGCAATTTATAGTTTAAAAAATAATATCCCACATCGATCATATAATTCCTTCACTATAACTCTAATCCGAGGTGAAAACCCCCAGGCCCTCCACTAATAGTAAATATCATAAATATAGGTACATGTAAAATGATACACTGCCAGCATTAGAGTTCATCCATGAATTCACAAGAATCGGTGCATCCAATTCATCAATTTAGTGGGATATTTTTATATTATCTTGTAATAATTTTACAATAATTAAAACGCACTTTCAATTCAATATTTAGTTTCTAATTTTAAGATATGGGCGTTAGTTTAAAAGGGGTTACTTTTGTATGATATGCATGTGTACCTTGTTAGCGCTGGCGGTGTGCCTGTGCGGCGTGGTGTCGAAGGCGGGGAAGGAGATGGTGGCGGGCGAGTTGAGGAACTGCGAGGGGCTGAACGGCAGCGCCTTGATGGGCGTCGCGCCCTCCAGCGCCTTCGAGATCGTCTCCGCCCACGCCTGACCACACACACACATTATGAACAACTTTATATATACTATTTATAAAACATTATTATTAGCACGGAAATTACAAATACTCTTTGACTTATCGGTAGACATACTCTAAATTGGACGTAATTACACGAAAAGGATCCAATCCACACAAAATCACTTTAGTTAATATTGAAGTTTGAATTTGGATATTTTTTTTATTTTTTAACGTGCCATACATGAGGACTAGTTCTGACGTTGAATAAAGTAATAGAGTAGCTCTCTATTACTTTTTTTGCTTAAATGTTTTTTACTAGCCGATAGTATTGATGTTTTGCTAAGTTTGGTGAGCTTAACTCATTTTTGACCATATTGTGGGTTGGATCCTTTTCGTTTAACTACGTCCAATTCAAAAATAATGTAATCAGAGAATATTTTTATTTTTATATTTTGATGAATCTACGAAAGAGTTAACAAAGCACCCTGTATAGTGTATACAATCGGGCAGTAGCTCAAAACTGATTACATATACCGCGCGTTAATAATGTTTACGGTAAGAGAACGGCTACGTACTCCGTGCCTACGCTGATTTGCCTAAAGATATAGTGGAATGTATTACACAGAAAAATATTAAAATCAAGTTAAAGCCGCACTTGCTAAAAATGAGTTTTTGTAGTACAATTGATTGTACAATACATTTTATTAGTACGTATGTGTGCATGTGTAACTATTGTGATGAATATTGTTACGTACTCGGGTTCGTAATTGTAAGAAAACACCACTTATATTAAATCCGCGTATTTAGTATACAAATACACAAGACAACACAATGTAATACTAAAATGCACTTTACACACTAGTCACTCACTATACTATCACTGAACTACACTATAAAACAATTCTCGCTTCTCACTGTTCACTCTAAGGATCGCTCTCGATCGCTTGATAAAAACTGCCCTGTATTTGTCAAACATCTCTATTTATAGCCAGGGTAAAGTTCTACCTGGATCCAGAAAAATCTAAATGTATCGGGAAACAATGAATCACTTCTTATCGTAAACATGTTATGAGTCATAAATCCTAGTACACGCTACTTGCAACCTTATGCCATATCCCACAAAGTCCATTATGGCATAGCCCGGGTCAACTATTTGTTTGTCAATAGGAGTAGCTATCTCTTTCTTTTATTTCTAGATCTCTCCAGCGCTGCAACTTTACACGTTTCTAGATTATTCGTAACAATATTATTAGTATCTTATGCTATACCAAATGTTTTTATTATAATTTTGTATCATACATGTACGCAAACTTACCCAGCACTAGGTTATTACGCAAGTACGCTGGGTAGTACGCAAACTTACCCAGCACTAGGTTATTAAACCTGCGTGTTTTTATTTAGTGCTGATTATTAAATTTTATAAATATATTTTAACCAATAAAATATGAAAACAAAAACACTTGTTTCAATGACGTCGCAAATTTAAGGTCACCCTACACATCAATGATCAATCTATCATCAATCATCATCAATCTAGACTAATCGCCTACACCCGATAGATACTATTAAACAAGTGATGATAACATTTCCCATCATATTTATAGATTTGGAATATTAGAATTGTTAAGTATAAAGAATTATGGTGATTCGAGAAAATAATAAAATGTTCCCCGTGTTGGTCCCAGGCTCCTTTGAAGAATAGGCCACCTGCTGTTCTGCCAGGCAGGTTGTAAAAGGCAACCGATTGATTATATGAGTCACTACCATCATGGCTACTAGGTGGTAAAGATCTGCAGTCTCGCCCAGGTCTGGTACCACCACACATAGCGTTTTGGAGGGTAAGGCAGCCGGTAAACTTATGCGTGTGGCATTAGACCTCGCCACAAGATAGCAACGCACCATTAAAACCTTTGGTGTCTATAGGCGATAGTTGACTCTTTCTATCAGGAGATACACCTGCTTATTTACTATCTTATGCTAAAAAAAACATTTTACTAACAAATTAGTATGTCCACATAAATTAAATGTTATAGATTTTTGTAGTTTTAAGTTTTTACTTCTGTCGAGAGCGAGCATGACAGCCTCCGAATTTTTTAATTCTTACTTTCGGTCTTGTTTCATCGAAATCTAAACAAATCCACCTTAAAATCGTGGCATAAAAACTTTAGTCTTGCTATAGATGTATGTATTGAGTTTCAGAAAGGAATGGGAACTTTTAAACATTTTGGATTAACTTATAATTTAACATAGTTACTTATTTTTGTGTTAATTTAACGGTTGACCACTATAGTGGCCATTATAATTAATTTAAGGTTGAGCCACAGGTAAACTTGAACAGTCCGCTTAGAAAAAATAAACAAAGAAAGATAATTTTGTCGACTCGTTTTATAGCCATTGAAAACATTATCACTACGTTTTTTTTATATTATAAGATAGCAAACAAGCAGATGGGTCTCCTGATGGAAAGAGTCAACCATCGCCTATAGACACCAAAGATGTTAATGGTGCATTGCTATCTTGTGGCGAGGTTTAATGCCACATGCATAAGTTTACCGGCTACCTTACCCTCCAAACCGGAACACGACAGCAACAAGCACTGACGCTATTGCGGCAGGAATAGATAAGGCGGTGGTACCAGACCCGGGCGAGACAATGCAGAACTCTACCACCTAGTAGCCACGATGTTAGTGATTCGTTAGCCAATCGGTCGCCTTTTACGACCTGCCTGGCAGAACGGCAGTTGGCCTATTCTTCAAAGGAGGCCGGGACCAACACGGCGAACTGTGTACTTAACTGTATACTTGTATACTGTTATTCATATCTGTGCATGTTCTATCGCTCCCTTATATTTATATCCTAAAAGGGATGATGTATATTTATTTTATGAGCTGCCTGCTCCGCTTGGGCCATACTACAGGTGGGGTACCTAATAAAAATGAGAGAAAATCTACCGTTTACTATTTTATTTATATATTTATTTTATATCATAAGATAGCAAACAAGCAGATGGGTCTCCTGATGGAAAGAGTCAACCATCAGTTGACTTTTCATCTTTCTCTTTACTGTAGGGCAATATTAAATAAGCAGAATTTCAATTAAATAATTTAACCATTTTGCCGCCCCGTTGGTCGAGTAGTTAGCGATCCTGACTACGCAATCACCGAGGCTCGGGTTCGATCCTCGATGGCGACAAGCATTTGTGTGATGAGCATAAATGTTTGTATTTCCGAGTTTGGGTCTTTATTAAATATATTCTGGTATTTATATATGTATTTCTATGTATTAGTATAGTTGACTAACACCCATAACACAAGCAAATAATTTGCTTACTTTAGGGTTAGATCAGTAAGTGTAACTTGTCCCCGTGAATATTTATTTATTTATTTATTCTTTACGGTCATATATTGAAGATACTCCGCCAATATCTTCTATCTCACTCAGTTATTTCCCATATTATAAGATTTTTAAGATTTTCCCGTGCGATTTTTAAATATTTTCTTTCATACAACCTCGTCCTAACGAATAATATCCTATTAGGAGCATTTGCATCCTAGTTATGTACAACATGTACAAACATTTCATAGATTCATTTTGATTTATAGAGAAAATTGTATAGCAATAAATCAGATGGTTTTCCTCACGGATTGGATACGCCTTTCAAGACAATTTCTTATTTGTCAGTGTAGCTTGCAATAACACACAGAAATACAGACTTATACTACTTACCAATGAAGTAAAATCATTACAAGGGTAATTTTTAAACCTTGTCAGCTCATTTGGTACGATAAAACAGTATAACATGGTTTATTTATATTTTTTAACGATATAACACAGCTACAAACGTGGGACATTTTTGACAGTGATAGGAGCGTTTGCTCATAGCGCGGCGACACGTTTCCTTCCCAATGGCGTGTCTATTATTAATCATGTGGTCTGCGATACAAACCTCCTCCTAACAATAATGAATACAACAAAATAATTATCCTATTAGAAGCATTTGTTTCCTAGTTATGCACGTACAAACATTGTAGCGATTCATTTTTATTTATAGAGAAGATTGTATGGCAAACAATCGGATGGTTCTCCTGGTGTAAAGTGATAACCACCGCTTATTACCAAAGCTGTATAAAATCAAATGTAATATAAAACGATACAATACACAAACTCACATTGTGGTTAGGCGTGACCCCTTGTTTCCTCATTTTGCCCCGTCTCAAGATTGGTGGAGGACTGTTGGTTTCTGATGATTTTTTCTTTGGCGAACTGTACACTGAAGGCACTATTATTTCTTTTGAGTCCGCTTGTATGGTATATGACACTGAAAAATAAATTGAAAAAATTGACCATTTATTCATACTAGCGATCCCCTGTGGCCGAAATAATACAAACAATAAATAAGTTTGACAATAGACTTAAAACGTAAAGAAATCAGTATACATGTGTTGTATATTATGTGACATGAACTTAGTGTGTGTGATATTTATTTTTATGAATTTAATTTATTTCTAATGCATTTTATTTAAAAATAAATAAATAAATAATAAATAAATATTCACGGGACAAATTACACTTACTGATCTAACCCCAAACTAAGCTAATTATTTGCTTGTGTTATGGGTGTTGGTCAAAGATACTAATACATAGAAATACGTACATAAATACTAGAACATACATAATAAACACCCAAACCCGAAAATACAAACATTTATGTTTATCACACAAATGCTTGTCCCCGTCGGGGATCGAACCCCAGCCCCGTCGACTGCGTAGTCACGGTCGCTAATGTAAACTTTAAAGTTTACATAACGGTCCTCCGTAATGTAAACTTTAAGTGTGCCAAATTTCATTCTCCACCGTTCGCGTAATTGTCTTAAAAAGGGGTCCAAAGTTTTTCATTTTAAAGAAAATAAGAAAGAAATATTTATTTGCAGGAATATGAGTGTTGTGAATATGGGTGGTGTATGGGTACAACTTGTTAAAATTTAATTAAGTTACTAACATATTCTACCATTATATGGTGAGCAAATATTTAAAAAATTATTACTATAAAATATTACATTCAAAACTCTGTATCGATTAAATAATTAAGAATTACTACCGGATCGGAACGCGGCCACACACTGAGAAGATCCGGCGGAAGAACTCAGCGTGCTTGGCTTTCTTCTCTATTTTATGTACTCATTACTAATATACAAGAATAATTTCATATCACAAAAGTATTTTTATAATTACAAGTTTCATTTTTTGTGTAATCAATTTTTTTATAATTTACAAAGTTATTTCACTATTTACAAAATTTTATTACTTTGATTTTTTTTAAAGCCGAATAACTTATATTTCTATTTATTAACATTTATCGGCTAAAAATTCTTTAACATCATAATAAATTTCATCTAGCAGGAAATCAAACAACTTTTTACGAAATTTATTTATAGGCAATGATTTAAGTATATACTTCACATATTTACTTAATCTTAATATATAGATTAACGATCGCCCTTTGGTCAAAATTCGAGCACAGTTCTACGACTCTCTAATCTAACTATAGAATCTATATTAATATTATAAATGCGAAAGTTTGAATGTTTGGATGATCCAATTACCGACCTTTTCTAGAAACTTTAAAGATTATCGCTTACTATTCAGTAGGACTAACAACTTTTTTCTGTGCTTTTCTGAGACATAGAGGAATTAGCACAGCACTATCAGATTACACTATTACTGATATTTTTCTAAACCTTATGTATATGAGTTTTAGCACATATCCTGTGCTGTTCTTTCTCTGGTATCGGTCCAGACCGTCTTTGTAGAAAAGACCAACTGCCATTCTGCCAGGCAGGTCGTAAAAGACCGATCGGCTATACTTCTCACTACCATTGTGACGACTAGGCGGTAGATTTCCGCAACGTCTCGCCCGGGTAAATGGTACCACCGCTAACTTTTCCTGCCGCAATAGTGTCAACGCTTGTCATTCTGGTTGTATTCTGGTTTGTTTAGGGTTAGGTAGGTTAGGTAAGGTTAGGCAGCCGGTAATACCAACTGAATAAATTTACCGGATACTCTACCCTTCTAACCGGAACAACAGTACAAGCACTGATGATATTGGAACAGGAATAAGTAACGAGGTGGTACCAGACCCGGGTGAGACAATACAGAACTCAACAACCTAGTAACCATGATGGTAACGACTCGCATAGCCAGATGTCCTCATCTTACCAACTGCCTGGTAGATTGGCAACAAAACATTAAGCAACAGTATAAATCTCATAATATTTATGTAAGTCAATCTCACCTGTGTTTTGACTATTACTCTCCGGAATTTGACTCAAAAAATTCTTAATAGGTGAATTTGACGGCAGTGACTCTATATTAACAAACCTGAAACACAACAAACGTATAAACATATAAAATTCTGCTGAAACTAAGTAAACAAGCATAAAATATGCAAAACTATATTAAAATCGGTTAAATAGTTACACACTAGGTCTATTGTGGACAAACACGATTTATATACGATAGAAAACTCACTTGAACGGAGACTCCATAATCTCCACAGTATCAGCAGCTACCAATCCTCCCCGGTCCGGAGACTTTGGCTTAACCTGCTGCAAACTACTGAGTTGTTCCTTTAGGAGTTGACGGAAATGCAGCACTTGCTTTGATGGTGGGTTACTGGAGTTGCTTTGTGTTGAGTCGTTGAATGGATCCGACCAATTTGTCTAAAACACATGTTTTTATTTTAATATTACGCCATCTATATTATTGGATATGCGCAAATCGATTAATCCTCAATGAGCAAGAGGTCTCGGCTTTCGGTTTCGGTTTGGCAAATTATTGAATAAATTTTTCACTTTTTCTAAGAAAACAACAGACTCGAGACTGAATATGTGCCCGATTTGTCGATAGATTAACCATCTGTCACACTAAGGGACTTTATACTGTTAAGCAATGAAGGGTAAGTTGTGACTCTATCATATTACCCAACTATATATATAAAAATCAATTGCTGTTCGTTAGTTTGGCTAAAACTCGAGGAAGGATGAACCGATTTGGCTAATTTTGTTTTTTTTTTTATGTCATAAGATAGCAAACAAGCAGATGGGTCTCCTGATGGAAAGAGTCAACCATCGCCTATAGACACCAAAGATGTTAATGGTGCGTTGCTATCTTGTGGCGAGGTCTAATGCCACATGCATAAGTTTACCGGCTACCTTACCCTCCAAACCGGAACACGACAGCGACAAGCACTGACGCTATTGCGGCAGGAATAGATAAGAAGGTGGTACCAGACCCGGGCGAGACAATGCGGAACTCTACCACCTAGTAGCCACGATGGTAGTGACTCGATAGCCAATCGGTCGCCTTTTACGACCTGCCTGGCAGAACGGCAGTTGGCCTATTCTACAAAGGAGGCCGGGACCAACAATTGAAATAATTGTTGAAGTCCAGAAAAGGTTTATAAGGTGAGAAAATATAGAAAAAGAAATAAGAGTAGTTAAAAAGACAGAACGTTTGCCGGGTCAGCTAGTTTTCAATAGAAATTAATTAATTTGTTGATTTGAATTAATATGTTTTGATGTCTGTTACTCCATAATTCCGCAAATACTGAATAGATCACCTAAAAACTCTTATGACCCATTTCTTACCTTGACATATTAATACTCAAAAAAATATTTAATTAGCCAGTTCTATTGCCTAGTAGCAGAGTCAATCAACCAAATGTCAGAAGACTTTTAGTCGTTAATTTTATATCATTAGATTGTAAACAAGCAGATGACTCTCCTGATGGAATATAAATGCATCTCCTATAGGCACCAAAAATGTTAATGACATGTCTATCTATCTGTGTGGCACAATGGCAATGCCACATTTATAAATCAACTAGTTGTCTTAGCTTCCAAACGAGAACACATCTTGTTCCCATTTGGAGGATAAGATAGCTGGTTGATTTATGACAATGACAAGCAGACACTATTGCGGCAGGAATAGGCAATTAGGTAACACCATATACCCGGGCGAGACGTTGGGGAATTCTACCACCTCGCCACGATGGTAGTGACACATATATCCCGACAATCGCCGATAACGACCTGTCTAGCAGAACGACAGTTGGTCTATTTTTTAAAGAGGGTTTGGATTAACAATGAGCAATCTCGAGAGTAGATGGAAATCAAACTCTGTCATCCAGTGGTGATGATGACTGTCCCTACCAGCGAAATAATGTATTACTAGCTGCCGCGTGCAGCCTGCTGCATTATAAAAGTTCTTGGCGAATCCCGCGGGATTATCTAATTTTTCCGGGATAAAAAGTAGCCTATATGCTATTCCAGGTCATCATCTACCTGTGTGCCAAATTTCATTCTAATCCGTTCAGTAGTTTTTGTGTGATTGAGTAACAAACATCCATCCAAACATCCAAACTTTCGCATTTATAATATTAATATAGATATAGATATTAATAAAATTATATTAATAATAAAATTACAGTACTTTATTGTAATAATAAAATTGTGTTTTGAATAAATTATTGCATTGAAATAAAGTTTCGCCAAGCACACACTGACTCTAACTTAAAAGTAGAGTCCCTAGCCGAGTTGTAATACTGATGTGATGGCAGGTAGGGACTGAAAGAATGTGTTGGTAAAAAAATTAGAAAAGGCTTGTCCCGATAGTTCAATAATAGAAACAATAGCAAATGAAAAGTTAACAAAACAGATATCCAATAGATGTGGGTACAGAGCACAGATTACACTGGATACGACTTTCAAGGCAATCTCTTAGTTTCTCAGTATTGTTTGCATTTACACACAAAAATACAAAGTTATAATACTTACCGATGAAATAAAATCATTCCAGGAGTATAACTGATGCCTTATCTTTTTATTCGACACGATAAAATAGGACAATATGGCATATTTCTATTTTTTTATGATATAACTAAAAGCGTTTAACATTAACATACATTTGCTTAACGCATTTTGCTCCCAACACCATGTCTATTAGTATTAGTGTGGTTTGTGGTACATAGGGAGACCAAGATATATAACATGATCGGGTTTATCGGGTGCATACAGAGTTTTTATCAAAAGTCTCCGTAACTGGTGAGTTAGTATAGAGTTATTAATGTGAAGATAGCAAGAAAAATCGCCACTGTGGTCTAGTGGTCCAGCGTTAGCGTCGACTACATGAGGTTCCGGGTTCGATTCCCGGGTCGGGCACTTAAAAAAAAGTGTTTTTCAGTTTTCTGATAAACACAAAGTTGCTCGGGATCGGAAAGTGCCCGGTTGGCGATAGGCTTGCCACCTATCACAATTGTGGGACCAAGTATCTTTGGCTAATCGTGGGTGCCATTGTTGTACCTCTGCCTACCCCTTCTGGGATACGGGCGTGAAGATACTTTTTTTTAGTAAGAAAATTTGAAGAGATGGTGATCGGAATGAAGATAATATATATGTCTTCATGTGCCATTACTTGGTTAGACATACTAGTTGCAATGTGTACAGAGAAGGTGTTTTAACTATACGATTTAAAATAAGACATTAAAAACAAATGAACAGCAAACTTAAAACCAGTATTACATAAATACACACTACACTAGCAAAAATTAGGAAATATGTAAAAAAACCATTAGACTAGTGAAAATGGCGGACATCTCACAAGTTACAATGAGTGATAGAGCACATACATTCAAAAAATTAGCAGTACAGATTTCATATTTATTCTTTTTACATCATACGAACAAGAATATGGCTTTTCTGAAAAGAGAAAACTAAATAACAGATATGTTATTAGTGCTGTTTTGCCATATGGCGGAATGGTAATTCCACATCCATATGTTTACTAGCTAGCTTATCCTCCAAAAATGTTAGTGACGAGCACTGATACTATTAGAGCAGGAAAAGATAAGATGGTGATACTGAACCCGGACGAGATGTTGCAGAACTCTACTACCTAGTAGTTCCACTTTTGGCTAATCGTTCTTCTTTTACGAAGGATACTCTTTTCTTCGAATATAGGGGCCTGTACGAAAAACTTACATCGTTTTAGCTTGTCACTGTTATATTCCAGTTTGGAGGATAAGGTAGTTAGAAAACTTAAGCATATTGCATGACTATTCTGCTCCACGGATAGCAACACAGCATTAACAAACTTGATATCCATAGGCCATAGTTGTTTTTTTTTATATATATGTCACAGTGAAATTGTCAATAGCCATTAGATTATAATCTACCTAGGGATTTTATAATTTGGTTAGGTTAGGTTAGCAGTTAAATTATAATATCACTTAGGTAGATTATAATCTAACGGTATTGACAATTTCACTGCGACATATACAATAAGATAGCAAACAATAGATAAGGCGGTGATACCAGACCCGGGCGAGACAATGCAGAACTCTACCATCTAGTAGTCACGATGGTAGTGACTCGTATAGCCAATCGGTCGCCTTTTACGACCTGCCTGCCAGAACGGCAGTTGGCCTATTCTTCAAAGTAGCCCAGGACCAACACGTTTCTTGCAATTAGTTGAATTATTTGCACATTTGCTATTATATATTAGAAATAAAAACATAAAACAACAACAAAAACGACAAAAATAAAAATAACAATTTTGCATCCCGTAAGAATGTTTACGCACTGTATCCTATCCGAATCCCTGAAACTACATTCTGAAGTACCCAAAACACTATTTGTACAGAAGCTTAAGCACTAAATTCAATTTGATTTGATGTAGTGCTTAAGCTTCTGTACAAATAGTGTTTTGGGTCTATCTGATTACTTTTTGCCATAAATCTCCAAATCGGAAAGACCGAATTAGCTGTTATACTAAAATTAGAAAATGCTAAAAATATGCTGTAGCGTTGCCGAAAGTTGATGTCAATTAAAAGGGACCCATAATGAACACTGTAAATCCTCTGCTTATAAAAAGTTTAGTTGGCACTATCAAGTTAATTCTATAAACGGCTTTCATATATTAGTAAATACTTTGTAGTAATAAATTACTTGATTTTATTTAAAATGAAAAACATGCAAAATAATTCGTTAACAATGACTCATATGAAACTAGGAACATTCTTCACAATAGTTGTTTACTAACCTTAAGTATATACACCATTGTTTGATGCGGCGTAGTACCAGGTAGTGAGGAATTATTATAATGTCATTAAAAATTGCAATGTTTAATAAACAAAATATAGTGTGTAAAAAATATTTAAAAAAAACAATGTTTATACTTTTGAGTTTCCTGAGATACATAATTATTTTGTGTACAATCTAAAAACTAAAGATACTGTATTCTATATGTTTCCAGCACTATGTATATGAATTTGCTTTATTTTTGATTATTTAATTTGCCTGGATCCATATTTTTACAGATTCGGATCGCAAATAGTACGAAAAGCAATATCTGATTTTGGTCCAATTTCCAAAATTGGTATTTTCTGGGATTCGGTTCGAATGCAATGTGTAACTGCTCTTAACAGTATTATTAACTAAAACAAAAACACAAAAGCAAACCAACATCATTATAAGCGACTTGCACCTTCTCTCTCCGGCTATCGTCATCGTATCTCTTGGAGCGTGTCTGTTTACGTCGAAGAGTCTCAAAACTGTCCAGCAGTTCCGGTTCGTATTTCCTCCTCATTGTTGAGTTCCAGTGGTTTTTTATTGCGTTGTCAGTCCTGTAATATAAAATAAACATTAATATAATCGCTGATACAAATTATGAGGGTCTCAGGTTTGATTTTTGGGTCAGGCAAAAATTTTAAAATATTTTTTTTTTCTAGAAAAACCTGAGAACAGTTTGAATCTGGTGGATAGTGATTATACGTATAGTTCTACCGATGGACAGAAATAACCAACACCTATAGACAACAAATATGTAAATGGTTCGTTGTTATCCATGTGGTGGAGATGGAATGTAACGTGCATAAGTTTACCGGCTACCTTACTCTCCAAACGGTAACGGTGGTACCAAAACCGATCAAGAAATTGCAGAACTCTACATAGATCAATTGCCTTACTACAACGAAACTCGTAAAGCTAAAATATGTTTCTAATGTCGTGACTACTCACTAGTGATTAGATGGTGAGTTCTGCAACCTCCACTACAGAGATAGCAACGCGCCATTGATAACCTGTCTATACGAGATGGTTATCTAAATCATCTGCTTGTTTGCAATCCTATGAAATAAAAAAGTTGAAAGGTGTCAAGGGACACCCGGATGGAACGAAGTTCCTTTCGAATAATTGTACAAAAAACCTGTATACACTCAACAAAAATAATCACCACACTGTTCAATATGCGAAATAGAAATGAAAATGTCTGGCTTGCTTTCTATATGAGAGAGAGAGAGAGAGAGAGACAGACAGAGAAACATGCAAAAAGTGTCGTGACAACTTTTCGTAAGAATTTTTTCCGTCTAACCCCCTTTTACAACGCGCGATAAGGAACTTCGTTCCAAAAAAATTAGTACTATGCGCTCCAACTGAGAATAGGATCGCGTTTGTGGTCAACTTCATAAGTGTGAAATTAGTAATGTCAACAAAAAAATATTTGTTAAAAAAATGGGACTTATTTTTTGAAGAACAATTAACATTAAAATAATTCTATAATAATAATATAAGTGTTCCATATCATATCATGTACCTACATAAGTGTACCTATTTAAATAATGTCATAAAGTATACTCATAATTTGAAACACATAATTAATTTTAGATTTATGAAATATTATGTGCGACAAAAAAGATTCGTACAACAATGATGTTGGAAACAAAGTTATTATAAGCGGTGTAGAGGATTTAAAATTCGATAGACACATTTGAGTAAGTATTTTGTATATAATAATAAATCTATTTGCATTTTTAGATTTTGTTTTCTTTTCTACAATTTACTTTAACACATACTAGAATTGGCGAATGTGAACCTAAATACAAAATATACCAAATAGAACGCAAATTAGTTTTTTGATGAAGTTCTTTGTTAGTATTTTTTTGCTCACCATATTCATCACTAATGAAGGTTTTGCAAAATGCGGAACAATGTGGCGTCCTGACAGTCCTATTCTCAATTGGAACGCATAGTAATACTAGATACATGAGACTAGCAAGTAATATAATAAAGAATACATACCGTCCCGGCAGTAGCTTGGCTATCTTCGCCCATTGGTTTCCTAGTTGCTTGTGAGCTTGGTAAATGACTCGGTCTTCTTGGTCTGTCCATGCTGTTTTCTTTATTGACGGATTTAAGTGATTGTGCCAGCGTTCTCTGCAATTCACAAGTTTTTGTTGTAGTGATAAACTCATTAATGTTATAATGTATAATAACTCAGGTTTTATGTTAAAGTCATGGTAAAATTATGTTAATCATTTTGTATATTGTTAGCACATGTCTTTAGCACAAATTTTCAGTTTTTTTTTTTTCGTAGTTAAGGGTAGGTATAGACCTGTGAATATTATATGTACCGATTTAGCTTAGGGGGGCTTTGTGACCTTTAATTCAGGTATATTGGTACTTTAGTTAGACACCAGTCTCTCACTAAAAAATAATTTCTTTTTGTAACTAGGTCTTACGTTTTCTTTTTTGTGAAGAAAAAAAAAATTATTATTAATATTATACAAATTTTAGGTGTTATTCAATGAATATAAAATAGAGGTTGATAAGTTTGATAATAAAAATTCCGTGTAGTGATGACTCGTTACTCTATTCGCGCGTGAAGCGGCATGGTTGAGCTACTGAAAAATTAAAAAAAGGCTTACCGACACTGCTTCCCTATCCTGCCCTTTAGATGCCGCGCTATTAACGTCCATTTCTTAGGGCCGTATTTACCAACTAATTCTATCACCTTTTCATCTTCCTGAAACAAAAAATACAATGTATGAGCACAACAGTTACATCACAAACCAAGATATAGTGTCGCTGCTTAAAAAAAAAGTATCTTCACGCCCATATCCCCGAAGGGGTAGGCAGTGGTACAACAAGTGCACCCACGATTAGCCGAAGATACTTGGTCCCACAAATATGATAGGTGGCAAGCCTATCGCCAACCGGGCACTTTCCAATCCCGGACAACTTTGTGTTCGTCAGAAAACTGAAAAAACTTTTTTTTATGTGCGGGACCCGGGAATCGAACCCGGGACCTCATATGGTCAACGCCAACGCTGGACCACTAGACCACAGAGGCGATGTCGCTGCTTAAATCCTATAAAATTATCTCTTGCTTTATACTTACCGATAACATGAATGGTTATTCTAGTAATAGAATTTTACTATTTATAATTTAAATGAGACTTTGACTGGTAAAATACTAGGGATTGGCCATAATTCGTTTTACATTCGGTTTAACCGAATTTGACATTTGTCCGAAATTACGTTTAAATGCCGAACATTCGGCACTAGAAGAAAAGTAACTACAGTAACTACTTGCACTATTTTGATTGAAATCTACACTAATATTATAGAGATTTGTATTTTTATGTGTATCGAATAAACTCAAAAACTAACTTTCACCATTAGAAAGATATTAAAATACTATTAACTACTAGCTGACCCGGCAAACGTTGTTTTGCCTTTTTAACTACTCTTATTTTCTTTCTATATTTTCTCACCTTTTAAACCTTCCCTGGACTTCAACAATTAATTCAAAACCAAAATTAGCAAAATCGGTTCAGCCGTTCTTTTATCTTTCTTATCTATATATCTTTAATATTTGTAAAAACGTCACGACGTGTCCGCTCTCGCGAAGGCGCCAAAATTGAACCGAAGTTAAATAAGCCGATTTTTTGTTTTCACCGAATGTTCGGCCGAAGTTCGAATTCCGTTCAAACCACATTCGGCACATATCTATAAAATACTGTACATATTAAAGAACACCATAGTTAATAGTCATCCCAAGTAGCACGTTAAGCTGTATATAGGCTGCATTTAGGTTCATTTTTAAACTTAAAGCTGTATACGAAGCCGTACAAAGGCTGTAGAAGCGCTTCTACAGCCGATATAACACCAAAAAGGGCCCCAAGTTATACAGCTTATTGCGTTATATAGGCTGCACAATAGCTATACAAGCTGTTATAAACTGTACAATGGCTGTTATTTGGTGTATAAAGAAAATATTCACGCGCCAACGAAATAATCAAGATAACACAAATAAAATCATTGCGAAATACGGTGTGTTTGTGTTTAAGGTTAGAATATACGAGTATTTATGGTACAATATTGTATATAAAGGCATAATGATCATAATATAAGTTGCTTGTCAAGATATAGCTTTAGCTATTGCTAAATATATCTTTTATTTAACAATATATTTCTTTAATGTTGTTTTTAATACACAATAATGGCGGCGTTTTGTTATACAGCCTAAAGTGTATTTGGAGGGTGATATACTGCAAATAGCTGTACTGAATCTCTTTTTTGTTCTATTATACGGCTATTGGCTTTTAATTACCGTCCAAATACACTTTAGGCTGTACTAAGTCCCTATATAAATCTATTGTACAGTAATTGGCTTTTAATCACTTAACTTATGTTTAGAGATGCGTACAAAAATTGAAGAACCCTAAATACAAAACATATGTTTGTCACTTGATTTCGCTATTGTGTTGTATTGACGTCGGTCGTTTGACTTTACAACTAAACCAACTTATTGTTAACTATAACTTATGAGACATGTATTTCAATCATGTTTTACTTTATTTTTCAGGTAAATATGCCTTATAAAATAATAAAAACAATTGAGAGAAGCCAAAACCGTATTTGTATCGTACCCAGTATGTGGGAGGATAAAGGTGAATTATAATGACCAAGAAAACAACTTGATATAACTAAGTTGATCAAGAACGAAAAATCAAGCCCTTTAAATATTGGTCTATCACAAAAATATTTTCAAGAAGAATACGTTATTTCGTGCTTGTGATTTAATATTATTAGTTCTTCAAAGAGAAACACATACTCTTTTGCCTGTAATTGTATCTAAGTATATAATATTTTTAAAACGATTGTAAGTATACATATATACAGGGTGTTGCAAAAGTGGTACAGTAAGCCGCAAGGGGGTGGAAATTCGCGAAAAAAATATTGATTCTCCATAGAAACTTTGTTGGTCACGTGACTTTTCACAATGGAAAAACAAAATTGTTTTTCGGGAATTTTCACAAATCGTTGAACAAAAGTTGTTCAAAATGACCCTCTGAGTCACCCCCTTTCGACTTACTATACCGCTTTTGTAAAACTCCGTATAGTAGCAAGTTAAAAATAAAAAAATACATATTTTCTCAGTGTAATGATTTTTATTTCTCTTTTTAACTCTTTTTTATATATTCTTTGAAGAATAGACCAATTGTCTTTCTGCCAGGCAGGTCGTAAAAGACAACCGATGGGCTATGCGAGTCACTTCCATCGTGGTTACTAGGTGATAGAGCTCTGCATTGGCTCGACCGGGTCTGGTACCACCGCCTTATCTATTCCTGCTGCAAAGCGTCAGTGCTAGTCACTGTCATGTTCCGGTTTGGAGGGTAAGGTGGCCGGTAAACTTATGCATTGGGCATTAGACCTTGCCACAAGAGAGCAACGCACCATTAACATTTTTGCTGTCTGTAAGCGATGGTTGATTCTTTTCATCAGGAGACCGATCTGCTTGTTTGCTATCTTATGACATTAAAAAAAATCAGTTATTGTAAATTACCAACCAAGTAACCTTAATGAAGAAGATAAGCCTAAAAAATAATAAATCAGATAACCTACAATCACTTTTTAATGTTTTTGTTACGGAACCCTTTTCCTTGAACATTAATAAAAATGACGATTGTAGGTTTACCTGAATTAGTAATTTTTCAGCTTTATCTTCATCACGATTACTTGGTTGGTAATTTATAATATTTAAATATTCCTTTTCAATATTCCTCTTGATTTTTTTCACATGATATCAACTATGCAGATATAAAAACAGCAAACAACAATTTTCTCAGTAATACAGCCTTGAGCTGTACTATAGCTGTATATGCAGATTTTTTAACACCATTGGCTGCATAACAGTCTACAATTACGCCATAAATATTAGCTGTAGAACGGTGATTGCATATCCCATTTTACAGAAACAAGCGTTGAGTGATACTATAATAACACTTAAAGCTGTAATAAATTCCCGTGCTAAACAAAATACAGCTAATGTACAGCTTTAAGGATTAAAATCAGCCTAATGAGTTACAAATTGCTTAAAGCTGTACAGTAGTGTATTAATATTCAGATATAACGCCTAAAGCTTACGCGGAACTCTAAGAAAGGCCATGTACAGCATTAGGCTGTATATAAACTCATAAAGGTCTCTTATACCGATAAAAGCATCTTTTTACACCATTGTACGGCTGCAATAGAACTTTAAGTTCTATATGAGCTGCTTTATGGGTATTAAACATGCTTGATTGCTGCTTGGGATATGTAATCAATATAATAAAAAGAATATTGTTTAAATACGTAATAAAACACAACTAAACTAGTGTAGTAATAGGACCCGGGTTCGATTTCTGGGTCACGCAATTCAAAACATGTGTACTATCAGTTTTCTGATAAAAAAAAACTTGGCAGAGATGAATAAATGCCCGATCGGTGATAGGCTTGCCACCTATTACATTGTGGGAGTATTTCGGCTAATCGTGGGTGCACTGTTCGTACCTCTGTCTACCTCTTTCGGGATACGGGGTTGAAGATACATATAGCCTAAGCCATAATATACATGATGATAACTAAATAATGGATTATTTCGACTCGGTTAACCCATTACCTAATAGTGCCTCAATCAGTTAGAAAAAGTTGCAAAAAAAGGTTATTAAAAGAGAAGCAATCGTGATTGAAGTGTGAACTCGTTACTCCCCAAGGTGATCGAGTGCGTGGGTGGGAATGTCCGTTGGTGTTTGAATCAGCTGAGCATCGGGTGTCTGCATACACGCGTTTTCCTTCACTGTGCAAGATCAAGGGAAAAGTCTGTACCCATTTTTAAGACAATTACGCGAACGGTGGAGTATAAAATTAGACAAAGTTAAAGTTTAATTGCGGAGGACTTCAGAAACCTAATATCTTTACATATAATAAAATCGTAGGAAAGTCAAAACTGTACATTGAATATTTTTTTTAAAGAATACGTGGGGCGTGATCTACAATCGATATCGAAGCCAAAAATATAGTTTTTAGAATTTTTGTCTGTATGTATGTCCGGGGTAAACTCAAAAAGTACTGCATGGATTTACTTCAAATTTTGCATGAATATTACTAACAGGTCGGGTCAACATATAGGCTACATATTATCACGCTATCACCTACGGGAGAGGAGCAGTGCGGGGTAAACGAAGTCCGCGCGGACGAAGTCGCTGGCAATAGCTAGCTTTTAAATAAAATGCATTAGAAATACATTAAATTAATAGAAATAAACATTACACACACACCATTCATGTGACATACCCACAATATGATCTCTATAATAATTTCGTGTACATTACAATACTTACATGTAAAGATAGGTACTACTTTCTTTATGGCTAAAGTTAGTCGTCAAACTTAAGAGATTTTAAATTTTACTAGCTGTACCCGCGACTTCGTTCGCGTTGAAAAAATCCCAAAATAAAAATATTTTCTTTTTATAATCGATAAGGAAACGCTTGACCATGATCTCGTCTGATGGTAAGCTAAGATATGGCCTACGATGAGACGCGCTTTCTTAGAATATACCTGTTCACTCTTCTCTCGAAGATCCCTAAATTATACTCGTTGGAGAACATATAATCAGGAAGCATGTTCCAGTCCCTTGCAGTTCGAATAAAGAATGTCGAGTCGAACCGCTTTCGACAGTCGAAAAATTCCGGAGTTTAAACCATATGGTTCGCATTCCTGTGGGATTTCCGGGATAAAACTATCCTATGTCCTTTCTCCGGTTTCAAACTTTTTGTACCGAATTTCATCCAAATTGGTTCAATGGTTTAGGGTGAAGAGTAGTAACTCTGACGCGTTTATGATGAAAATATTTGAAAAAAAAATGTTTTTTTGACATTTCTACGAATTTTTTTAACCTATCGATTATTTAGCTAAAGCAATATTTTACATCTCAAAAATTGAGTTGAATGTCATTCGAAAGATCAAATTCAATCAGCGTTTCCAAAATATATAACTTTTCAAAAATCAATATACTGCCATTTTATCAAAATACTGGTTTGAACTAAAAAAATCTATGTTTATAGTTTTTACTCTTTTGAGCTTAAAATACCTTAATTTAGCGGGAAGTATCAGGGATGGCCTGTAGGGTCAACCGCTTACACATTTTTTTTAATTATAAGATAGCCAACAAATGGATGGGTCGCCTGATGGTAAGAATCAACCATCGCATATAGACATCAAAGATGTTAATGGTGCATTGCTATCTTGTGGCGTGGTCTAATGCCACATGCATAAGTTTACCGGCTACCTTACCCTCCAAACCAGAACACGGCAGTGACAAGCACTGACGCTATTGCGGCAGGAATTGCTAAAACGGTGGTACCAGACCCGGGGGAGACAATGCAGAATTCTACCACCTAGTAGCCACGATGGTAGTGACTCGCATAGCCAATGGGTCGCCTTTTACGATCTGCCTGGCAGAACGGCTTCAAAGGAGCTCGGGATCAACACGACCAAGCTTGTTTGCTATCTAATAGTATATAAAAATGTAATGGATAAACTCATCCCATAGTTGGCTCTGTAGTCTAGTGGTCCGGTGTCGGTGTTGACCGCATGAAGTCCCGGGTTCAATTCCCGGGTCGGGCAATTCAAAAATGTGTTTTTCCAGTTTTTTTATTAAAACAACATTGCCCGGGATGGGATAAGTGCCCGATTAACGATAGCCTGGTCACCTATCACATTTTAGGACTAAGTATCTTTGGCTTATGGTGGGTGCACTGTTGCACCTGTGCTTACACCTTCGGGGAAACGAGTGTGAAGGATAAACTCACAAACTTTTGGTCTCAGTTAAAAAATTCTTACACTAATATAAAGCTTCATTATCACTGAGCAACATAAGACTACTTTTTGTCTCACTGTGTAAAAAGAAGTAATGTGGTGGTGGTGGTCTTCTGATGAAGAGTCAACATCGCATATAGACACCGAATGTGTTAATGGTGCTGTTATCTTGTGGCGAGGTCTAATGCCACATGCATAAGTTTACCGGCTACCTTATCCTCCAAACCGGAATACAATAGTGACAAGCACTGACGCTATTGAGGCAGGAATAGGTAAGGCGGTGGTACCAGACCCGGGTGAGTAAATTGCAGAGAACTCTACCGAACGAACAGTTCAAGCGAACGAAGTCGCGAGGAACAGAACTGTACATAAAAACGTATAATCCCATAGCGATTTATTTTTAGAATACATAACAATACACCTCTAAGATAAACTGGGCCCCGGAACTAAGCCTCTAACAATAATTGCGGTCCTTGAAGAGTGACGTCATTAAGCTCCTGCGAGCTTGCGAAGAATGCGCGTTCCATTTGTATACCATATTTGTTTTATAATGATTCAGTACGACAGCTGAGAACAGGTTAGTGATTCTGGGAAGATTCGCCCTTTTTTTGAGTTCCACACCAAAAAGGTGCTAACGGGACTCCAATTAGATATATCCGTGATTGATTTATGCATCTACCATCAGCATGACCGCCCCGTTGGTGAAATGGTTAGCAAACCTGTCCTCGTGTTTGGTTCCTGACAGGGACAAACATTTGTGTAATGAGCATAGATTTAGCTAGTATT
The DNA here is from genome assembly GCA_036924255.1 of Apodemia mormo. NCBI lineage: Eukaryota > Metazoa > Arthropoda > Insecta > Lepidoptera > Riodinidae > Apodemia > Apodemia mormo. Next base: position 12,587,644 of record JAUPFN010000024.1, on the reverse strand, counting down.
CCTTGGTGTGGGTGTTTATTAAATGTATTTAAGTATGTATATGTATTTCTATAGCACAGAATACTTAGAGACTCACAGAAGTCAATGTTTCATACAAGTAATATTCAAGCACAGCACACATAGACACCTCTCACGGACGCGATATCTCGGACTGGTGCGGAACAAACTGTCCCGGACCATTCCGAGATATCACGTCCGTGAGAGGTGTCTATGTGTGCGTTGCTCGAATATCACATGTATGTAGATTGAATACAGTAGTCTCCAGTATACTGTGGTATTAGTATCGTTGACTGAGACCCATATCACAAGCATATGTCTCTGATTCTGTGATATTTATTTATTACCAGCTTTTCCCCGCGACTTCGCTCGCGTGGGAAGTGGGGGGTTAGAAACAAAAAGTAGCCTGTCACTTTCCATCCCTTCAAATATCTCCACTTGAAAAATCACGTCAATTCGTCACTCCGTTTTGACGTGACAGACGGACAAACAAACACACACATACTTACTTTACATTTACTAGCTATTACTTGCGACTTCGTTCGCGTGATCCAAAATCATTACTTCCTTTTCTCACTCGGGTAAAAAGAAGCCTATGTCCTGCCCTATAAACGGCTCTTTCTTTCAGTGAGAGTTTCATCAAAATCGATCCAGCCATTCCAGAGATTTCCCCGTATAAATAGAATGACAGACACAAAACATTTAAAAATGGTTGTTTAGGTATTAGTATCGTAAAAATAACACATCCATACTAATCCATATCCATACTAATAATATAAATGCGAAAGTCTGTCTGTCTGTCTGTCCGTCTGTTACGCTTTCACGGCTAAACCGCTGGACCGGTTTTCATGAAATTTGGCATGGAAGTAGTTGAAAAGCCGGAGTCAAACATAGGCTATTTTTTTTTCAAAAATCAATCCTTAAAGGGTCGAAATAGGGGATGTTTGTATGAAAAGCTATCTTGACGACATGTTAATCTACTCGCGGGCGAAGCTGCGCGGGTCAGCTTGTTACACTTATTATTTTAAATAAAAACCTAATTATTATTTTGAAATCACAAACAGACACTTCAATCCATACTAATATTATAAATGCGAACATAACTCTGTCCGTCTGTCTCTTCTTTGGATGAAATTCGATGAAACCGATTTGGATGAAATTCGGTACAAAGAAAGTTTGAAACCCGAGAAAGGACGTAGGATAATTTTATCCCGATAATCCCGCAAGTACGGAAATTACGCGGGTAAAATCCCGGGAAATTTATTTTAGAAATAATTTTACGCGGACGAAGTCGCGGGCACAGCTAGTTTTATTTATATGTACATATTTATCTACCACAAGAAAGATGGACTTTCCATAATAAATTTTCCCATTTTGGTCTGGGCCCTGAATTACAGATCATGTTATTTTAATAGGTAGCTCGTAAAAAGCGAACAAATGGCTATATGGGTGATTCCGTTCTAACTGTGATATTCAATGTCCTGTATTGTTTGTTCTCAGAGGTCGTTAATTAATAATTAATTTATGAAATTTTTGTACTTATTGGAAAATAATAAACATATTTCAACATTATTTTCATATAATATAACTTGCCACTTACAGAAAACTTACAATATATCACTTAAATGTCAATACCGTGTCATGTCCATTTCTAGAATTTATTTATAAATTGTTAGTTTTTTGTCGTAATAAATGATTTAAACTAATTACCTCATAAATTCTAATGTTTACGACAAAAAAAACTAACAATTTATAAATAAATTCTAAAAATAGACATGACACGGTATTGACATTATATCACAGTTAGAACGGAATCACCCATATAATTACCATCGTGACTACCAGGTGGTAGACTTCCGCAAAATCTCGTCCGGGTTTTAAAGTACCACTTTACCTATTCCCTTCACAAAAGCATTAATGGTTATCACTGTCCTGTCCTAGTTTGGACGGTAAAGTAGTCGGTTCACTTATACATGTGGTATTACAAGGGTTGCCCTCTCAAAAATCTGTCAACAAGAAAGGCGAAAGCTCCGGATTTCCGAGCTTACAACCCGGACATTTGAACAAAGTATTTTTTATGTAACACAGTAGAATAAAATATAGTTTTATTGCTTTTAAATTAAATTTTATTTATTTTTTTAACCAAATTACGTCTTAAAAAAACAGAACAATATTCTTAAATTAAGGTACTATTATTATCACAAGTCGCGCGGGTGATTTGAATTAAAACCCGAACTACAACTAAAACCCCGCCTGGACGCTGCCGCCTCCTCCCGACTCCTAAACTAGGACAAATCCGGGGAAATAAGGACGGGTGGCAACTCTAGGTATTACTATCCAACCACAGCAATCGCAACGCACAAAATAATTGGTATTTATTTGATAAGGTACTTTCTCCTTACTTATCCTCTGTAAGAATTTCTGCTGGAGATATTTTTTTTATATCATAAGATAGCAAACAAGCAGATGGGACTCCTGATGGAAAGCCTATAGAGGCGATAGTTGACTCTATACACCAAAGATGTTAATGGTGCGTTGCTATCTTTTGGCAAGGCTTATGCCACATGCATAAGTTTACCGACTACCCTTACCCTCCAAATTGGAACACGACAGTGATAAGCACTGAAGCTATCGCGGCTGGAATAGGTAAGGTGGTACCAGACCCGGGTGAGACAATGCAGAACTCTACCCACCTAGTAGCCACGATGCTAGTGACTCGCATAGCCAATTGATCGCCTTTTACGACCTGCCTGGCAGAACGGCAGTTGGCCTATTCTTCAAAGGACCCCGGGACCAACACGGGGAAACATATACATGTAGTATGTTTATTAATCGTCATTGCCCGTGCCTGGAAATCAAATATTATGAAAGACGAATTAATCTAAGCAGATGCGATTTCCTTAAAGCTAATTAACAATGATTACTCGTCTGGACATAAGCCTAAGCTCAAGGTCAGACGAAGTCATGGTCTAAATAAAGACATTGATCATAACAACATTTTTTGTTATGCCTCACCCAGCAAAAACGTGTAAGATAACTTAGACCTTCTGTATGTTTTTTTTTTTATTGGAACGACTGAAAAGCCAGCCATTGAGTCTTTTGGGCGGGAAAAGTGTCCAACCAAAGTTTAAATAAGCATTGGGGCTTAAAATTTTTACAAGCAGGTCCAGTTTAACGTATTGAACACAAAATCTACATATATCTTTTTATAAAAAAAAAAAGATATAGATTTTGTGTTCGTCTGCATGACTAAATGAATATTATTATATAAACGTGTTTCATTATGCATATTATGCATTTTCATATGCATTCAACTTTTTATATGATTATCCAATAATTTCAAGGAGTCTAGCTTTCGTGACGTAATATATCCAGGGAGGTTCGCAGTAAATGTAACATGGTATGACGGCGTGTAGTGTAGGACGATTTAGGAAGGTGAAACTACAAATGACGAATTTTATGAACGGCTCCTATGTGGTATTGATAGGAAATAGAGATTTATAATGCCATGAGCATAAATTTAGACTATCTTATCATACGACAGTAATAAGCGGCATCGGACTGGCTATACAGTCGAGGTGGCTTTTGCCAACTGGGCCCAGCCTGCTAGAATCTGACGTAGCCAAGCAGTAGATAAGTGGTCCACGCAGGTCAGGTCCTTGCTCTTGGGACCTAAATAACTAGACCACATAGTTCGATCATAAAATTAAAGAAAAATAAAATAGGACTGAATAATAGCATTCCATCTACCATTACCTAGCTGTCTCGGGCCCTGAACTCCGGGGTTTATCGACTTTTGACTACGATTGTAGTTACATATTTTATTTAGTTTGTCTTTTACAGACTACCTAACGAAAAAGCATGTAATATATTATCAGAGGCCCGGAAAAACACGACGAAACTAAATTACTTATTTAATATTAAGATGTTAGTACCTACCAAAAGTATGTCATCTATATTTCCGAAATCACATTCCGTCATAAAATTTATCATTCCAAATACATCGCTACTTCTTAGATTTCATGAATGAAACCTTTGTTTGGTGAACGCGCAATGAATACTAAATTAAAAGCAATTTACGTACGACAAATATTTTCTATTTTACGATTCAAATTTGAATACTAACATAGTCAAAGTGTTTTATGAGATTTTAATGTAATCTTTTATGTAGCTATCAAGTTGCCTTTTACACTTGGCTTTTTCCTGCCTTTATACTGCCAAACGATTTACAACGCAATATTAACCTTTTGGAAGAATAGTACAACTGCCTTTGTGTGCCAGGCAGGTCGTAAAAGGCGACCGATTGGCAAATCGAGTCACTATCATCGTGGCTACTAGGTGGTAGAGTTCTGCATTGGCTCGCCCGAGTCTGGTACCACCTTACCTATTCCAGCCGAAATAGCGTCAGCGCTAGTCACTTTCGTGTTCCGGTTTAAAGGGTAAGATAGCCGGTAAACTTATACATGTGGCATTAGACCTTGCCACAAGATAGCAACGCACCATTAAAATCTTTGGTATTTATAGGCGATGGTTGACTTTTTCCATCAGGAGACCCATCTGCTTGTTTGCTATCTTATGAAAAAAAAAATTTAGTGACAACAGACCAAGCTTTTCTCGTTCACCAAGAGCCATCTGCTTGCTTTATTGTATCTATCGAAATATTTATCAGATCTTTATCAAAAATCTACGTGACCTAACGGGAGGGTTACTATTACGGATTAAATAAATACCACTTTCAAGATAATTTATTAGTTTGTCAGTGTAGCTTGCAATCACATACAGAAATACAGGGTAATACTACGTAAAGATGAAATAAAATCACTTTTGGGGTAATTTTTAAACCTTGTCATCCCATTCGGTACAATAAAACATTACAACATGGTTTATTTCTATTTTTTCACGATATAATATATTTACATTTTTGACAGTGATAGGAGCGTTTGATCATATACGGGGCGACACGTTTCCTTCCCAATGGTGTGTATATTAGTATTCATGTGGCCTGTGGTTAACATACACCACGAAAACTTTTAAACAAGAAAGAGTTTTTTTTTTTTAATCTTTATTTTGTAGAGGTTTTATACAATAATGTATATGTCAACCTCATCTTACACATTCTTATATACGAACACGAGAACACTCTAGTCTAATCTAGCACCATTTTTCCGTTTCTTGAGAGAGGCAGAAATGAAAGAATACAATACTTGTGATTCAGTTGATCCAGGGTTTGCCAACACAGTTTAAAAATTGCCTACAAGAAAGAGTTTCACAAATCGGTTATTAAGTGAACGAGATCTGATGTCACAAGTATTAAGAAGTAACCTGTGTTGTTTCGAGCTATCTCTTCGATTATGCCAGGCATTTCGTAAAAGGCAAACAATCGGCTATACGTGTCTTCACTATCGCGACTACTGGGTGGTAAAGTTCCGCAACGTCTCTCCCGAGTCCAACTGAAATCCATCTGCTTGTTTGCTATCTTATAGTTTAAAAAAGTAATTATTATGAAAACAAACAACCCCACTGCTACCGTAAACTACACTAAACTAAACAACATAACCCTCCTTCCAGCTCAGTCAGGCAAAAAATATATAGTCCACTTAGGTTAGTTCACTTTCACAATTAAAACTAATCTAGTGACTCTCCAGCTTATATCTATCAAGCTCCCGTTGTTCCCCGTATTGGGCCGAGCTCCCATTGAAGAATAGACCAACTGCCGTTCTGCCAGGCATGTGGTAAAGGCGACTGATTGGCTATTCATGTCACTACCATCTTGACTACTAGGTAGTAGGTATAGTAACGTCTCGTCCGAGTTTATGGTACCACCACCTTACCTATTCCTGCCGCAATAGCATTAATGCTTATAGTATGTTCCGGTTTGGAAGGTAAGGTAACTGGTAGACTTATGCATGTGGCATTAGACCTCGCTACAAGATAGACGTACCATTAACATCTTTGGTGTCTACAGGCGATAGTTGAATCTTTCCATCAGGAGGAGTTTGACCGCCCCGTTAGTCGAGTGGTTAGCGACCCTGACTACGCAATCAAATGGGCTCGGGTTCGATCCCCGACGTGAACAAGGATTTGTGTGATGAGCATAAATGTTTGTATTTCCAGGTTTGGGTGTTTATTATATATATTCTAGTATTTATATATGTATTTCTATGTATTAGTATCGTATCGTGTAATCCATACTAATATTATAAATACGAAAGTAACTCTGTCTGTCTGTCTGTCTGTTACGCTTTCACGGCCAAACCACTGAACCGATTTGGAGAAAATTTGGTACAAATATAGTTTGAGACCCAAGAAAGGACATAGGATAGTTCTTATCCCGGAAATCCCACGGGAACGGGAACTATGCGGGTTTTTGTTTTAGAATTTTTTTCACGCGAACGAAGTCGCGGGCACAGCTAGTAGTATATATAGACTAACACCTATAACACAAGCAAATAATTTGCTTACTTTGGGGTTAGATCAGTAAGTGTAATTTGTCCCGTGAATATAGTTATTTATATTTATATCTCGCCACACGGATAGCAACGCACCATTATCATCTTTGGTGTCTGTAGGCACTGGTTACTTTTTCCATCAAGAAAGCTTCTGCTTGTTTGCTATCTCAAGATATATATCTATATTAATATTATAAATGCGATGGTTTGGATAATTTGGATGTTTGTTTCTCAATCACGCAAAAATTACTAAACGGATTTGAATTAAATTTGGCACACAAGTAGATGACGACCTGGAATGGCACAAAGGCTACCTTTTATGCCGGAAAAATTATGTGATCCCGCGGGATTAGACAAAAATTATGTGATCCCGCGGGATTCGCCAAAAATTATGTGATCCCTTGGGATTCACCAAAAATTAAGTGATCCCGCGGGATTCACCAAAAACTTTTATAATGCAGCGGGATGCACGCTGCATCTAGTATATAATAAAAAAAACAGTAGCAGTCGTGGGACTGCCGATAGAAGTGAAAACGGAACTATTAAGTTGAGAGTAATTAAAACTTTATGCAAAACATAGCTATAGATATACTATTATCATTAGCATGTCGGTGACGCGAACCGAGGATTTTACCCACTACCAAAACGCTCATCGCGCCTAAAGAAGTTTTCACTTCAAAAACTGTTTTAAGTTACAGTGATTGTCAAAGAATCACATAATTATGATAGTAGCCATTTATTAATATATTTTTATGTAAATATGTTATATGTATCTATTTATATTTTCTATTTCCTAGTAATTATTATATTTTTGTTCCGTTTAGCCCATCATACTGTTTCCTATTTCCATTTAAAATATTTATTTGCACCCCCTATTGAAATTTTTCTGCTCCACTTTCTGGTTGACTGGCAGAGAATGCCTTTATGGCATTAAGTTTAACCATTGTACAATTTTAGTGCATAAAAGTAAATAAATAAATAAATAAATACACATGCACTCAATAAACATAATTCTCCTAGCACAGTCGGGTAAAAAACAGACGAATTTAAAACGTCTTTTCTGGAATTTGGTTGAAAGGCCACAAGAGAGGTCAAGTTTCCCGAGTTGACTAATAAATGTTTGTATAAGAGGATTCTATGCACGGATGCAATGTGAGTGACCTCTGGGCCCTCTGACTCATATTTAAACACGAATAGACTGAATGGCGATTACTATTCCATGATACTATAAATAAACATATTAATTTCAATGTTTTTAAGGACTGGCAACATCATTGTTAATAAGATAAAATATTATTTTATTTCAAACTTTTAGTGAAAATAGACCAAAAGGTCGTAACCGCCATGATTTTGTCAGAGCTTAAATGCTTCATTCAATGAGCTCTGGGGTAAGTGCAGTCCATGGACTATACTTTTGTGAAACAGAAGTGGCATGGCGCATGCCTGCTCTAGTACGTTAGTAAAAAGAAGTCGTTCCTTGTATTGCAATTGTAGGTGACATTGCTTTACGAGATAGACTTATTATTATTTTAGAGAATAAAAAGTATATATTCACGCGATTCCTTAAATGAATACTCATATTTTATATACCTAGTAAGTCTCTTGGCGATATCAACCATGGCTATGGAGAGTAAAAACTTAAGTCCAGAATCACAACCATATTTTGCTTTGTAACTCAAAAAGTGTCCACAAAATAGTATTAATTAAGGAATGGTGCTCGTGTAGTGTAGACAATGATCTTATGTGATCTGTTTTAAAATAATTGATGTTTGCTAATTGGTTGTCACAACTTCAGCTATTTCTTTCTTCAAATATACTCCTTCGTGATTGGATCTTTGTTATGACAAACATCTTTCTTTAAGGCTGTTCCAGAGTTCCTTATTTCACTATGGAGATTGTGCTCTTAGACTTTTAACTCCATAAGCATGGCGTATACGTTGCTACTAGCTATCCGCGTGGTAGGGACTTAATATAACCTACTATATAGCCTATAGCCTACAAACGAGATTACTACAGTAAGAAACACTGGTGTTAATGCAGAAAATTGATAATTCTGTGGTACCAACGAGTCGTTCAAGTATTATACAATACTAGCGACCTGCCCGCGGTTTCACCCGCGTAGCTTTTGTTCCCGTAAGAATATCGGAAAGGTTTATATACCAAAACCTTCCCCAAGAATCAATCTATCTATCAAAAAAAACCGCATCAAAATCCGTTGCGTAGTTTTAAAATTTAAGCATAAATATGGACAGACAGAGAAAGCGACTTTGTTTTATACTATGGTAGTGAATTAATTATATTTAATGGGTTTAATGAATGGTGGCGAAAACGTGTATTTTTTTTCAAAATGCCGCATAGTAACTTTACGAGGTTCTGTACAAAAATCTATATAAAAAATGTTCCCTGACCTTAATAAAATATATATAGAAATTAATTCGGTCTGTCATTGTTACGCTAATACAATAGATAAATTACGATCAATTTATTATTCCCAGTAGTATTTTTAGTAGTTAATTCTATTTTTTTAGTAGAGTCAATTTTGATAGGTTTTACAGATTTACTGTGTTCGTCACTTGGTTATTTTAGAATCAATTCGGACCACGGAATTAATTCGGACGGTATTAAAATCGTTATGAATGGCGTATCGAATATTATGCAATGTATAAATACAGGTTCAAAGTTTAAATTGCAATTTAATGACTTACCTCCTTTGTCCAAGGGCCTTTGACTAGTTCAGGATTTACGACTTTGGTCCACCTTTGTTGGCACTGGACGTCCGACCTATCGAAAAACTGGGCGGCGATCACCTCCCAGTTCTCCTTATACATTTTTACGTACATCTTGAGTTTTTTATCCTGTAAAAGACAGAAATAATAAAATAAAATATAAAAAAATACCAAACACTTTCACACATACATTACGCTTTTGTAATATTTCTGTCTATCAAATTATTGTTTACTAGCTGTTGCCCGCTGGCACGCGTCCGCTTCGTCGCGCGCACTTCGTCCGCGCGGACTTTGATAATCCCACACAGTACCTCCCCCGTAGGTGATAGCGTGATAATATGTAGCCTATATGTTGACCCGACCTGTTAGTAATATTCATGCAAAATTTGAAGTTAATCCATGCAGTACTTTTTGAATTTACCCCGGACATACATACAGACAAACCGACAAACAGACATACAGACAAAAATTCTAAAAACCATTTTTTTGGCTTCGATATCGATTGTAGATCACGCCCCAAGTATTCTTTTAAAAAATATTCAATGTACAGTTTTGACTTTCCTACGATTTTATTATATGTATAGATCATGAAAATTAATTATTTTTTTTACTATCAATTTTTTACTTTATATTACAATTTTACAAATTTTTTACTATCAAAATTTTTAAAACCCTTCACCGGGTAAAAGCTTCTTCCATTTGTCTCCTAATCTCCATTTTAATTGCCCGTTTAGTATGAGGTTATAGCTTTTAAGTTAACAATAATTTAATTACTTTAATAATCATACGAATTACATATTTAATGAAACATAATAATGTCAATTTAAGCAAATTTTTAGTTTAAGAAAAAAGAATTTTTTTATATTACACGCGACCCGGCCCTGTTTCACACGAATGTAATTTATTAATAAAGAGAACAAAAAAGTGTCTTTACTTACCAGGGCCGCAGTCAGAATAAATTTAAATTCTTTCTTAAAATAAATTAAAAAATAGACGATTTAATATTTTAAGTTTTAATATAGTTTTCTAAATTATAAAAGTGGCGGTTGGTTTTCGAAACGCAAATTAAATGTAACAAGCAATTAATCAGTGTTTAACAGATCATTTGCTTTCAAAAATTATGTTAAACAGATTTATTGCTTGTTAAAATTAATTTGCGTTTCAGAAACTGGCCGTTAGTTTGTGATGGGCACATTAATATTAAACACTACTTACAACACTTGAGACAAATATGGCCGGTTTCCGAAACGCAAATTAATTTTAACACCCAACTAATTTTTGTTTAACAGATTATTTGCTTGTAAAAATTATGTTAAACAGGATTAATTGCTTGTTAAAATTAATTTGCGTTTCAGAAATCGGTCGTTAGTCTTTGATGGGCACATTAATAGTAAACGCTACAACACTTGAGACACTAACGGCCTGTTTCCGAAACGCAAATTAATTTTAACAAGCAATTAATGTGTTTAACAGATCATATGCTTGTAAAAATTATGTTAAACAGAGATTAATTGCTTGTTAAAATTGATTATCGATTCGGAAACCGGTCGTTAAGCTCAAGCAAATCGTAAATATTTCCAATGTAACAATATATGTAAAAATATTACCTCCTCCTTCGTCCACTTCCCCCTGTTGATATTCTTCCTCTGCCCAGAGCTTTTGGTTGTAGTCGGCACATCTTCGCACGCCGCTGAGTCCTCTGAGTACTCGCTAGATTCCGAATCATATGAGCTCCTTCTGTGAATAAAGAAATTAATGCCGTGAGATTCAGTTCCACTTTCAACATACTTCCCAAAATGAGGAGGTTCTCAATTTGGCTGCATGTTTTTTATGTTTTTTTGCCTGAGAACTCGGTTATTTATGAACCTTTTTTGAAATTTTTCTTTCGTTTTAGCAGGTATACTCCCCGTATGGTCCCATTTTAATTTGGTGAAGATGTGTTGCAGAATCTTCGCCCGTGTTGGTCCAGGCTACTTTGAAGTATAGGCCAACTGCCGTTTTGCCAGGCAGGTCGTAACAGGCGACCGAATGACTACGCGATTCACTACGTAGAGTACGCGTAGAGTTCTGTATGGTCTCGCCCGGGTCTGGTACCACCGCCTTACCTTTTCCTGCCGCAATAGCGTCAATGCTTGTCACTGTCGTGTTCCGGTTTGGAGGGTAAAGTACCCGGTAAACTTTTGCATGTGGCATTAGACTTCGCCACAAGATAGCAACGCACCATTAACATCTTTCGTGTCTATAAGCGATGATTGACTCGTTCTATCAGGCGACCCATCTGCTTATTTGCTATCTCATGATATAAAAAAGAGTTTCGGAGATATAGGAAATGGGAAGACGGTTGCTGCATTTTTACAGCGTTAATAAATAAAATAATTCTGTAATATGTTACGAACAAACCCAGTGTGAGACGAAATATCTTTTCAGTTGATATCAATTTCCTACTCGTCACGATAAACATAAACGATGATGTATTACTGAATACGATGTCGATTTTTTTATTTTCACTAAAAAAAATACCGCTTTTTTTTCTGTTACTTGTATTAACGTTTTTGTGGCAGAAATAGGTAATGCGGTGGTATAAAACCCAGGTGAGACATTGCGGAACTCTACCACCTACTAATCATGATGGTATTGACCATCTTAGGAAATAGTTCACCTTCTACGAATTCAGAATGGTAGATGGTGTATCCTTTAAAGGGGATCAAGAAGAACACGACATCGCTCCGGCTTTCGACTATAATACCTATTAATCAGCATGTTAAGTAAATAATATATTGGCGCCAAAATCCAATTCGTAGACAGGTAGATACTATCCAGAAAGATGTAAGTGAATCATTGTATTTACGATATTATTGTAATTTAAATTTTATGTAGGTGAACTAAAGATAAAAATCGCTTAAATTATTTTCAAACCAGTTTCAATTTACACAATAACTTATTTTTAGGGTTGACAGTTGACACTGTTAGTGAATAATCTATACATATTTGATATAAGTTCCTTTGGAGGTAAATTTTGGTTTACACGGCAATATATTTTAGTATTAACTTATTTGACCTTCATATTTTACAGGAATCAACTAATAAAATTGTAACCATAAACATTGTAATTTTGTGAATTGTAAAATATTTTTGTTTGTTTGTCGAATTGTTCTTCATTTTATAAATTTTATTAATTATTAATTAATGACACTTGTACTGTTTTATAAGTGATAAATTATTATAAAACAGTACAAGTGTTATTAATTAATTAATATTGTATTATAATGGAGTTTCACCAAGTGCCGACGATACAAAGTGACAAATTTATAGATTTTATTACCATTTATCTAGCAAAAAAACACAACGAACCATGAAACGCGGAGAGATTTATTACTGCTCCGAGGTTTTTTGTTTTAGTTTTACCATTTCTAAGAATAAATATATCAAAGACCTCTTAAGTCTACAGGTTACTGACGCCCATTAACATCGAAGCTCGTAACGATAGGTTGTTATTTACTAGATATGGATGGAAAGCCACAGGCGCAAGTTTAAAAGAGACTCAAGTGTTGTGAAAATTAAACGCAGAGTAGAGACCACAATTTACTGATAATTAAATAAGCAGTAATACAGCAAGAATAAGCAATAACTCTGTATTACTTCAAACACATTAAAACCAATTTTATTAAAAATGTTCTACATATTTCTATACTTAGTAGTTTATACCACTTACATTAAATCTTATTTTAATTCACAAAGTGATTAGCAGTTTAATACCATAAAATAATCATTACATAATTGGACTTAAGGCGAGGCATCGGGACAAATAGGAAATTACTAAATCACGTTTTTTTGTATTGATTGTTAAATATCAATTTTACAAAAATTACACGATATACCTGAAGATATTATCTAAGGAATGTGCTAACGTATTACATGATAGAATATACTTTACTCGATCATGTAAAACTCCGAAAACAGGCTAAAAATATCTCTAAACCAAATAATTTGTTAATAACATTTCTAATCTTCCACATGATTTTTATATGGTGATATTTAGTTTTAAATATAAAAAAGAATGTACTAAATTATGGTTTTCAGCTAAAGTCCTATATCTATGTATCCGAAAATTAACACGTTTCCCAGCGGTTTCAGAACATATCGCGCCGCCCATTTTCTACAGAATTGACGCGCGTCAAAATATCTCGCCTTCAGCAGCATTTAATAGGCGATAACAAACATTAACTGAATAATTAGCACGGATTGCAACACACCATTGGTGTCTATTGGCGATAGTTTCACTTTCCATCAAGAAAGCCATCTGCTTGGTTGCAATGTAATGATGAAAAAAATGTTCAATCAACTCCCGAAAATTGTATGTGATTGCTTGAGTTAATTTAATAAATAAAGATATATTTAATCCTTATATGTAGCGACAACCCTACCAACATACCGGTTTTAAGAAGCTTTATGGTAATGGGCCAATCGGGTCTATATTCGATGAGGTAAGAATGGACATACACCAATAATAATGTATGCATGCCGCAAATATCAGCTGATGGGAAACGTGTTTCTCATTCATTGTTCTATAAGTGGACACGGAAATTGGACAGTTCGGACGAAGGACGACTTAATAGGGTGTGAAAACAGAAATGGTTCTTATTTTGACATATCTATTTATATATATATTTTATAATATAGCAAAAAAATAACCATTGGCCAAATCAGTTTATCGTAAAACCCCCATGTAGATTCGGCCCGGCCGATAGATGGAGATCAACTGCATCTCATACAAGGCTCTCGCTTTTTATTCGTCTATAAAATTTTACAAACAAACTTTCATCCCCTATTTTAGACCCTTAGGGATATATTATTTAAAAGAAACCTTAGATCTTCAATTAATTCCTTGCCAAATTCAATAGAAATAGTTTAGTGGTTTAGATGTGTACATTATGTCTATAAGTATGTAGGATATTATGTCTTCATACATTTTTAATGTCGCACGTTTTATATTAGTATAGACAATCTATATTTAATATTATAAATGCGAAAGTTTGGATGTTTGGATGGATGGATGTTTGTTACTGAATCACACAAAAAAGACTGAACGGATTTGAATGAAATATGGCATATAGGTAGATGACCTGGAATAGCACATAGGTTACTTTTTATCCCCGAAAAATTACAAGATCCCGCGGGATTCACCAAAAACTTTTATAATGCAGCGGGCTGCACGCTGCAGCTTGTATTATAAACATATATATACTTAACCGGTACTGCTAGACTACTGAGTAATAAATAAGACGTGAAAATGGGGATTGTCTATATTTCACAAGTAAGCGTTTTGCTCTTGACCGATATAAGTTAATAATATCAAGGTGTTATTTAAATCTCAATTGACTTTTTTAACATTTCGAGTCAATATTATTAATATAAGATAAGATAGTATTTATTGGTACCACATTTTTATATAATCTATTATAGCAGACAATCTAAATAAAAATCAATTGCTGTTCGTTAGTCTCACTAAAACTCGAAAACGGCTGAACCGATTTGGCTAATTTTGGTTTTGAATTTATTGTTGAAGTCCAGGGAAGGTTTAAAAGGTGAGAAAATATAGAAAAAAATAAGAGTAGTTAAAAAGGTAGAACAACGTTTCCCGGGTCAGCTAGTATACAATATTTTTAAATTACAAGGAAATAAGGGAACAAGACAAAAACAAAAGTGATAAAATGTAAACTTATACTACTTTTTTTATAAGTGATGTGATACCAAAAGGATGCTCCTCTCAGCATACGCTATATAGTAATATTTGCTATTACACTGATTTTCAGTGAGTCCTCTATGATGCGCCCACGAGACGGTCAAAAAAAGGAGCTTTAATGTTTTGTTTTAGTTTTTATATATAAAAAATATAAGTCAGTACATAAAAGTGTGTTGAAATAATAATAAAACATTACATATATGCATAATAACAATAATATAATATTTTAGTCTTAAATAAATAGTAGCTTAGTAGGGAGGCCTTAGTACCTTATTTATTGCTTAATACTCGACAACCATCCGTAAAAGTTTGAGTTTATATCAACCATACACCCTGTGCTTAGTTCTTTTTTGCAGAGAAAGTAAAATTTTCTTTTTTTTATAGTATAAGATAGCAAACAAGCAGATGGGTCTCCTGATGGAAAGAGGTCTCCTAACCATCGCCTATAGACACCAAAGGTGTTAATCGTGCGTTGCTATCTTGTGGCGAGGTCTTATGCCACATGCATAAGTTTACCGGCTACCTTACCCTCCAAACCGGAACACGACAGTGACAAGCACTGACACTATTACGACAGGAATAGGTAAGGCAGTGATACCAGACCCGGGCGAGACAATGCAGAACTCTACCACCTAGTAGCCACGATGTTAGTGACTCATATAGCCAATCGGTCGCATGTTAAGACCTGCCTGGCAGAACGGCAGTTGGAATATTCTTCAAATGAGCCCGGGACCAACACGGGGGACTCTCTTAAGCTTGCGTTTGAAAATAAAGATCGAATTTGTCTGTCTGAGAGGCGGGGGCAAGTTGTTCCAGCACATGGTGGCTGCATATCTAAAACTTTCACGAAAGGCTGCCGAATGATGTCTTGGTACTATTAAAATTGTGCTAATTTAATAAACCTTCAATTCGGTGAGAAAACGAAGGTTTGATATATTATGTACATGTGTGGTCTAGTGGTCCAGCGTTGGCGTTGACCACATGAGTCCCGGGTTCGATTCCCGGGTCGGGCATTTTAAAAAAAAGTGTTTTTTCAGTTTTCTGAGAAAGACAAAGTTGCCCGGGATTGGAAATGTCCAGTTGGCGATAGGCTTGCCACCTATCACATTGTGGGACCAAGTATCTTTGGCTAATCGTGGGTGCACTTGTTGTACCTCTGCCTACCCCTTCAGGGATATGGGCGTGAAGATCCTTTGTTTTCTTTTTTTTTTAAGTACATGTATTTAATATTGTTGGAATTGATAATATTTGAGTTTAATGAATGATGATCTGAATAAGCGTGCAAGCACGTGTGATTTAAAGCTTTTAGTCTAACTTTTACCGTTTTTTAAGAATTGCAAAAAAAACACATTATTTTTTTTTAACCCTTGCAGGTGGTTGTCGACCAAAACCCTACATATCGTTTTTATATAACCATAAGGCTAGATACACGGGACAATTTACATTTACTGATCTAACCTCCAAAGTAAGCAAATTATTCAAAATTACATCCAAAATTCAAAGAAGAGTGACAAAATGTCGATTTAAAACATTATTTTACTGGAGTAATAAGCCATTGGTAACAAGTATCATGGTGTGACAGGTAGTAAACCTATCGTCAAAAAATACGGGTATATTATCCAAGTTAGATTATTCCAGGTAATTTGAAAAATGTGTTCAAAACTATTTGTGTGACCCAGGATCAGAAACAAGGATAGATATATAGGAATATATAGGTACGGGTATATCTGTAGAACGGTAAGACGATTATTCATTTTTTTTAAGTTATTTAGAAGATTGACTGTTAAAAGACTTCACATACTGAAGAAAGGTGTTCTGTTTCGTTTTTGATACCAAATATGAAAAAAAAACCTAAATTTTGACCTAATTATCCAATCAAAAGCATAGTACCGACGCCCGTGCATAAATATCTAAGTTCATTGTTTAAAAATAGTGATTTGCCGAACTCGTGACTAGATTCGTTAGCAAACCGCGAGGTGACCATACTTTTTGAATACTATACTAATTTCGTTGATATTTACTATGTGGTTAAACAATATTATATTTTTATTGCTAACATATCAAAAAGGATACCATGAACTATCGGGTCCTTTAATATTTACTTATAATCTTTTACCATTCAACCTGCATACGAAACAAGTCACAACCCTATTCACAGCATACGATTGGCATATCAAGGAATATATTCTACATATTCCTTGAAATGCCAATCGTATGCTGTGTCCGACAGACAGGCAGACAAAAATTTTAATAAATGTTATTTTGGTATACACATGTACCGTGTATACATCCATATGCCTTTAGTAAAAAGCGGTATTTTAATATTACATACACTCCAATTTTATTTATTTGTATAGATAACTCACTCATATAACATCACGACGAATTGAAGGAAATTAACTTAAACTTGGTAAAATACCACTCCATAATTCACTTCCAATCCATTATAAATGTAAAATAACTAAAATATCACAAGTTCCCGCCAAAAACACACTATAACTGCGCACGCGCATCAACAAAACTGAAAAATTCTCCCCAACACAAACCAACACAGACGCACACACCTACACGTAAAGCTGAATAAGGAATAAGGGTGAAGACTACAATTACAAACCCCCGTAAGGGACGTGTCAGAAAAGGATAAAAAATTTATACATATACGTGCAACAAGGAAGGCAATAGTAATACCCTCTGGGAACTTGTGACGCAACGAAGCAGGTGTAAGCATAGACAAAGAAACTGTTTTTGATTGGATAGGTCATCGTCTGGACTTCAAAGGAACATTGTAAAATGCCAGTCACATTTTGTTAGACCAGAAAAAATCAAGCATTGTCTCTTACAGGGTTGGCAGGGAAAACTGCTAATCATTTGGCATTATGTAAAATTTGTAACACCGAAATTCTTGCAAATAAACTATTTTTTTTCTATCTTTGTATTCTGCTCTAATGTAAGACTCCTGTTTTATCATCTGGCAAGATAGATATCTATTCTAACGCTGTATTTGCCACACTCATCAATATTCCCGAATTGGTCTAAGTCCTTTACGGAAATAGAGCCCTTAAGGCGAGGTATTTCGACGCGCGTCAATTTTATAGAAAATGGGTGGCGCGGTATGTTCTGAAACCGCTGGGAAACGTGTTAATTTTCGGATAAATAAATATAGGTCATCAGCTGAAAACTAAAATTTAGCACATTCTTTTTTGTATTTACAACTTAATATCACCATGTAAAAATCATGTAGAAGATTAGAAATATTATTATAGTTGGCCGCGCCTTAGGTGGTGACAGGGGTAAGGGGACGGGTTGTCAACTGCTCGCAATGCACATGAGCTTAGACAGTGATGACCAATCTGAAGATATCGTGAACAATATTTTTTCATTTATTGAAAAGAATAAATAAAATACAAATTGAACTTTGTAATGTTAGTTCAGTAATTTGGTAGTAAACACGTGTCAGTGGAAGTTACGAAAAGTATTTAGTTCAGGCTGAGTCATCAGTATACGTTTATCGTGATCGGCATTGAAGACACTCTGCGTTGAATGCGTTCAAGAGGAAGGAGCTGGTATTGTGGAGCCCCTGGCCAAAGATGAGAATAGTACTCCTATGAAGCCTGATTTGTGACTTGTAGAGTCGCAAACAATCGACTGTTTTGCCCTGTTCAGAACAACAAGTTTCTTGGACGAAAGCTTTGCTTTTGCCTCCAAATGACCACGAAACGAGATAATGATGAGTTATGGATGTGTATTAAATATGTGTATTATATAATAAAAATCAGAATTATTCAAATCGGTTTAGTAGTTTTTGGGATTACCACGTTCAAACAAACAAACAAACTCAATTCTCAGAATCACTTGATTCTGAACTCTCTGAACTTGATTCAGAATCATCTTGTAAACTTATAATGATTTGGTCCATCATAGTATCAAATTTCATATCATGATTCCAGTATTCCTGTTCATTTTTTTGTACGTGGTCATCGCATTTTTGCCATTGTTCGGCAGAGAATATTATAATATTCTAATATAATATAATAATATTCTAAACTATTGACATCGGCTTTCCGTTTATTAAAAAATGTATGCACTTTAAATATTATTTCCTTAGATTGTCTTTTTATCGGCGGACTCATCTCGCTATTGCAATCTTATGTGCGTTTTGTCTAAACTAGCCGGAACTTTCAACGCGTGTTGCCGTCGCAAAGTACGGCGCCTCACTGAGTAATGACAGCAAGCGCCCCTGCCTCTCCGCCCCACCGTTCACATACCTAAGGCGCGGCCAACTAGTTCCGTGCGCACTATAACAAATTATTTTTTTTTAGAAATTTTTTTAGCCTGTTTTTGGAATTTTATATGATCGAGTAAAGTACATTCTAATCATGTAATGAGAGCACATTCTTTGGTTAATATCTTCGGGTATATCGTGTAATTTTTGTAAAATTGTTATTTAACAATCAATACAAAAAAAACGTGATTTAACAAACCAGTTTTTTCCCGTCTGTCGCGATGCCTCGCCCTTACTTCTGCCGCAATAGCGTCAATGCTCGTCATTGTCGTGTTCCGGTTTGAAGGGTAAGGTAGCCGATAAACTTATGCAAGTGGCATTAACACCTCGCCACACGGATTGTAATACATCAATCATTTATTTTATTTGCTATCCTATAATATAAATAAACGGCCAAGTGTGTGTCTTAAATCCTTACCTCTTAATAAATTCCGCAAACAACTATTTGATTTACTACTAGACAAATCTTATTATAATGTAAATGAATTTCTTGCTGATAAAATTAAATATTAATCTAATAATAAACCTTTTATTGTATATAATTATAAAAAAAACGTTGTAATTAATAAATTTAAACTGTCATGAATTAGAAATTACTCTTTTTAAATTACGAGTATGTTGATTTATAAAATTGCATATTAAAAAATGTAGTTTATAAGGTAGAACATGTTGATAAATATACATTAAATTGTAAAACTTAACTAAATTGTTACAAATTATCTATTATCTTTCTTCTGTGTTTAAACTTTGTAAAATGTCAATATTTTAATTAAACAAAAAATGAATTTTATAATTTATAGAAATAAGTTGAGATGTCAATTAATGTGTGTAATTGTATCATGTAACTATAATTTTAAAAAAAAAAAAAACAAGCCCGCTGAGTTTCTTCCGCCGGATCTTCTCAGTGTGTGGCCGCGTAATTGTAAAAATCGACTCACAACATTTTTAGTTGAATGATAAATAATTATAATTTTAAAATAATTGCACACCATATCATGGTAGAATATGTTGGTAACTTAATCAAATTTTAATAACTTGTAACTCCCATATTCTGGCAAATAAATAATTTCTTTCTTTCTTTCGGACCACGCGCTATGTGTTCCCTAGTTGTCCATCACAATAATGCTAACTAAGACGGCACATGCTTTTGAGACATGCGGGAAAAAATAAACATACCCGCATAACGTGTAGAAGAAGTAAAAACTTTTCTTTCTCTCTTTTTTTGTAATCCTTGTGGGCGTGACTAATATGTATATTCGGCTCAAATGAAAGCTTTCTAGTATGAAACATCTCTGAGCCTGGCTGCAGACGAACGGACGCACGGACGAATATAGCGAAAATATATTAAGGATTTCTAGTTGACCTCGGATCCCTAAAAATTGTAAATTCTGGCAAAAAAAATAAGTACCACAAAAAGTAATTCCGCAATCTGCAAAAACGGGAGTTGCAAGCAAAAACTGGGAGCGGATATTCAAAACGGGACTTCAGTTTTTGTGGGTTGAACATGCAAATTGTCAGCTGAGGGTTTTTACTTTTTATATTAAATACTAGCTCCTCGACCAGTCTTCGCACGGGTATTTAAAATTTATACATTGACATGAATGGTTAACTTCTTCCTTTTCGACCGACAAAAAAACGGGGGTTATTAGTTTGACATGTATATGTATGTAATCTATACATATAATAAAATCGTAGGAAAGTCAAAACTGTACATTGAATATTTTTTAAAAGAATTCTTGAGGCGTGATCTATAATCGATATTCGATATCGATTATAGATCACGCCTCAAGAATTCTTAAAAATATAGTTTTTAGAATTTTTGTCTGTTTGTCCGTATGTATGTCCGGAGTAAACTAAAAAAGTACTGCATGGATTTACTTCAAATTTTGCATGAATATTACTAACAGGTTGGGTCAACAATCAACATATAGGCTATATATTATCACGCTATCACCTATGGGGGAAGAGCTGTGCGGAGTAAACGAAGTCCGCGCGAAGTCCCAGGCAACAGCTAGTACTGTTATAATCGGATAACATTTGAGTATGATGACGATCTATTTAAGTGGCTGTGTTTGTATGTGTGTATGATTGTATATCTATATGTTTGTCCACGAATTTTTTAGGAATTAAAAGCCATATTGAGATGATTATTTTTAATTTAAATCAGGTATATCCCAACTAAGTGGAGAGTCCAAATTTCATTAAAATTGGTTCGTTGCGTGTTTAATGGTAAAAACAGTCGGAAAATATAAGTGTATGATATGAGGTCCCGCGCGTGATTGATTGTCACCAATTGTCACTGTGTCCACGGACCTAGTTCTGTAGGACCAGGCGCTGTGACTAGGTAACGTAGCTTCCCTTTTTATATCAATGGTGTTTAACATATTTTTACAAGCAAAAGATCTGTTAAACCCAGATTAATTGTTAGTTAAAATTAATTTGCTTTTCTGAAAGCGGCCGTAAGACTTTTGTGTTATATTGCTATCTTATATTAAAAAATATATTTAAAAAAATAATATCTGAAGAATATGAAACTTTAAAAAAATTAAAGCATTGATTTCGATCGATTCTAGATTTCCCTCGTTTGCTTGTTCAATAGTGTAAGATTATAACACTTCCCAAAAGGATGATCGTAAATTAAACATCCTGTCGTATGTGATAAGATTTCTATGAATAAGTTTTCAGGGCAATGCCAGATACAGAAACTTAATCTGATATTGATAAGCTGAATTCACATACTGCGCAGGGCATCAAAAGATTAAGGTGATCAAAAGTAGCCGCTTGCGCGATGATAAAGTGTGATCAGCGCTGCACGTATTTGGTGAAATTTCAGTTACCTATCTGAGCGACTTAGCTTGCCTAATTTTTTTATAAATATAAATATGCACTAATTACACGAATTTATCTTACCCCAAAGTAAGCAAATTACTTGCTTGTAATTTGGATATTAGTCAACGACAATAATACATAGAAATACATATACATATATTGAAACATATTTAAAAAATATCCAAACCAGAAATACAAACATTTATGCTCATGACTCAAATACTTATATCTGTCGGATATCGGATCATATTATGTTGGCAAAAATACGATAACGCCTAATTAAATTATAAGCGACAGAACGAAGTCATTAAACTTACTTTTTTGTGTAAGAATGCGTGATACAAGAAATACTACAAGAGATATAATAGAAATAAATGTGAAAAGCAAAACCTTATCTAAAAACAAATTTTTAATTAGGGTAAACTCAAAAAGTACTACATGGTTTTACTTCAAATTTTGCATGAATATTACTAATAGGACGGGTCAACATATAGGATACATATTATCACGCTATCATCTACGGGGGAGGGGCAGTGCGGAGTAAACGTAGTCCGCGCGGACGAAGTCGCGGGCAACGGCTAGTGTCACATAAAAGTAGTGTGTGCAATGTTTATTTATATAATTTAATGTATTTCTAATGCATAATATTAGGTTTCTTCAGCCCTTCGCAACGTAAACTTTATCTGCGCCAAATTTTACACTTCACGGTTCGCGTAATTCTCGAAATAAGGGAAACAAATTTTTTCACTTTTAATATATAAAGATTTTTTTTTATAACAAGATAGCAAACAAGCAGATGGGTCTCCTGATGGAAAGAGTCAACCATCGCCTATAGACACCAAAGATCTTAATGGTGCGTTGCTATCTTGTGGCGAGGTCTTATACCACATGCATAAGTTTACCGCCTACCTTACCCTCCAAACCGGACACGACAATGACTAGCACAATAGCGTCATTGCGGCAGGAATAGGTATGGCGGTGGTACCAGACCCGGGCGAGACAATGCAGAACTCTACGACCTAGTAGCCACGATGTTAATGACTCATATAGCCAATCGGTCGCCTTTTACAGCCTGCAGAACGGCAGTTGGCCTATCCTTCAAAAGAGCCCAGGACCAACACGGGAGAATTCTATACGATATTTAGAGCCTTTCATCACGTGAGCCATCTGCTTTTTTGCTATCATACGATATAAAAAATCTTGATTTCTTCATCTACTTAAAAATAGGTTGATTTTTTAACGGTAATAACCAAAGGCCTATAAAAATGTAGGTGTTTGGTAGTAACATTATCGAATAGTTAAGTAAGATGGTTAAAACAACCCTAAAGCTGTCATACAAGTTCATTCTACTTACCGCTATCGCAACTTGCTTAATAACATTAATTTTCATTTTTATTATTGTTACTGTTCACCTGCTTAGCGAGTCTTCTATTTAAATACTATCGTAAAAAAAGTAATATCAATTACTATGCAAAGGGAAATAGTCCGTTTTCAAGGGCCTTCTA
Source organism: Apodemia mormo (assembly GCA_036924255.1). Lineage (NCBI taxonomy): Eukaryota > Metazoa > Arthropoda > Insecta > Lepidoptera > Riodinidae > Apodemia > Apodemia mormo. The sequence continues at coordinate 12,564,113 of JAUPFN010000024.1, read as the reverse complement.
TTTCAGCGGCTCATGCCGCTATAGTTAGTTGCTGCAAAGAAACTTTTGTATTTTTTACATAGTTACTGTTGTATTTTAAAACCTGCTTTATAGCAAATTTATATGTCAGCCACCGACCACACAACCCATAGACCCCTAATAACAGGCGAATGGCTTCTGTCAACACATCTGACTTATAGTTCCGATGTAAATGTCCATGCACCAATACCCAATCAGTGTCGACCAATCAGATTCTCTGTACATCACTATCTTTCACTGTGGCCTTGAGTAAGCCAATTACGATGTTGCAGCTCAGCTCAGCTAGTTGCCAGAATGCATTCAATACGGAAAATCGAACATTAGGCGTCTATGGGCTGTGTGGTCGATGATGTCAGCACATCTAGACCCTTAAAAGCGGAGCAAACACGAAGGAACCCGCAGAGAACAACTAGTTTACATAAAAAAATAACATCAAAATATGTTGTTTTAGGCAAAGATCTGTAAATACTTAGTAGGTATACTTACATCCAAGTTTGCGTGAGAATGTGAAAAATATCTTAATTCTTAATATAAACGGAAGATCACAGAACGGCAAAAAGTCTTAGAGCCGGTTTTTCCTCGTAAAATCAACCGATATCATTCATACATTTGATGAAATATTATAACCATTAGAATGTTTCAAAATTTAAATTTATTCAAATTTTCATGCCGATTGATTTATTGATAATTCCGAATAAAGTTATCTAACACTTTTATGCTAACATCCATAATATGGATGTTAACATAAGTGTTTACTACGAACTAAATCTGTCTGTTGATTTCTTGTTACGCTTTGCGGCCAAACTGCTAGGCTGATTGTGAGAATTCTGATGAATTATCTTCTCAAAAGCAACATAATGTATTTCAGAAAGAAAAAACACTTCAATGTATGTTTTAATAATCACTTTTTAAACATTTTCAGTTATAGCAACCTTTAATAAACAACTTTCTTTTAGGACTGAATTTTACAACGATTTTTTACAAAATAGGTAAGTTTGCCACCCATATTACCCTGCAAACCGGAACAAAACAACGCCAAGCAAACGCTATTGCGGCAGTGTAAAAGCATTATTCGAAAAATCGTGTTTTTTTTAATTAATTGAAAAAATCGTGGTTTTTTTCCAACCCTGCCACATAGCAGTTACGGTCACAATCGTTCATTTTTTACGAAATGTCGCTCAAAAAGGCAAATGATCTTTTTTCAAAAGGGACCAACTCGAAGCACATATTTTAAAAATAAGTAAAAACACATAAGAAAATAACATTTTATGATGTCCGCCGCACCCTTGGTAACAAAGTACGACCTCTAATTATATTATTATTAAACTAAGGAAGTAGTTCGTCTATTGTAGATACCACCTGTCCTTTACAACATCACGTGTGATTTTAATGTCGATACCAAACGGAATTGTTTCTGACAAATGGCTTACAATTAGGAATTTAGGAATAAGGGTTCATGTGTCATTATTCCTTAAAACTATTTCTGGAGAAAAACTAAGATATGATCGCATAGAAAAACCTTTAAGCTCAAAATGTTTCTAAGACGCTTTCTTACTATCTAGACTTTGTTTGAAAAAATAGACCATCTGCTATTGTGCGAGGCAATTTTAAAAGGCGAATAATTAGTCAAACATTTCATTACCATCATGACTGCTAGATGGTAGGCCAGGTTGAGTAACAAACATCTATCCATCTTAACTTCCAAATTTTCGCATTTATAATACTAGCTGCCGCGTGCAGCCCACTGCACTATAGTTTTTGGCGAATACCGCGATCACCTAATTTTTCCAGGATAAAAAGTAGCCTATATGCTATTCCAGGTTATCATCTATCTGTGTTCCAAATTTCATCCAAATCTGTTCTGTAATTTTTGCGTGACTACGTAACAAATATCTATCCATCCAAACATTCCCATCACTATAGATTAATATAGATATGCACTAATCAATTTAGACGGGAGAATATGTCACGGTAATGTTATCTACCAGTATTTTAACTCGGCCCTGTGCTTGAAATAAATACCTACAGCCGGCCGCGCCGAGCTGAGCCTCAAGCACGAACTTTAAAAGTTTTCGTATCGTTAACGTATCGAGGACTCGATACGTTAACAGAGTATAACGACAGTAGGAAGCACGAACCACCTTCTATTGACTCTCGAGACCTCGATACGATTACGTTAGTGACGTCATCCTAACGTAAGCGGGGAGGTGCTAGTTTCGTTCAAAAACTTAATCGTATATTACCGGTTTAATTATATTCCATATAGAAATATATTTATTGATGACTAAAATCTTACCTAACTCAAACATAATTAATAAAATACACAAAAATAAAGAAATGCATTCTCTACTCTAAGAAAAATCAAATTTATTTTGACGAAACCATTCTAACAACGATCTTACGTTGTTCTACGGTTTTTGAACGAGACGACCGCTTTGCACTTGACGTAGATACCATACGATGCCAAACAAAGACAAGGTCAAGTTTGTTTACAATCGTACGGGTTCTCGAAAACATTACATTTAAATTGTTTCCTCGCATTAAATATAAATAAAATATTATAAAATGAAAACTAGACTAGCTTTATGCAGTACACAACTATGGTGAAGTTCATGGAAAAGTACGTCCTGGAAGTTTTATGTAACTTATTTGTTATGTGCAGTTTTTTGTTTCGTGGTGTGAAGTGAAGATTGGATCCTTTCTTACAGAAATAAGATTCCTCTAAGGAAATAAGCTCTAGTTATCCTGGAACTCAGTCTTAATGAAGTTTTTCGGCGGAGTTGCTCACAGAGAAATGTAAAAGCCCCTTTGTTGAGGCGATATTTATTTTTAAATTCGGTATCATTTAAATCCACGGGATCAAATATTTTTCTCTGCTTAGCTCTGCGTCTATCTTCTCTGAAAAATAATGTAGACATATAACAAAATCGTAGGAAAGTCAAAACTGTACATTGAATATTTTTTTAAAAGAATACTTGTGGCGTGATTTACAACCGATATTGAAGATAAAAATATAGTTTTTAGAATTTTTGTCTGTTTGTCTGTATGTAGGTATGTCCGGGGTAAACTCAAAAAGTACTGCATGGATTTACTTCAAATTTCGCATGAATATTACTAACAGGTCGGGTCAACATATAGGCTACATATTATCACGCTATCACCTACGGGGGAGGAGCAGTGTGGAGTAAACGAAGTCCGCGCGGACGAAGTCGCTGGCAACAGCCAGTATTGTAATATAAATGTAAACAGTGAAAAATTGCCACAAATAAAAATGTGAGAATAAAAATTCCTTACATCGAATCTCGTCTATTATTTTCTTCATCTTGAAGTAAACTTCCAATGAGAATATAATAGAGAATTACGTTGAAATATAGGTGGTATTTGCATTTTTTAGCTTTCCGTTGATTGTATTAATATCCGGAAGTAACTAAAACTACTTAATTTTTAAAAAAACGAGCGTAATAAATAATTTTAAACAACTCGAAACTTTTTTCACCGGCAAATTGTAAGTGAAAAAAGATTCGACACCTCTCGATACCCAGCCTTCGAAATTTGCGATACGATACTTCAAAACACCGTTCGTGCTCGCAATTTTGTTACGTTTCATGTATTTCTCGATACGTTTGCGATACGAAAGTTTAATAATTTGCTTGTGCTTCGAAATTTAGTTCCATTTACGTACGATAGGGGCGCTGATCATTTTTCTTACGTTTGTTACTCGATGACGATACGAATACTTTTTCGCAAGGAGTTCGTGCTTGAGGCACTGTACGTAAAATGCGATAGGGCTACCCTACCCACCATCAATATTTTAACTACATTTGCCTGTGCTGTCACATCGGCCGTTCGTCACTGCCGCGCAATCTTTAGTCTGTGGTGTATCGAGTGCATGCCAATCTCCGAGCGCGTAGGTATAACACGCGTTCCACCCGTTTGTATGAAGATAGAATACTGGTAGATAACATTACCGTGACTATGTGGCACTTTCATCTCTGAAAGTAGTGTTGAGATATGAACTTCCGATCCAAGTATGATAAAAACGTACACTTGTAATATATGCCCAAAATATAGTAACGTAAATCACAACAAAATCATTAAGATGGGTAAGGTACTCTATTATAGAGTTACATCGGAAATTTAAATTAAAAACATTTATATCTGTGACAAAACATCTTCGCAATAAATACAGACAGGAAGAACATGGGGTCCAGTAAGGAAACGTCCAGTTAACTCACGCATTCCCCGTGCTTCCTGTCTTGTGTCCCCCTATGACAACAACTCCTTAGACACTTTCTAATTTCTTAAAACGAGTTTCAAAACTAGTCCTGATTTTGGATAGGATGCACTTCCGTTGATATATAGCACGTGGAAATCTGTTTTACGAGTTAACGACGTTTACAGAGCATATTCACATTATTAGATCTTTCTTATTTACACTACGATATAAATCTGTGGATAATTTCATTTTTTTGACAAATTTTGTGATAATTGTTTTCTGACTACACTGATATAAAATTTTCCATTTCGAGAATTTTTGTCCGTATGTCTATAAGTTTTAGTATAACTTGAGAACAGCAAAAAAATTAAGAACAGCTTGACTAATCTTTATGAAAATTGGTACAGTGGGAACACGTTATAATGCAAATGAAAGGCTAAATATTTTTTATCTTAACGCATATACCTATGCCTAGCGATAGGCGGGTGTTACATTAACCTTAGACCATTAATAAAAAAGTTATCCAATGGAGCTAGGAGTTTCATACTGATTATTAGTTATCAATGTAAGTGTATAAATGTAACCAAAGATACATTTGATACTTTATTTGTTTATTTAAATAAACAAATAAAGTATCAAATGTATCTTTGGTTGCATTCGCACTACCTTCCAAAATATCTAATCAAGAACAAAGAACGGTGCTTTCTTCCTTGACATTGGATGGAAAAACATCTATTTTTATGTGAACCACTACTAACACTTTTTGGGAAACTATCATCTATAGACCCAAAGACGTTAAATATGCGTAGCTACCGGTGTGGCGCGATGGCAATGGACAAGCCACAGGCATAAGTCTACCGTCTACCTTACCCTCTAAAGCGGAACACGACAACAACTAGCACTGACGCTTGCGGCAAGAATAGGTAAGGCAGTGACACCTAAGGGGGCGTCCACAAATTACGTGAGATGTTACGGGGGAGAGGGGGTCGAGTCAAATCTCATCTAATCTTACGTTGGAGAGAGGGGGGGTCTCGGCAAATATCACGCATTTTTTCTGATTGAAACAAAAAAAAATACTATTTTGGTCCATTATCCAGATTGTACATGCTTAAGATTTAATCTTAAGCGTAATTGTAATACGATTAAGATCATTCACTAATTTTTTTCGAAAGAAAATAATTTCATTCATACTTCGACGTTATACATAGATTACCACTGACTGTCAAACCACCATATTTGTTTTATACCAAATAGCTCAATTTAATCTGAATTTACGGTATAGTGTAGCCCTCCCTTTGTTTTCACGACACTGTCTGAGTTAGGTTAGATACCTATTCTTCTTTTAATCGCAGTAGCTACGATTTAAGTATTCTATTGTTAAATTTTTATTACACTTATAAACTCTCGGCAATATTGATTACTAGTCTTAACTAGTTGTAAATAAAAGCACGAAGCATTTTTTTCTTTTCACAATTGTAACAATCCAACGCGTTTACATATTTAAGAAACCCACATTTTGAAAAATCTCACGTGAGATTGGGGAATGGGGTTGATTAAAATCTCACATCTCACCAGGGGGGGGAGGGAGGGACAGAAAATTTAAAAAACCCCTCACGTAATTTACGCCCCCTATCAGGGGGTGAAACATTGCGCAACTCTACCACCTAGTACTCACGTACAGCCAATCGGTCACCTTTTACAGCCTACAGACAGAACGGCTGTTGGTATATTCAAAGGAGCACGGACCAACACGAGAAAAATATATTCTATGATATATAAATCCACAATTATGTGGCAAGTAATAAAGTTCTACAAGTAATCAAGTTCGTCTTTCGTCACGCTCAACATCGTGATATATATTATTTTAAAAATAAATCTACAAACAAAAAATTGTTAAATAGACCTCCTGTAATATATCATTCGTTGTTATCGGAATCCAAAGATTTTTTACTTTAAAGAATGATGCGTGAATATTACGACCACGAGTTGCACTGAAAATGAGACTGTACTCTGTACTGTCTCAAAACGTTTTCATATAATAGTGTAAACAAGCAGATTATTTTTTACATTAAGCTTAATGGTAAAGGATGAACTAAATTGCTATTGATGGGGTAGGGATATGATGTAACTTAGGGACAGAAATGGAAAGGTGGTGGTACTAACACAGGCGAAAAACAGCAGAGTCCTTCCACGTGTTGAACCGGGCTCCTTTGTAGACCAACTACAATCGTAGCTTCTAGGTGGTAGAGTTTTGCATTGTCTCGCGCGGATCTGATACCACCGCTTTACCTATTCCTGCCGTAATAGCGTCAGTGAGTCACTGTCGTGTTCCGGTTTGGAGGGTAAGGTAGCCGATAAACTTATGCATGTGGCATTAGACCTCGCCTTGCGATCTTTGGTATCTATAGGCGATGGTTGGCACTTTCCATTAAGAGATCCATCTACTTGTTTGTTATCTTATAATAAAAAAAACCTAGTAGTTCTAGTAATAGACCAGACTTGTTACTATAGCACTAATATACTGCAAGGGTTGTAGGCATTGATTTAACAGATTTATGTTTTTTTTATATCATAAGATAGCAAACAAGCTGATGGGTCTCCTAATGGAAAGAGTCGACCATCGCCTATAGACACCAAAGATGTAAATGGTGCGTTGATATCTGGTGGCGAGGTCTAATGCCACATGCATAAGTTTACCGCCTACCTTACCCTCCAAACCGGAACACGACAGTGACTAGCACTGACGCTATTGCGGCAGGAATAGATATGGCGGTGGTACCAGACCCGGTCAAGCCGATGCAGAACTCTACCACCTAGTAGTCACGATGGTAGTGACTCAAATAGCCACTCGGTCGCCTTTTACGACCTGCCTGGCAGAACGGCAATTGGCATATTCTTCAAAGAAGCCCGGGACCATTACGGGGAACATAAACATTTTATAAAGAATCATTATGTTGATATAACCTAATTATAATTTCTGCGAATACTGTTTATTGTTGAATATATATAGAGCAGAATATCATGAAAATAAACAACCGTATTAAATTAGTTGCAAGAATTTTTATGCTGTACGAGAGCCTAGATTACCTTCCCGTGTTCAATAAATTGTAGTAGTAAAAAACATCTTATAAGTATGTTACATGTGTCAATGCCAACGAGTCTATATGAATGACTATTCTATGAATATTCATTAATTGTAAGAGCAAGAACATTGCGGATCTTCAAAAATCCGATAAACCGAGAGATTTTCAAGAGAATGTTAATAAAAAAGTATTTAAAATCGGTACTACAAGGATAAGAATGTAGAATGTAATGTACTATACATGTATCTATATTATAATATTATAAATGCGAAAGTTTGGATGTTTGGATGGATGGATGGATGGGTGTTTGTTACTCAATCACGCAAAAACTAATGAACGGATTTGAATGAAATTTGGCACAAAGGTAGATGATGACCTGGAATAGCACATAGACTACTTGTTATCCCTGAAAAATTAAATGATCCCGCGGGATTCGTCAAAAACATAATGCAGCAGGCTGCACGCGGCAGCTAGTATGTTATAATTTAAATATTTATTACGTAGTTAAAAAAAATATGTACATGCCAATTTCTTTATCATTTCGTCTAAGTCGTGACCTGTCCCTAAACCTTTTTGATCTTTGTATCTATATTACTGCTACTATTTAGAAAGAAGTCGATATCCTGTCTTCAGCCAAAACCATGGTAACATTACACATAAAGGATGTAGGCGTACTCTTATTGCTTCTCAAATTCCAATGGAACTAGTTTCTCTTCTCAGTGGTACACACTACACTCAGGTCACATCTCCGACGATGTAATACAATCGCGTTGTTATTACGGTAATATTAGAGTTTTAATTATTATAACCCGATAATACATTGGCAGTCTTGATAACTTCGAACAAGGAGATTCAATGAATGGCCTCGCTTTGTTAATGTAACAGGAATCTAACTATATATTATAACGAAAACATTGTACCCGTTTTTGCGACAATTACGTGGACGCGAGGAGTATGAATAATGAAAAGTTAAAATTTAGATTGTGAAGGAGTGCACAAAGCTAATATTTTTATATACTGTGCATCTATATTCATTTTCTTTATTATATTATAAACTAGCTGTTGCCAGCGTCAGTAGTCAGCGTATGGTCAAAATCTGTTGCCAAACTGTTATAAACCATTAATAAAATAGTCTATCATCAAGCTTATGATCGAATGTTGACCAGTATGTGATGGATTGTTTTATAAATCCCTAAAACAAGTTTTCCGGGGTACATAATTACGGGGGGGGGGGGGGGGGATTAATATTTATTCACGCTCAACTAGAACCATGTTATACAAACTCATAACATTATATACATATACAAACTCATACATAGGTAGCTATTCACACAAATCATTTAAGTAAAACAAAACAGAAAAACAAATTATCAAATTATTTTCTTTTGAACGGACAAACGCTTTGATTGATAAAATAGATTTCTTTCCAAAAATTAAATGAAGATAAGTATTAAAAAAAATGATAAAAAATGGGATTCCAAAAATATTGTACTTTGTGTACTGTGTGTATCTATTGGCTGTCAAAATATGAAAGTACCATATAAAAAGTTGATAAGGGATATTTATTCATCATGTAGCGTACGCTGGCAAGACTTTTGAATAAAATTAAACTGCAACCTGCAGGAACTAGCTAATCTATATATACATATAATAAAATCGTAAGAAACTCATGCATGTCCGGGGTAAACTCAAAAAGTACTGCATGGATTTACTTCAAATTTTGCATGAATATTACTAACAGGTCGGGTCAACATAAAGGCTACATATTATCACGCTAGCACCTACGGGGGAGGAGCTGTGTGGAGTAACGAAGTCCGCGCGAACGAAGTCGTGGGCAACAGCTAGTCTTAAATAAATGATATTCAGGTAAGTCTACCGCTTGAGGGTTAGAAATGCCGACGCAATATTCAATATTAGTGATGTTCCTTCGCTTTCGCAACTGACACATATCGGTATACAGACCTACAATTAGAGTTCGTGCTAAGTGTGAGTTTTTCTTTTCGCATTCGACTCACAAGAAAAACTTACACTTAGCACTCAGAGCGGCAAAGTTATTTTAATCTATTCGAAGACACTTAGACCATAATAAGCAAGTCTACCATAACATTTGTAGCAATAGTGTAATTATGGCAACATTGGAACTCGTTTTCAAGAACATGTTTAGCGGCAATGCGACACCGGATTTTGTTTTATGAGAAAATTCTTACTTCGGCTGCCCGGAGGCTGAGTTACTTTATGTAATACTATACATTCATTGAAACGAAAGTAATTCGGTCCATCCTTAGGAAAAAGAAACAAAAAGTTATTAATTAAAATTAATATACTCGTATTTACATCGATTTCCTTACGTAATATGCAGAGTACTTTTTACTTAACTTTAGAAGTTCAAGTTCATTCTGAACTTTTTATGTTTTAAAGGCCAAAAATCGCGCAAACAAGCTAAAGGAAAGACAAGATTTTAACGAGCGTCATTTGACTAGATTAATGTTCTTCTAAACACTACGGAAGATAGTCTGCTACCAACATACTTAGTGTTAACATCATTAACACTTTTAGTGTCTATATGCGATGGTTCTCTTTTTTCATCCGAGAATCATTCGCTTGTTTGCTATCTTATGATGTTATCTACACATATAATAAAATCGTAGGAAAGTCGAAACTGTACGATGAATATTTTTTTAAAAGAATACTTAGGGCGTGATCAACAATCGATATCGAAGTCAAAAATATACTTTTTAGAATTTTTGTCTGTTTATCTGTATGTATGTCCGGGGTAAACTAAAAAAGTACTGCATGGATTTACTTCAAATTTTGCATGAATATTACTAACAGGTCGGGTCAACATATAAGCTACATATTATCACGCTATCACCTACGGGGGAGGAGCAGTGCGGAGTAAAAAAGTCGGCGCGGACGAAGCCGCTGGCAACAGCTAGTGATATATAAAAAAGTTGTTTTCACGTGATGAGGTTGCAGAAAATCTTACAAAAATTTCAAACCATAGAATTTGACCTCTGTTTTGATAACAATGTTTTCTAAAAAAACTTACAGACACGGTTCAGCTCAGCTTCAGCTTTATACTACATATCTACTACCCACGACTTTGTCTGTATTGTTTTTTATATGTATATCATAAGATAGCAAACAAGCAGATAGGTCTCCTGCAGGCTTAGGATAAGCACCACGAGATATATATCGATCGAGAAAGTGACGTTTGCTTGACATTTATTAATATCTCGATGGACGTTATTAAGCATGCCACGATAAACATTTAAAACGTCAGAGATAAATTAAACAAAAAGTTTACTCGAATAGAGAAATAAATGTTGTCACTAGAAGACATAGATATTATACTAATTCTGATTTTTAAGATACAGCTTTGGTGCATTTAACTTGTGTTAATCATTATGAGCTTTTGTTTACATTTATAACTTCCTGTCATCATTTCTCTTCTTTGTCAGAGTCGAAGGAAATATAACCAAAGCCTAGTGTAGCCGTACCTATTTACAATTGTAATTAAAGATATTTTACAGGTTTTTGAATTATTCTCTCTTTTTAGTTTTGACCATCAAAACTAGTTTTTTATTCTATAAAACTGAAACAATGAATTATGATTCATAAGATGTTTTAATGTAAAGGGCAATTAAGATACCAGCGTGTATTTATTTCTGGGTGTATAACTGCGTAACTAATTATGCGTAAAAGTGCGTAACAATTATTACTAACAAGCTATTTTTTTCCACTATAGTTATTCCTTTCAATTATAATTCTAACATTATTGAGTAAATTAACATCTTCTTTTAGACTAATCAATCAACATTTTTGATTAATTTTTTTGATGAGAAACTTCCATAGAATTGTTGTGATTTGACAATGACACGAAAATGCATTACGATAAACAAATATAAATGTATAGTATTATGCCAACTAGAAAATAAGATAGAACAGAATACAATTCACAGTATTTTATGTTACAAATAATGTTATCTATTAATAGCTCCAAAAATCAGCCAGATGCAAGCAATCCAACCTAAGACTTACTGTTAGACCGTGGTATCCAAGAACAAACTGAATTTTTGTGAACAGCTTCGTTTTGACGAGACAACCATATTTTCTATCTTTGAAAAATCTCGAATCGGGTAACTAATAAAGATAAATAAAATAAGGAAACTTTAGAGTGTCAGACTAAGAAAAGTTTCCACTTTTCGTGTATGACAAAGTTACCGTTGAATTACAATAATAATTAACAAGCTGTTGTGAGAAAATTAGGTTATTTTTAAATTGATTAATATCAATTTAAAAATCTCATAAGTGGGATTGTCAGAAAAATCATCAAATATGTAGGACAAAAGTTTCATCGTAGTTTTCATAATATAATCAAGCGATTAAAGTCGAAAAATAATTATTGTTATTAATAAATATTTATTATTTACCGAACCCAATGTCTTCGCAGCATTAACTTTATTAGTTACCCGATTCGAGATTTTTCGAAAATAGAAAAGACGGTTGTCTCGTCAAAATGATGAATGCTTTTCACAAATATTCAGCTTGTTGTTAATAAAAAAAAAGTTAGTTTGTGGGACCACGGTCTGTGATTTACATCTCAAGAACGAAAAACATTTTTCTTCGACTTTTCAGTTTGTCTCTCTTTGATTCAAAGACTTACTCAAAGAGTATATAAATTTTATTTTATTTTGTCTTCTTACATTTACTTCTAACGAAAAAACGAGTATGAGCTACACTCGATTTTTTTGTTATTTTTGATTGATTAATTAATATTTTGATTATCATGTTTTTATGTATTATTTTTCCTGAGTATATGTTATTAATAGTAACATTAAATAATACAAAATAAGCACCAGCTTTAAATTAACCTTTTATTTTACATTTAGTTTTCTACTGAATTTTGTAGAAAACTTTGTAAGTAGTTGTAATTTTGAATAGAGTTGGTAACACTGAGTGCTGAGTAGCACGAGAATTCGTAGAATTATTTTCTCTGTACGAAAAATTAAAAGTTTATTTACATTACGTCAAAAAGTATTGTACTTTAACTAATTTGTATTTTGCAATTAATTATAAATTAATTAATTATCTAACCATTACATACAAGGAATTATTGATTTATACTGTTTGGTTCTCACATCTCTAAAATCATCATCATTCTTCCGATTCTAGTACAAAGTTAAATTGTGTTAGATATGTGAAATGGGAACACAAAATAAAACGTAAGTAGTGTACTTCTTTATACTTATATTTTTTAAAAGCCTATATAGGTTAAGTATAGTCAAGCAGGGTTGTGTGTTGTCAGCTCGTCTGTTTATTCTATATCTGGATAAGTGTCTCCAAAGATTGAGGTCATTGAATGTGGGAATGCGCATGAGTGATCTAGTGGTGAACTGCCTGCTTTATGCAGATGACGCTGTACTTTTAGGCTCAACTCCATCTGAGCTGCAAACACTGGTCACAGTTATGAATGAGGATTGTAAGAGTATGGGCTTACATTTGAATGCGAAGAAAACTAAAGTTTTGGTATTTGAAAGAGAAACAACCAGAACGGATGTAAGAGTTGTGGTCGATGATGTAGTGCTGGAGCAAGTGGATGAGTTTGTATATCTTGGATGTGCTTTTAGCAGGGATGGAAGGTACACCGCTGATGTTGAAAGAAGAGTGTGTGCAGGGAACAGAGTGAATGGAGCGTTAGGGAGATTACTTAATAGCACAATTTTAAGTCAGGGTGCCCGTCTAGCCCTGCATAATCATGTGCTTATCCCAACGCTATTGTATGGAAGTGAGAGTTGGGTATGTCAGAAAGGGCATGAAAGTAGAATCAACGCGGTCGAGATGAGGTCGCTAAGAAAAATATTTGGTGTGACACTCGCGGACCGGGTTCGTAATGCCAAAGTGAGAGAGAGGCTAGGTTTGAAAGAAAGTGTCGGTGTAAAGATGAGAAAGGGCATGCTCCGTTGGTTCGGACATGTAGAAAGAATGGTAGATGAAAGGTTAACAAAACAGATATACAACGCGAATGTGGAAGGATGTAGGTACCGGGGAAGACCAAGACTGACATACCACGATCAGATTGATCGAGTACTGTCCGAAGGTGGTGTCAAGAGTCTTCGCAACCGGCGTGTGTGTATGAAGAGAGTGATGAATGTGGAAGAAGCGAGACAAGTCTGCAAGGATCGTGATGTATGGCACTCGGTTCTCTCTGCCTACCCCGTAAGGGATCTGGCGTGAAGATATGTTGTTGTTGTTGTAGGTTATTAAAAATAATTATGATTTTCTTTTCAGGATAAGAAGTAATAAGCATAAATTAACTTTGTCGCCATGGTGGATTCATGGACTAGACTTGTAGCACCAAAGATTAAAGTCTTTAATATTGGGAAAGCATAATATAACACCATATATTCTACAAATACTTCATACATTATTGTTTCTAGAGAAAGAAAGGAAAACAATGGAACACTGTGTAAGTATTTATTTACATACATATCTCTATGACAAATCATCTAACAAGGTAGACTGAAAGAATCAAATTTTAAACATATTTTAATATATTTCTTTCATTGTAAAAGTTGTGGTTTTTTACAAAATTAATATCATAAATTCAAGATTATATCAAAAACTTGATTCTTGTAAAAAAATCCTGAATAATATGAGAAGCTTTCTCTGGAGAATAGTGTAGGCTTCTTTCACTCCCTTTTATAAATGTAACCAATTGTTTTTTCGACCCCATTATATAATTTACAATGCAAATCTATATAACACTACACAAAATGCAACATGCAAGACTGGAGTCATAAGTCCTAAGTTAACTGACAAAAAAATATATTAAGTAAACATATATAACAACATTTTGATAAGATATATTTGTTTACAGGTTGACTAAACAGCGAGTTATGGAAATAGAATAAAGAAGCCTTTCTATTTATTACATTTTTTGAAATTGTTGATTAAGAAGATTTATAAGTTAATGCTGATTATATTTTTCTTGCTGTTTTTAATGGTTGTGCAAGATTGAAAAATAAATTTTAATTTGTAGAAAACAATTAAGTTTATAACATAATAGTCTTAATGTACTTAATATGTGTAATTTTTAAAATTTAAATTAATAGAAAGTTAATGTTACCTTAGGAAAAAATATTTTACTTGTTGATTTTTTATTTTCAAGTGAAATTCCATACTACTCATACTATATAGTAAACTAATTTTTGATATTGAATTTTCATTACTGATTAATTATGCGGGGTAACAAGAGATATTTAAATTGTAGAAAACATTTAAATTTAAAATATAATAGCTTTAATATAGTGCGTGTAATCTTCTATAAGTTTGTTACATTAGTGAAAATTCAAAGATACATGTTAATAAATTTAAGTCATAAGGTGATAATTTGTGAAAATTATTTATCTATTCTGAGAAGTACAAACATTAATAATAATTGTTAGTTTAGGAAAGTAGATGTGTTTGTATATTTTTTAAAACTCAAATTTAATTTTCTTTACAAGACTGCTTCATTTACACACTTTTTATAATTATTCATTTTGTATTTTGTGTGATTTATTCATTTTGTAACTTTATTAAAGAAAATAAAAATTATTTCTCAAGACTTTTCCATATAGTAAAATCTATGTTTGGCATTAAAACATTAAATACTATGAATAGTGTGTCATTAAACTTATACTTAAAATTAGCCATTGAAGACTATAAGTTTCATTTTTATTATATAAAATTATTTAATACTTAGATAGGTTTGCCTAGAGTATATATTTTTTTAAATAAATCTTATACAACACTAAAGTATTTTATTATACCAATAATCCACTAAGTATTGTTACTACCAAAATCACTTCGATTAAAAAACAACAACAAAAGTAACAAAGTTAACACTTCTAAAAGAAAATACTTGTAATTATCATATCGAAGGGTCCTACGTATACTTGTGCAAGTGCAATGACACAACTTTACTGGAGGCCGGACTAAATGTTCTGTAGCTTGTAATCTATACCTTCATATAATAAAATCGTAGGAAAGTCAATGTATGTCCGGGGTAAACTCAAAAAGTACTGCATGGATTTACTTCAAATTTTGCATGAATATTACTAACAGGTCGGGTCAACATATAGGCTACATATTATCACATTATCACCTACGGGGGAGGAGCTGTGCGGAGTAAACAAAATCTGCGCGAACAAAGTCACAGGCAACAGCTAGTTTTGACATAAATCAATAGAAGTATTTGAAAATTTGTACAAATTTTCAAATACTTTATTACATTAGGACAAATATAAGGTAATTTTAAGGCTTTTGAGGCAAGAAAATGGTTTCCGTTGTTTTGCAAGTTGCACCAGTATACATAGGATCCGTCAATATCTTCTATTATGTAGTCTTCGCATTTCATCCATTTCAATTATGCCATATGAGGGCATCATTTGTTCTTCTAGGATATTTGTCAGTAATATTAAAAATTCTGCAGTTGAAGTCTTATCTGCAAATAATAATTATATTTTTTATTGACATATATTATTGTAATAAACAATAATAACAAGAACTGACTGCCTTTCTGTATGGTAAATTATCTTTAAATGTAGACATATAAAATAATGTTTACACATGTAGGTACCTAGGTAATTGAGAACTACATGTGTCATATTGGATATTTTAAGTTATGAATATTACAGAAAATAATTCATCATAGTAGTATATTAATCATACATGGAACTTGGTCTGAAAACAACTGATTAAAACAAATACTTTTTTTGACTAAATATAACTTGAATGGGTAGTAAAAACTCCTTAAATACATAATCAATGCAAGCCTTAGAGGAATAACACATGTGCATCATTATTCTATGATGTAAGCATTGTTGTTGTTTGTTGGTATGTGGCTGTAAGTATTGTGAAAAGTTGACCACCAAGAAAAGGATTATTACTTGTATCCAGCTGAAATTTAACATACACTTGACATGTATATGTAACATATTAACTGTTTAAAAAAGAAACTCGAAAAACTACAGATAACTTTTGAAAAAATATAACTTTATTGAGTTCACCTAAGTCAAATTAGTATTTACTACAAAGATATTCTGTTATTACAGTTAATGAAGTTGGATGGCTGTCATATCTACTAGAAACTGAATTACAAGTCTGTTATGTTCACTTACCTTTAACTAATGAGGCATGCCTTGATCGGTGTGTGGCTCTAAACCTTAAAATTCACAAGGGTCTATATTATTTAGAGAGCCATAGTTATTGGGTTTATTGAAGCGCTATAGTGATTGGAATGCTCCGTCCGTTGTGTAAAAATATCACACAAATTTCCTATGTGCCTTCTTTGTATTTTGCAGGCTTGCCGTTAACCGTAGATATTTAGCACATAATAAGTATAATATGGAACTGCCACCACTATTAAATACATATATGCCATACTGCCTGCCTGCCATACATACATACTGCCAACACTGGACCGAAATCTATATTTAATAAAATGAATAGAAATCAAAAAGTTTTGTAATTATTGTATAATTAAAGTATAATAATATGAAATAGTGGATAAGGTTATCAACATTAAGTGTCAAATGACAAATCGATAAAATGACAGCAAGACGTTTCGATCGATAGAGAAAATAACTACCGTCGAGTAAAATTGATCATTTTCTCTTCCTTTGAAGTATCATGTCGAATCAAGTGTCAAATGCGTTAGCGAATCGAGAAAGTGACATAAAAGTCGAGAAAACGAGGTCGATAAAATTTTATCGTGTTGCTTATCCTAAGCCTGCTGATGGAAAGAGTCACCCATCGTCTATAGACGCCAAAGGTGTTAATAGTGTGTTATTTATGACACTGGATATGCACTTTGCGGAGGGGTACTCGGTCACAAAAACTTTCTTTTATAGATTTTTAGCATCGCCACAGCCATGCTACGGATCTTTAAGTCAGAAACCATGACAACAGATCAATTCTTAGATGTACTACTATTCATGTACATCTGCTACGGCAACAATATCCCGAATCACAGAGCCAGCTATACGTTTCATAACTTTTACCATGAAACTTACGAGTTACATTTCCTTTTTGCTGCTTTATTAATTGTAACTCGAGTACACATGTATCTTTAGACACAATTTGAATCTTTTCACTGAATGACAATTGTAAGAACTTGTTATTTTTAATTTTTAATAAACACACAAATGTGGTTTATTAAAAATTAAAAATAACAAGTTGAAAATTCAACACAAATTTCACAATCAAATAACATGTTTAAAAAATCTACAATTAATGCACTAGTAAAAGTAAATCACTATAATTATTATAGAAACTCAGTAATAAATTTAAATGTACAATTTTTCAAATGTTAAAATGAAAAATCTTCTAAGAAAACTATAATAAATAATATGATGCAAACAAAATAATAAACAATGCTTATCACACGAAAAAAACAAATGGCGTTGCTATCTTGTGGCAAGGTCTAATGCCAAATGCATAAGTTTACCGACTACCTTGCCCTCCAAACCGGAACACGACAGGGACAAGCACTGACGCTATTGCGACAGGAATAGTTAAGGCGGTGGTATCAGATCCGGGCGAGACAATGCAGAACTCCACCACCCAGTAACCACGATGACAGTGACTCGCATAGTCAATCGGTTGCCTTTTACGACCTGCCTGGCAAAACTGCAGTTGGCCTATTCTTCAAAGGAGCTTGGGACCAACACGGGGAAATTATTGTTTAGTAAATGACCTTGAATCACTTTGTATCAAATGTACTTATCATACTTAAGTTTTTATATAATGAAAAAGTATCTAAGAATTTGGTCAATTTTGGAGAGCGGTTGACGGGATCAACATTTGTATGATGTCTAATCACACAAATGTTGATCTGACGAATCACACAAGTGTTGAATGAAATGTGTTTGTGATTTTGGGTGTTTACATACGGAATTACAAACATTTATGCTCATCACACAAATGCTTGTCCCCATCGGAGTCCGAACCCGAGCCCCGTCGATTGTGTAGTCAGGGTCGCTAACCACTCGACCAACCTATTAATTATAATTCCTATATTATTTAAGTCAAAATTAAAAAAAAATATCAATAGTTTTTGCGTGATACAAACACAATAATTGTAGTGCTAGAATTTTATTTATATATAGATATGAAATTTGCCACCCTATTTTAGCTTCGAACAAAATTTTACGAAGGGAAATAACAGGAAACACGCACCACTTGGTTTGATTCAGAAGTAATATAAGGAAAGTTGCAAATTAAATTAACATGATTTTTTTCATCGCTTGTTTACTAGTTTTTTACCAAAACTTCTAGCTTATTTTACCTCTCTTTCTCGCGCTTATTTCACCCTCTTAGAGGTTGAATTTTTAAAAACTCTTAGCACATGCTTGTTTCTTAATGTATATATTCCAAGTTTAAACGCGGTACGTTTTAATTTACCGCTAGGTATGTAGGTAAGGAAGTTACTGATTTATGCTCGATTTTCAAAAATCGACTTTTCAACAGATATCCACTATTTTCACGATGACGTCAGTGTGCGTGTTGAATGACTTAAATGCAAGCGAAGCCGCGGCTCAAAGCTAGTTCTATAATAAAAGTAGCTTAAGTTACTCCTTATTGCCATGGTTTAAAAGAGTCTCGGGTTTTTAGCGCATACTTCTCGTTCCCGTGGGATTTCCGAGATAAAAATTATCCTATGTCCTTTCTCAGGTCTCAAAACTATTTTTGTACCAAATTTCAATCAAATCGGTTTAATGGTTAAGGCGTGAAGAAGAGACAAGACAGACAGACAGACAGTTACTTTATAATATTAATAGGTGTGGTATTAAACACGGAAGCCAAGATATACAAACAACTTTGTTATAAATCATCTTCGATCAAAAATTTTTGATAGAAGTTAATCATCATGGTAGTATAATATGTATGTATATATGTATTTATATAACTATATATAAATATGTACTTGTATATATATAGGTATTTATGTAGGTATATGTATAATGTATTATATATGTAATATATTACTTGTATCTAAGTATATTGTAATATCGTATTATCTTATTGTTTCTTTAATTTTAATTTATCTTAATAATAATCAAGAAGGTATGTCAGTAGTAAATGATTGTAATAAGTTTCTATGTGCACCCCATCCTAAACACTGTTTATATTTGTTTAAGGTTGACTGGTAGAGAAATGTCATGTAGCATTAAGTCCACCTCTGTACATGTTGTGCATAAATTTTAAATAAATAAATAAATAATCATCCACACAAATTCTTGTTGAGGATTAAATTGACTCGATCAACATCGTTGACGCTAATGTCAAACAAATCTGTGTACTCTGATGATAAAGGTATGTGTCAGCAGTGGACATCCTATTGCTGATATGATGATGATAAAGTAGCGAGAAGGTCACGGGAATCCGTAAATTCTATCTCTCCCAAATATTGTTTTTCTACATCTATACAAATATATAAAATTGGAGTGTCTGGAATATTAAATAACCGGTTTTAAATAAATGCATATGGATGTACACACGGTACACACACCAAAATAACAGTTTTTACGATTTTTGTCTGTTTGTCTGTCTGTCCGTCTGTTTGTACCGGCTAATCTCTAGAATGGCTGGACCGGTTTTGACGGGTCTTTCACTGGTAGTTAGCTGATGTAATAAGGAGTAACTTAGGCTACTTTTTAAAAAAATCTCACGCTGACGAAGTCGCGGGCACAGCTAGTATATCATAAGATAACATACAAGCAGATGGCTCTACTGATGGAAACAGAAACCATCGCTTATAGACATTAGACACCAAAGAAGTGAATAGACCATTGCTATTTGTGTCGAGGAATGAAAATGGCACATGCACATATAATTAAAAAAAAAAACATGCATAAGCCTACCGACTACCTTACCTTCCAAACCGGAACACGACAAGACAAGCACTGCGGCATACTATTGGTAAGAATAGATAATGCGATGGTACTAAATACCCGGGCGAGTCATTGCGCAACTCTACCGTCTAGTAGTCAGTGAAAATGGCACGTATGGCCAATCGGTCGCCTTTTACGACCTGCCTGGCATAACAGCAGTTGGACTAACCTTCAAAGGAACCCGGATCGAGGGGGACGCTTACAGCGGCTAAACAAGTTTTCACTTAAAAAACATATATAATTTTATCCATCTCGTACATTCCATCCAACCAATAAACATCTTCCTAAATACCTAATTTTATTAAGTTATCAGAAAAAATATCATAAAACTCGTCCTTGTTAATGCAAAAGGACGAAACCCTCAAGTTATGTTTATTAGGCTGTTTCGTTATTTTATTTCATTAATTAGAATATCTTATTGATCGCCGCTTTAATATTAAACAAGTTTTTCATGCAATTTGTATTCTAGTAGTATTCTGAATACGATCGATAAATCGATAATTCTTTTAACGTCATACTAATTGACTTGTCTTATATTGAAATCATAATTTCTACTCCATCATTTCCCCGTAATGTCTCGGCTCTACTTTGAAGAATTGACAATCTGCCCGCCTACAGGCAGTCCACAAAAGACGAAATATTGGCTATACGTGTAACAACCGTCGTCATTACTAGGTGGTTGATTCCTGCCACGTCACAATTAGATCTGGTACCACCACCTTACATATTTTTGCCGCAATAGTCTCAGTGACTGTCACGGTCGTGTTCCCGTGCATAAGTTTAGCGGCTACCTTACCTCTCTAAACTTATGCATGTGACACTAACACCCCGCCACATGGATAGAGTGTAGCAAACATATAACTAAAGAGATTTTACTGCAACTTTTTACTTCTAAAATACGAAAATAGTAGCAAACAGTATAATTAGTAAAGGAGCCCAAGATGCTAAATGGATATAGTTACTCGAGCGACGTAGGGACCTACCTATTGGATTTTGTAGATTATATTATCTATACATATAATAAAATCGTAGGAAAGTCAAAACTGTACATTGAATATTCTTTTAAAAGAATACTTGGGGCGTGATCTAAAATCGATATCAAAGCCAAAAATATAGTTTTTAGAATTTTTGTCTGTTTGTCTGTTTATCTGTTTGTCTGTATGTATGTCCGGGGTAAACTCAAAAAGTACAGCATGGATTTACTTCAAATTTTGCATAAATATTACTAACTGGTCGGTTTAACATATAGGCTACATATTATCACGCTATCACCGACGGGGAAGGAGCTGTGTGGAGTAAACGAAGTCCGCGCAGACGAAGTCGCTGGCAACAGCTAGTAGGAAAAATAAAAGGTTATACATGGTGGGCAAAAAATCGTGGATCAAACGAAACAGGGTGACATTTACGATTATTTGCTATAAAAATATCTCTACGGCAGAGCTCAATCTTGATCTTCTTTGAAGTTACGACTATTTCAGTGTTTTTGACGACAACAATAAATGGCGTTTAGTTACTTCTAGGGAATGTATCAACACTACCAAAGTGCTTTTATGATAGTGGGTGCCATGATTTATGAGTATTGTCACCTTTTTCAATTACTTTTAAGTCTCATTAAAAGTTATTTGTAACTTTAGCACCTTACTGTAAAAAAATGTACTACCAAAAAGTGAACTTGTATTAAAAAGCTTGCCTATAATAATCCCAACTATCACCCTGTTTCGTTTGATCCACGATTTTTTGCCCAACCTGTATAATGTTTTTCATTTCAATCGACAAATTCGGGCAATTCAAAAATATATTTTTCAGTTTTCTGATAAAAACACTGTTGCCCGAGATTGGAAAGTGCCCGGTTGGCGATAGGCTGGCCACCTATCACATGGTGGCTAATCTAATCTTCGGCTAATCGTGGGTGCACTTGTTGTACCTCTGCCTATCTCTTCGGGGATACGGGCGTGAAGATACTTTACTATTGTATAGTGTTAATATGTGTAAGAGCCCTATGCGTTCCGACTTGATTGTCGTCTTGTACGTGAATTATAGGGCTGGTAAACTTAGTTACTGCGTTCCTTTTTATTGTGGTGCATGCCGTGAAACTTTGATAAAATGACAAGTATGCCAATGAAACCAAAAGGTTGAATACTCCTGCTGCTCTAAGGTAAAATCGAATTCAATGGGAGCAAGCCCGTAGCAACATTATAAAAGTGTTAACTGTTAGTAGATTATAAAAACTTAGTTTCAAGGTTATACTCTATCTACAGTTCTACACCCTATAAAATCTATTGAATAAACCTTTTGTAAGTTTGTCTATGTAAAAGACATTAGTCACTTTAGCTCCCGTAGAGCTTTCTAAATGAATACGAGCAAACAGGTTCACCACCCCTTGAGCATAGACAAATAGAATGCCCAGAGATAATAGCACGTTGAATAGAAAAAGGGGAGAACTGCGAAATCAGCCCTTGTCTATCTTAGGACTTTCTCACGCACATGTCATAGATTATTTAACTAATCTATAATAATAATATTACAAACTAGCTGAGCCCGCGACTTCGTCCGCGTGGAAAATTTCGAAATTAAAAGTAGCCTAAATTACTCCTTATTATATCAGCTCTCTGGCAGTGAAAGTCCCGTCAAAATCGGTTCAACTGTTCCAGAGATTAGCCGGAACAATCAGACAGAAAAAAAGAGAAAAAAAAATGTTAATTTGGTATATGTACCTTGTATACATCCAATTTTATTTATTTGTATTGATGTATAGACAAAAAACATTTTATATTTGTTTGTAAAAAATAAACCCAAAAACCAACGGGCCGACCTTAAAAATTATTTTACTTAAAAGTAATTAAAACAAAATAAAACCAACTTCAATTATCTGTCATATACACCTATATCTCGAAAATTACTGAACCGATTTTGAGGGAAATAAACTGTTCGCTAAGTTGGAATATACCTGATTTAAATCAAAAAGAATTATTTCGATATGACTATTAGTTACCGATACATTTGTAGACAAACATAGATTTACGAAATTCAGTACCTATATATGCTTGGACGCCTAAATGGCTCTTCATCTATACATATAATAAATTTGTAAGAAAGTCAAAACTGTACATTGAATATTTTTTTAAAAGAATACTTGGGGCGTGATCTACAATCGATATCGAAGCCAAAAATATAGTTTTTAGAATTTTTGTCTGTTTGTCTGTATGTATGTCCGGGGTGAACTCAAAAAGTACTGCATGAATTTACTTCAAATTTTGCATGAATACTACTAACAGGTCGGGTCAACATATAGGCTACATATTATCACGCTGTCACCTACAGGGGAGGAGCTGTGCGGAGTAAACGAAGTCCGCGCGGACGAAGTCGTGGGCAACAGCTAGTACTTATATATAATCCAATTCCAACAATATTTTTATACATATCAAACTGATAAACTTCGTTTTTTCGTCAGTTAATTAGACGGATCCACTAAACAGAAGTGACATAGGCTACTGTTTAAGCGATTGAGTAGTAGCAGTAGTCAGCGAGAGAGTAGAAGTTTGAGACCCGAGAATGGACATAGGATAGATTTTGCCAAAAAAAAAACCACGGGAACTATGCTGGTTTTATTTTAGAAATTTTTCCACACGGAAGTCGCGGGCAAAGCTAGTTTACTATAAAACTAGCGATCAAGCGTAGCGTAAGTACTTACCACAAAATTTTCTTATACTTGAATCTCATTGTTAAAAATATTAAACGGGTCAAAAACGCGTACATATACGGGGTGTAAAGAAAACCCTGTCCGATCCGAAAGAGGTATATAGGTAGGTCAATGGCAATGTCAAAAAAAAAATCTTTTTATTAAAATAAGAAAAATATCGTAGTTTAAAGTGCCTCATTTTAGTACTAAAATTGAGCAACTTCCCCTTAAATCAAGCAAATATTTTGGAAATTCATTCATTCATTCAAAATAATGTCACAGGTATATTTTATTAAGCTACCAAATAATGCCTTTGACGATCGGACCGGGTTTTTTTACACACTGTATAGAACTTACTTGTGAAGCTCTACCTAATTTTTTTTGTTGGTTTTATACCTAAATCGAATCCCGCAGAACTCGGAACTTATAAAAGAATCTGGATGCGATGTTGTTTACCAAACGAGGGTATACACGTTTTTATACGAACCGGCCATATGCCAACGATGACACACCCGAGACACATGCGCAGTTTTTTATCGGCCATTTTGGGAGCCGGGTACCACTGCATGCTGATAATGAATCGTATTTATAGACTAGCTCAGCCAAGTGAGATAAGAATATTAAATGACGTAATTTATGTAAGACTAGTTTTTTACCGAGACTTTCCCTAGCGTTAAGTTACTTTTCTACAGGAATAAGCATTTATTCTGAATGAAATTAACTCTTTCATGGGTGGGGGGTTGCAAGGGAGGGGGGGGGAGCTCAACACCCCTGGAATTTGTTTACCTCCGTACTAATTATCTACTGTTGTAGATAAAAATACAGTCTTAAAATGTAACAGTTATTTTGAAGACAAAAATAGGTAAAGGGTTTTGAAGTTGCTGCCCAAGCAACAACTGCCCAACTGCCCAAGCAATTGTTTCATACTATGAATATTTAACCTATTTACGAGTAAGGCTAATGACGAATATATTCGCACAACTGGTTCCTCAGCCCTAAAAACTTCTACAAATACATTTTATAAGTTGTGGACTAATACTGAAAAACTTGTAAAGCCTTCTAAGCTATAACAGTTTTTTTTAACTTTATTATATTTACTACTATCTTGATTTTTTTCACATCCCCGTTTAATAAAGGGGGAGGGACACTTGACTCAAACAAAAATTATCAATTTAAAGCTTAAACGACTCCCTTATTTGATAAATTGTTTTCACAAACCTACAATATATTTTAAAAACCTATCCAACGATACCTCACACTATGGGGTACACAAGAAAAAAATTAACACTTCCCAACTTTACATATAGCATAGCTATCCTAAAAAATACTTTCCAAGATTTTATGTTACCACTTTGCTGACGTGACTAAGGGTGTAGCTACATAATACATCGGGCTACGATAAAGGTTCGTGCTATCACGATATCCCGAACTGCTTCGCGAAGGGCCTTGACGCGTCACTGCAGTGGGCGTCAAACTTCGATCCGCGGGTGATATATTTAGCGCAGCCAACACAATAGATAATAATATAATTATTATAAACAATAATAATAATAACAAACTATATTTTGCACATGAAGTTCACTAAAAATAAATACTTAGATATACCTATATAAATTTCCTCGTGTAACCCGTTTGCTTGCATTACGATTATGATGACCAATCCGCCCCTGTCGTGGACAAATTTCTAAAAAAGTAGTCTAAGTTACTCCCTATTACATCAGCTATCTGCCAGTGAAAGTCCCGTCAAAATCGGTCCAGCCGTTCATGCTATTTGGCATGGAAATAGTTGAAGATACGGGGTCAAAATAGTTTTTTTTTTTCCAAAAATCAACCCCCTTAAGGGCTGAAATAGGG
This sequence comes from Apodemia mormo, assembly GCA_036924255.1. NCBI lineage: Eukaryota > Metazoa > Arthropoda > Insecta > Lepidoptera > Riodinidae > Apodemia > Apodemia mormo. The sequence continues at coordinate 12,538,325 of JAUPFN010000024.1, read as the reverse complement.
GATGAAATTTGTATTAAAAGCTATTTCGACGACATATTTATCTACTCGCGGGCGAAACTGCGCGGGTTAGCTAGTAGTTACATAAAATTAAAGAGTTTAATGAACGGCCTCTTGTTATTTGTTTCCTTTGTAGCGGGGCGCACAAATATAACCTAGGGGCCCTGGTTTGATGACCAGTGATAATACAGCGTCATTATGACGTAAGCAGGTGTCGCGAATTATTTCGGGCTAGCGCGAACCTTTGCCGTAGCCCGACATATGTAGCTGCACCATAAGGTGTATATTGTATATGCATGCCAAATTACAGCTTTCTAGTACTAAGGATCTCTGCGCTAGACTACGGACGGACGGAGGGATATAGCCAAACTAGAAACGTTCCTAATTTACTTCGGAACCCTAAAAAAGCCTGAGAAAATTGATTATATTCCGACGTTCAATTAAAATAAAAAATATTTTGACAAATGGATCTTATAGCGGTTCATTATCGCTTTCTCTAAACACCTTTCGAGCGCGTGCTCACTAATTATTATAAGACGATAACAAGGGGAAGGAAGTGAAATAAAAAAACGCAGGGTTGGGAAATGTCAGGGCATGTGTGCGGGAGTCATTGTGCGACTCGAGACATTAATCTTAGGGGAAATGACCAGGTGAACAACCCTAGCCTTTGTTAAACCAACAATATACCGTGTATGTAGTGATTGTAAACCAAGTTTTTGAGGTAAGGTAGGGTAGGTCATTTTTAAGACTACAAAACATGAAAGGTTCAAGATTTTATATATTTTTTTCTTTACAATAATAGACTAGCAGATAATTCTCTTTGTAATCTATACATATAATAAAATCGTAGAAAAGTCAAAACTGTACATTGAATATTTTTTTAAAAGAATACTTGGGACGTGATCTACAATCGATATCGAAGACAAAAATATAGTTTTTAGAATTTTTGTCTGTTTATCTGTTTGTCTGTATGTATGTCCGGGGTAAACTCAAAAAGTACTGCATGGATTTACCTCAAATTTTGCATGAATATTACTAACAGGTCGGGTCAACATATAGGCTACATATTATCACGCTATCGCCTACGGGGGAGGTACTGTGCGGAGTATACGAAGTCCGCGCGGACGAAGTCGCTGGCAACAGCTAGTAATAAAATAAAAAAGGATTAGGCTTTCTAGTCATCAAAATATTATTCCGTTATAGTTAGCATGGTCCAAATAGAAACACATAAAGCAAATTACTTTCTTGTAATATGGATGCTAGTTAACGATACTGATACATATAAATTCACAATGCAATACATAATAAACACCCAAACCCAGAAAAACAAACATGTATGCTAATCACACAAATATTTGTCCCTATCGGGAGTCGAACCCGAGCCCCGTCGATTTGTAGTTAGGTCCGCTAACCACTCGACTAACAAAGCGGTTAATATAAAAGTAAGTAAGAGGAACTGTCATATGTATTTACCACGCAACTACTTTTAAATAAAAAATCGGAAAACGATGAAAATAATAATATGTTACCTGAAATAATTTGCTTACAATTAGGTATTAATTATTGCTAAAATAAATAACAATAGAGTGGAGATAAAAAAGAGTTTAAGAAAAACCAAATGTCAAAACAGCTGGAAAAATTAAACGAATTAATGTACCTAGTCTAAAATTATTTGATTGTGATATTATGGGCGTAGGGTAAAAACATTATGCACTGCTCATTACTTTACTGTGATATGATAGTTTTTGTAGTAACGAAACGGCCAATCCACATTTTAAATAAGGTCCAGGGTTTGTGAAGTTAGAGCTTGTGTAGATTTAGGGCGTATAGATTTAGAAGCTTGGCTCTACGTGACATCTAATAACTTTTTAACAATGTGAAACATTTGGTCTCGACTTTGCAACACTTTTGAGAATTCAATTAGGTATTATGTATTATTCTTGTTTCGAACCATCCAATTTAATGTTCAAATTGGATTGTTTACAATAAATAATTCCTATTTTGTTTAAAATAAAATAGATAAAGAATTTAGAATTATTTAGATCTGATTAGAGTTCCAAATATACAGAATGTCAAAAGTAGGTTGTTACAGTTTTATTACATTTAAATTATATCCTGAATGAGTGAATGAATTAAAAAACCAATGTCATGAATGCTCGTGTATGGAGAAGAATGAAAAGTTGGTACAGCAATGTAAATGTGAGCGGACATAGGTCGGCAATGCCATTGGAAAGCTATATAAAAAAGTTGCTGATGTCCGTGACGACGGTGATCATTACTATCAAGTAAGCTTCCTTAAGTCCTTAGTAATTTTCATCCTTTTGGACTCTTCTATAAAAAATATATCCCAGAGGAGAACAACAAATACCATGCTTTCCTTCTGTACATACTTTTTGTACCTCATGCACATATTTTTTATAGAAGAGAGGACAAAAAACAACAAGGAGGTTCGTTTATTGAACCACCGCCTCCAATTAATGTTAGCAATATTTGGCACTTTCCAATTGCCAAAATCACATTGCCGACTTATGCCTATTCACATTCACATTGCTTTGCTAACTTTTCTTTCTTCTTAACAGTCGAGTATTCAATACATTCAGCTTATCAGTCGTATAATGGTCAACTGCTTCGTATTGAAACTTCAACCCGATAATTGTATAGTCCCAAATTTAGCAAGACGACACATTTGGAGCCGGGCCCCCGAGATGGCTCGTTATGAGGTCATTGTTCCAACGAAGCGCCATAAACATTCAATTACATAAGTATTTTGAGTTAACTATTTGATGATAAAAAACGACTACCCACTTATTGTATGTACTGCTAGTGCTTTTGGAGGAGCGAAGTTTTCGAGTCTACTGTAAAAATTCCGAGTATCTATTATGTATCACAGACCACATGAATACTAAGAGACACTGTTGGACAGGGAACGTGCAGCCACGCATAGAAACAAATGCTCCTAATGCCTCGGCGGCACTTGCATCTATCGTCCCGAAGATATTAGCGCGCTAAGGCACACGCAGTCCGAAATGTATGCGACAATAACCGGGCACATCTGCATTTATCGTGTCATTGCAAGTAGCTTTGTGACGATAAACGCAAGTGCGGCCGAGGATTGTAAATATATCGTGAAAAAAAATAGAAATAGGTATGTCATGTTGTGTTATTGCCTACGACAACGATAAACATGCGGACTAAGAAGCCGTATTACATACGACATAGACGTCTATTTGTACTTGTTCGCTTAAAATAAGCAGCATATAAATATGTCGCGTATGATAGTAGACAAGTTTGACCAATAAGAACAAATTATATCTCGATTAATGCCACGACAAGCATTTCCTTGTTGCGTTGCGACTTGCGTCGCGTTGTACCAACGAGATACTCGTATATCTAAGTTCTTGGTCAAATCTCTCTTCTATCACATACTGTTTATCCCAAGCGAGCAGGATGTCTATTCCCATCAGGGATCCATCTATATTCTGTTCGTTTACTATCATATGAGGGCCTCATATGATAATAAACGAACAGATGGATCCCTCATGAACAGCCTAATAATGAGGCTATGATATAAAGTAATTCACAATTAAATGCCTATTTATTGGCCTGCAAATAGTTTACCGATAACCAACTACAGTCATCGACCGATACAGGAATGAACATGCGCAGGAGTTCCGCCATGTATCGCGAAAGGCAGGTGTGCAACCAGCTGTTACCCACGTGTCAACTCGTGAATGGGATCTCGTTTTGACAAATATGATCATAAGATCACCGTTATAATTAACCCACAGCAATACCATTCATCATGTAATTAATATATAGTAATCGCCTTTGTGGTCTAGTGGTCCGGAGCCGGAGTTAATCACATGAGGTCCCGCGTTCGATTTCCGTGTTGGGCAATCCAAAAATGTGTTGTCTAGTTTTCTGACAAAAATAACGCTGCTCTGGATTGAATAAGTGATCGTTTGGCGATAGGCTTGCCATCTATCACGTTATGGTATTAAGTATGTTCGGCTAATCATGTGTACACTAGTTGTACCTCTGCTTCTTGTTCGGGGATACGGGCGTGAAGATACTTTTCGCGCCAAGCCATCTTGTTTAGCTGAGAAGACCTCACCTCTTCCACCACGTCCTTCCATGACGTCATCAAGCTTCACAATGGTGACGAAACCCCGACGTGATATCACAACCCCCTACAATATGGAGACTGAGTGCCACAATCATTATATTATCCTATTCAGTAGGCAGAGACGACAGGTTAAATTCGCGATGAGTTCACAGTTCGCTCCGAAACTTACATTAGTTAAACAGTCTAAAACTTAAAAAACTGATACAAAATGTAGTCCTAATAGTTCCCACCCAAGCAGGTGTGCCACCATCTGTTACCGTCAACCCGTGAAACAGCGGTGTCGATTGCCAATTATCAAAATTAGATCACCAGCTACCAATTAAAACGCGTTATCGTGCGAACTTTCGCGTTCACCGGGTCAAAGTGACCCCGCTTGATAAAATTGGATTCATTGAGAAATATCGGTCTTGATAATTAATTTAGATGTTATTGTCGATGTACGTCGCCATTTTTATTATTTACATTCCATTTAGTCGTGGTTTACCGTGTTGTTGTTTTTTAACATCATAATATAGCAAACAAGCAGACGGCTCTCCTGATGGAAAAAGTAACCATCGCTATAGACACTAAAGATGTTAATGGTGCGTTGCTACCCAAGATGGCAATGTCACATGCATAAGTCTACCGGCTAGCTTACCCTCCAAACCGGAACACAAAAATGACAAGCATTGACGCTGTTGCGGCAGGATTAGGTGAAGCGGTGGTACTAAATACGGAGAGTCATTGCGAAACTCTACCACCTAGTAGTCACGATGGTAGTGACACGTATAGTCAATCGATCGCCTTTTACGACCTGCCTGGCGGAACGGCAGTTGGTTTATTCTTCAAAGGAGCCCGGAAGGTACGCGGCCTCGTTTGAAGAATAGACCATCTGCCATTGTCAGACAGAACGTAAAAGGTGAACCATTGGTCAAATAAATCTTAAGCATTTTCTGGCAACTGCTTCTAAAACCATCAAATATTCGGCAGTACCTACTGAATCAAAAAGGAACTATTAGCAGAGAATACCTAATGGTACTACCATATCATATTCCCTTTTAATGAACTAAATTACTATAATTTCTTACTTTTTATTTATTTTAATCATAAGTTTATTAGTAAAAGCTTTGATTTTGTTTTTAAATTAGAATATAATTTAACATAGAATATAATTTGTTTTGTCTATTAATAAATAATTTCTTTCTTTCTTACTATTGGATTATAAATGGGAGTGAACGTGTTGCGAATGTAAATATGCTTTTACAGATTAACACTTACTGCAGACATAACCGAGGGCGAAGTTAGTCCCTTTCCTAGTTCCTATAATAAAACCGTACGGGAATATCGATCGGAATCGCCGGGAGCGCGTGCACCATCTGCGCCCCCCACGCACAAGCCACGTTGATTGCGAGCAGCTGCGCAAGCGCAGGCTTGGGGATGCTCCTTTCCCTAATAGATTCCGCACTACCGTAAAAATTGCTTACAATAACATGCATTGAACTTAAAAGTTGAACGATTGTGTCGTAAATTACTTTTTTTACTTTTGAAAAAGATAGATAGATAGATGTGGCATGAATATCTACGTTTTATTGTAATCTCCTCTACGATATTGTAATGAATATCAATATCAAGTATTGTAACTATCACCTCTGTGGTCTAGTGGTCCAGCGTTGGCGTTGACCACATGAGGTCCCGGGTTTGATTCCCGGGTCGGACACATTAAAAAAAAAGTGTTTTTTCAGTTTTCTGAGAAACACAAAGTTGCCCGGGATTGGAAAATGCCCGGTTGGCGATAGGCTTGCCACCTATCACATTTGTGGGACCAAGTATCTTCGGCTAATCGTGGGTGCACTTGTTGTACCTCTGCCTACCCCTTCGGGGATGTGGGCGTGAAGATACTTTAATTGTAATCTCTTAGTTGCAAGTCAAAATTGACTTTAATATTTGCCGTGATGATTTGGTTCTCATGTTGGTCTAAGAGTTTTTGAATAATAGACTGTCATTCTACCAGATAGGTCGTAAAAGACGAAAGATTGGCGAAACATGTCACTACTATTTGACAGACAGACAAAAATTGGAAAAAAAATATTTTCGTATATGTACCGTGTATACATCCATATGCATTTAGTAAAAAGCGGGTATTTTAATATTACAGACACACCAATTTTATTAATTTGTATTCCCAGGATAGCAGGGATTCCCAAACTGGGTTCAAACTTAGGGGTTCCATAGAATAGTCATCAGGGATCCGCCAAAATTATTTATACCCCAGATATACACATCCACGGGACATAATACCACACAGTACAACAATTATTCATAAAACAGTAAAACAATTTCATTCTTCACACTAAGGATAATTAATTAAGGATAATGTGTTTAAACTACATTACACATTTTTAATTTCTTATTTTCTTAAAGAATTATTTAAACTTCAGTGTTGATTTGAATCATCTGATATGGGGTTTCATACAATAAAAGGTGTTTGGTTAGTGTTCCGTATCTAAGTTTAGGAACCCCTGGTATAGAGTATAAATGGCAATCTGTACATATAATAAAATCGTAGTAACGTTAAAACTGTACATTGAATATTTTTTAAAAAGAATACTTGGGGCGTGATCTACAATAGATATCGAAGCCAAAAATAAAGTTTTTAGAATTTTTGTCTGTTTGTCTGTATGTCCGGGGTAAACTCAAAAAGCACTACATGGATTTACTTCAAATTTTGCATGAATATTACTAACAGGTCGGGTCAACATATAGGCTACATATTATCACGCTATCACCTAAGGGGGAGGAGCTGTGCGGAGAAAACGAAGTCCGCGCGGACGAAGTCGTGCGCAACAGCTAGTATGACATATATCGTCTTGAAATTGTGTGAGTGTGCCGATTTCAAGCATATTTTGTATAAACTATGAAGCAGTTACTGAAAGCTTATACCAGTACATTTCCTGTTGTTATCGCCCCGTTCCACAACAGAACAATTGGTTTTGTCATTATTATAGTAATAACACATGTTTTATCTAAACATGAGAGTTTGAACTAATTTGCTTAATAAATAAAGACTAATTATAATTTACTAATGAGACATAGATTATAATTATTAAATTGATTAGAAATAACAAAAATCGGTCATTTCTCCAATACATGTATTAACTATGCCAGTTTTTGTGACAAACTAAACACCACAGATTAATTGGATACGCCTTTCAAGGCAATTTCTTAGTTTGTCAGCGTAGTTTGCATTCACACACTGACATACAGAGTTTAACTATATACCGGTGAAATAAAATCAATTCAAGGGTAGTTTTTAAATCTTGTCATCTCATTCGGTACGATAAAATAGTACAACATGATTTTTTTCTATTTTTCACAATATTATATATATGTATATATATATATATATCTACAAATGTTACAGAATTCTAGCCTCTTGCGTAATCATAAGATTGAGCTATTAATTTAATCCCTGCATCAAACCGACTGAAGCTCGAGAGTAAACTAAAAATGTCCTGAAATCCCGAAAAACATAGTAACTTTATTTATAAACTTGATAATGACGTCATGCTGGCGCTTGATACGAGGTGAAATTGGACGCGAGGAAAATATCACGTTCTAGCGAAGTCCAGAGACAAGAGGTAATGTGACCACTGACCGTATTGTTTAATCAGGATCTAAGTTCTAACAAAAAATATTAATGATTTTTGTGAAAACCATGGTAATAATGCATTGTTCAAGAAGACTGAAGCTCGAGAGCAAGCTAAAAATGTCCTAAAATCCCGAAAACCAGTCACTTTATATTTTATAAACTTAATAATGATGTCATGCTGGCGCTTGATACGAGGTGAAATTGGACGCGAGGAGAATATCACGTTCTAGCGAGGTCCAGAGACAAGAGGTAATGTGACCACTGACTGTATTGTTTAATCAGGGTCTAAGTTCTAAAAACCATGATTTTTTGTGAAAACCATGATGACAATGCGTTCAGGAATATGTAGGTGGACTACTAATCTATTTGTTTAGTCTAAATCTAAACTACTTTTATACAAAAATTCATCCAAACCCGACTAACCATGTAAGCGTGAAATGACAAAAATAAAAACTATTTGCATTTAGATTGGCAAATTTATATGCCCTACTATCAAAGACTTCGTAAAAGGCAAACGATTGGTCATACTACTACTTACTAGTGAGTGGTACTTCTACGTTTTGCTCAGGTTTGGTAGCTACCACCGTCTTGCCTTTTCTTGCCGCAATAGCAAAAATTCTTATCATTGTCGTGTGTCGATCTCTTTCGGATGTGTAAACTTTAAATTAGCCGATGGACTTATGCAGTAAGACCCAGCCACATCGATGACAAATGGCAACGCACCATTAACATCTTTGGTGTCCATAGGCGATGGCTGCTTTTCTATTAGTAGACTTGTGCTTGTTTGCTATCCTATGATACCACATATATATGATGATGATGATACCTATACATATGATACCTATACTTATACCCATACATATATGTATACTTTGTGGTTATTTATCACTTACTACTCACTCTTGCGTTAAAAGTAGATTATTTTATGCAAAAAGGCGTTACAAAAAAAAATATTTTGTTTGTAAACATCAAAAACTGTTAGTTTGAATCACATTTTTTTAAGTGGATATCTTTGATTAGACGTACTGAACGCTGTGTTAAAATATGTTCACCTATTTTGGAAGGACCTGCGGTTCTCCTCGAACTGTAAACTCGCGATAGCATATTTCTAAGTTTAGGTTCTTGAAACTCCTATATATCGGCAACCCCTTTACTAATTTGGCTCATGTTCAAACATAGAGTTCTTATTGTCTCAATTCGGCTACCACATTTACATATATATATATTTAAATTTTATGTACAAACATGTACAGAGGTGGATGTACACTATAATGTCATTCTCTACCAGTTACTCATAATATGAGATCAGTAGTTAAGATCGAGTGCACATAAAAATCACATTATAATCTTTTACTATCAACGTAATTCCTATTAATATTGGAAGTAAATAAAACATTTACACGATGAGATTATATTTAATTATATCTAATATATAAAATTCTTGTCTCACAGTTTTACTTACTATACTCCTACGAAACGGCTTGACCTATTTTGATAAAATTTTATATGTACATTCAGTAGGTCTGAGAACAGGTTGATATCTACCTCAATCTTTAATTTTTTGGACATTTTTTTTATTTGTCGGACAATATTTTTTTATGATGTGGCATTGAAACATACATGCAACCTTACTAATAATTAATAAACCTTCACCCTTTTACCATCAACCCTTACTTTTTAATAGCGATATATTAATATTATAAATGCGAAAGTTTGTATGTTTGGATGGATGTTTGGTACTCAATCACACATAAACTATCGAATGGATTAGAACGAAATTTGGCACACAGGTAGATGATGACCTTAAATAGCACATAGGCTACTTAAAATTAGGTGATCAAAAACTTTTATAATGTAGCGGGCTGCACGCTACAGCTAGTAATTTATATTTGGAAAAGAAACGTTTGTCGAGTCACCTAGTGTGCAATGTGCACTTATAAAAAATATTCATATACTATCATATCGCGGGACATCATTATTCTGTTAGACGTTAGAAAAGTAGCCAACATTTAAATGAATATTCACAAATTTTCTATCAACAACGCTATACATACATAGTTATCGTCGAACAAACATATACACATTCGTCGTGTTGGTCCCGGCCTCCTTTGAAGAATAGGCCAATTGCCGTTCTGCCAGGCAGGTTGTAAAAGGCGACCGATTGGCTATCGAGTCACTACCATCGTGGTTACTAGGTGGTAGAGTTCTGTATTGTCTCGCCCGGGTCTGGTACCACCGCCTTACCTATTCCTACCGCAATAGCGTCAGTGCAAGTCATTGCCGTGTTCCGGTTTGGAGGGTAAAGTAGCCGGTAAACTTATGCATGTGGCATAAGACCTTGCCACAAGATAGCAACGCACCATTAACATCTTTGGTGTCTATAGGCGATGGTTGACTCTTTCCATCAGGAGACCCATCTGCTTATTTGCTATTTTATGATATAAAAAATAAAATACAAAACACCGAATTGATCGAGTAGACATGGAGAACTTTGTTCGATCAATCAAAAAATAACGCAAAGCTATCGTATAAAGGTGAACAAAAAGCATGTTGTAATAAAACAGATGTCATTCGAATGTAGGGCGCGGAGCAATGAAAAACATTTTAATAGGTCTTATCAAACTTCCATTTATAATCCAATAGTCCCCCTTTGATTGCGTATTGCCGTATATTTGATAGTTTTCGAAGCGCAGTTGACCAAAAAAGTAAACGCACTATAGATTTTCGACCGACTCGACATCTCATAAGGAGTTTTTTTACATCATAAGATAGCAAACAAGAAGATTGCTCTCTTGATGGAAAAAGAAACCATCGCCTATAGAAACCAAAGAAGTTACTGGTGCGTTGCTATCCATATGGCGTAATGGCAATGTAACATACATAAGTACCTTACCCTCCAAACCGGAACACGACAATGACAAGCATTGACGCTATTGCGACAGAAATAGATAAGCCGTGATACCAATACCCGGGCGAGTTGTTGCGGGCGAATTTACCACCTAGTAATCACGATCGTAGGTGACACGTATAGCCAATCGGTCGCCTTTTACGACCTAATTGACAAAATGGCAGTTAGTCTATTCTTCAAAGGAGCCCGGAACAATACGGGAGAGGAGAGGAGAAACTTAATACTGTTATTATTAGTGATGGGCCGAATGTGGTTTGAACCGAATTCGAACTTCGGCCGAACATTCGGTGAAAATAAGAAATTCGGCCGAAGTTCGGCCGAACTTCGGTTTAATTTTGGGGAGCTTCCTTAAAAGCGACACGTCGTGACTTTTTTACGAATTTGCTTAAAATTTAATTATGTTATACTAGCTATTTACCTATTTTACTATTTACTACTAGCTATTATATTGTCCGCGGCTTCGCTTGCATAAAGTAAAAGAAAAAAGTAACCTATGTCATTCTCCATCCCTTCAACTATCTCCACTGAAAAAATCACGTCAATTCGTCGCTCCGTTTCGCCGTGAAAGACGGACAAACAAACAGATACACTTTCCCATTTATAATTTTAGTATGGACCAGCTGGTGCTCTTGTTGACCAAATCGAGTTTTCACCAGATCTCCACGTTTTGAGGTCCTAGAAATCTTTTCCGACTATTTTCACAATGAGGTCAGCATGTCTGTATATATGTGTATGTGTATGTGTAAACATCTCATAACTTTGTACATAAATAACATACATAAATAAATAACTTTGTATGATCTAAGTAGATAAATGTTTAGATTAGCTACAGAATCTAATCAGCTCTATTCCTACAAAAACTGCGTTCAATGCATTAATTGCATCAAAATCGGTTTTTCCGCTCAAGAGCTATGTATGGTTGACAAAAAATTTTAGAAAAGTGTTTTTAGACATAATTTAGTAATTTCTCTAACTAATTTTTTTTGACCTTCCACAATAGTTTAGTGCTTAAAAAACTACGTCAAATTTAGTTTCGAATCGAGTTTTCAAAAGTTACAACTTTTTAATATTAATATTTTTTTGTTTACAGAAAACTTCTTAATATTTTTATTAAAATAACTTTCCGGCTAATACCCCGCTTGATTTAAAAATCTAACCAGCATTTCTTTCTCAAAATCTACGTCAAATATCGTAAATCGTATCAATACCGGTTTATCTGTTTGACGTTTGACGAGTTATCGTTGACGAAAATTTAGAAAAAAGTAAAAAGTATTTATATAAAATAAGAGACTTTTTGACCAAAACTTGAACTTGTTTGAAGGTCAAACCTTCTACAATATTGTTGTACTTAAAACATGTACGTCAAATGTAGTTTCAAGAATCAAAATCGAATCAAGTTTTCAAAAGTTATAACTTTTGAACAATAAAATTTTGCTGTTTACAGCAAACTTACTTAATATTTTTAAAATAACTCTTAGGCTATACACCGATTCACTTAAAAAATCTAATCAACTTTTCTCGTTAAAAATTGCGTCAAATACCGTCAATTGGGTCAAAATCGGTTTATCAGGATTTATTATAACGAAAATTTTTGAAAACAAATTTTGTTATTACTTCGACATATTAGCCTTTTCTTTCTATAAATTGCGTCAAACAAGCAAATTGCATCAAAATCGGTCGATTTATTTGGGATTTAGTAATATCGAAAATTCAAAAAAAAATATTGCTTCGACATTTCTGAATCTGTAGATCACGTAGTTATAAAAACATTTTAGAGGTCAAAAATTACGTTGAATGCCATTCGAAAGACCAAAATCATAATCAAAATATATAGCATTTCAAAAATTTTGAAATTACTGTCATTTACAACGACTTCTATGTACTAACGAATATTTGTAACAAATTTAAGATTTTTGAACTCTGAAAAAAATCTGTGATATGCTAAGTCTCGAGTCTCGGAGTCTCGAGTATTCGGCCCGCCAATACTCGAGACTCCGGTCAAGAGCCATTAACGAGTAGAAATCCGGATGCCATTTACTCTTCCACTAATCGTCAAGATACTGCCCTAAGCAGAGGTTCGGTCTCACAGGAGACACCCTTAGGGCGGGCTCTTAGCCCACTTTATTTAAACTCTACCACCGCCTTACCTATTCCTGCCGCAATAGCGTCAGTGCTTGTCGCTGTCGTGTTCCGGTTTGGAGGGTAAGGTAGCCGGTAAACTTATGCATGTGGCATTATACCTCGCCACAAGATAGCAACGCACCATTAACATCTTTGGTGTCTATAGGCGATGGTTGACTCTTTCCATCAGGAGACCCATCTGCTTGTTTGCTATCTTATGACATAAAATAAATAAAAACTACCTAAGTTCATTTAACAAAAACCTAGACGAGGTGCTATTACTGTAAGTTTTTCAAGAATTAGAACAAGTTCCAGATGTTCTAGATCCACGATTGACATCAAATGTCGAAATTGGGGTCAACACGCCACTCGCGACCAAAACACATGACATAATCCCATCTGCCTGTGAATTGCTTACAAATTCGTAGATATAAGGCATGCACCACTAACTTTGTCCTTTTGTCCGACGTAATGCAGGGCCCCCTTGTTAAAATCGTGGGAAATCATTCTCATCCCTTTCCTTAGGTTTGAACCTTAATTCCATTGAATAAGGATGGGTTTATATATCACGATAATATCACCCCTATTTTAATTATGATCACAATAAATTATAATCAGTATATTCATTCTAATATTTAATTGGATGTTTTTAAAGGATTAAGTTTAGAAATATTGATGATAAAGAGTAAATTTGTCATATTGAGTACAAAAGAAAAATACGAATAAATTGGTTAAGAGCGTATCGGGCCATGCGCAATGTAGGGTTCCGAAGTTTCCCATCACAATAATATGGACCTAAAATGAGGGCTTTTATTGTTTCACTAGCTGTTGCCAGCGACTTCGTCCGTGCGAACTTCGTTTGCTCCGCACAGCACCTCCCTCGTAGGTAATAGCGTCATAATATGTAGCCTATATGTTGACCCGACCTGTTAGTAATATTCACGCAAAATTTGAAGTAAATCCATGCAGTACTTTTTGAGTTTACCCCGGACATACATACAGACAAACAGATAAACAGACAAAAATTCTAAAAACCATATGTTTGGCTTCGATATCGATTGTAGATCACGCCAAGTATTCTTTTAAAAAAATATTCAATGTACAGTTTTAACTTTCCTACGATTTTATTATATGTATAGATACTGAGAACATTTAAATTTAACCTATCTAACGTCATTGACGGATAAAAAGGCACCATAGGTTCACCACCTATAAAAACATCTCCAAGTACATCTTGTAAGTTGGTCGACTATTATTCAAAAACTTGTAAAGCCTTTAATGCCGTGATAGTTTTCCTTTTAACTTCATTATACATAGTCTAATCATAAATAATGTTACAATTAAAAATAAACAAAATATTACGTTTGAATTTGGAATTGTTTTTTGTAATTTTTATACGATTGTTCATTGTGTTTCCTCCATAGATGAAGGAAAGAGAAACTACTACTTCTCTTGTCAAAGGTTTTCTCATTTTCGCGTTAACACATTGTAAAATATTTTGTGAAATTAAAATGGAGTGGGGTGATCAAAAGAACCAAATCGCTGTGATTCCATTACACAAAATCACACAAATACAAATACAATTTTTAAAACTCTCCATACGCTTGGTGTTATACAAATATTTGTGTACCGGTTTATTGATAGGTGCAATAAAACCTCCTCCGTTTGTGGCAGAAAAAGGCGATCAAAGCAATAAGGGAAGAAATTCGAAGAAATCCTGTCCGAAAGCAAAAGATTTTATCTCGGGAGGTGAAGATAGCACCTGGAACCATGCCGCGTATTTTAAGAGATGATTTAGGACTTGCGGCCTATAAGAGACGCACTGGTCATTTCTTAACTGATAATTTAAAAAAAGAATAGGTTGGTAAAATTAAATTAACTACTTATGCGGTACGCAAAAGGAGGTCACAGAAAAATTTTGTTAACGGATGAGAATTATTGAGCAATATCATTAACATAAAAAATGACCGTTTTTATGCTCAAAGCCCTAAGCAAGCTTCCCAATTAGTTAACAGAGTACAACGTGGCCATTATCTCACTTCAGTGGTGGTTTGGTGGGGTGTTAGCCATGAAGGAGTGACTGGGTCATATTTTTGTGAAAAATGTGTCAATACATCGGCACAAGTGTATCAAAATAACATTCTAGAGAAAGAAGTTAAGCCCCTTAATAACACCATGTTCAAATAACCAAGAATAGTCATTTCAGCAAGACCCGGTGCCGAGTCACAAAGTTCGATCCACCCAATCTTGGTTAGAAACCAACGTTCCGGATTTCATCAAAACTGAAGACTATCTCCCATCTCTCCCGATCTTAATTCGCTGGATTATGATTTA
Source organism: Apodemia mormo (assembly GCA_036924255.1). Lineage (NCBI taxonomy): Eukaryota > Metazoa > Arthropoda > Insecta > Lepidoptera > Riodinidae > Apodemia > Apodemia mormo. The sequence goes on along the minus strand of JAUPFN010000024.1, from coordinate 12,523,211 downwards.
TGGTCAGTTTTAGAGAGTATGGCTTGCTATACTTAGTTACGATGACCTACTTTAATTATTATTGTAGGTTTAGATGGTAATCACTGCAGTAGCTACTTAAACATCTAATACGCATCAGTTTAAACTCGTGAATCAGTAACCCGTTACTAATTACTGTTGAGCACAATTACTGTCATGAAATCGCGACGAAATAAACGCGCAGTTGTGGAGCCTTAGCTACTATTTGCGACATATTTAAACTTACATCCTTGCGTCACTCTGGGGTCAAAATACGAGAAATATTAAAGGGGAGGGTGGTGACTAGCAAGAACCGGAAGTGAGCCTCGCAATTACAAGCGGAAAAAATGATAATTTTACAGAGACACTTAGCATATTAGCATAAATATTACCTGCTAATAATTTTACAAAGAACATTCGTGTTGATTCAGTCCCTTTAGGGGCGTCCACTAATAGCGTTAGGTGTATTTGGCGTTTCTTAGACTCCCCATCCCCTAGGTGAGATATCGTGATATTTTTCTTGACCCTCACCTACCCCTCTAATCTCATATGCGATTTTTCAAAATGGGTATTCTTATTATATACACTTTATTCTGAAAAAATAATTATTTTCTTTACAAGATTTGTACCTATTTAAAACTAACTAACTGCTGCTAAATTAGATTCTCTTGTGGATCACGGACTTTCACTATATGTATATAAAAAATAGTGTATAATCTTTATGTTGCAATATGTTAACGTTTTATTTAATTCAAATAATTTATCTTTACATATAATAAAATCGTAGGAAAGTCAAAACTATACATTGAATATATTTTTAAATAATACTTGGGGCGTAATCTACAATCGATATCGAAGCCAAAAATACAGTTTTTAGAATTTTTGTCTGTTTGTCTGTGTGTATGTCCGGGGTAAACTCAAAAAGTACTGCATAGATTTACTTCAAATTTTGCATTACTATTACTAACAGATCGGGTCAACATATAGGCTACATATTATCACGCTATCACCTACGGGGAGGAGCTGTGCGGAGTAAACGAAGTCCGCGCGGACGAAGTCGCGGGCAACAGCTAGTAATTAAATAATTATGTTGATAATAAACGATTGTTTATAGTTTTTCTGTGCATTCCATCCTAAATATTGTTCTCATTTGACTAAGGCTGACTGGTATAGCAAGTTAACCCCTGTACATGTTTGTTCATAAATTTTTAAATTAAATATAAATAAATCCAATACCTTATTTCAGCCTTATTTCAGAAAATATGTAAAAATATCAGTAGAAAGGATTAGTAGGTACTGGCACGGTGTAACGATGTATATTTACCTAGTATTCTGAGATTTAAGGTGAAGATATGTACATATTATGTAGGTACAGAGCTACAAATAGATTACCAATATTATGTATGTTTGAAAGCTTCAAATATTTTACATAAATATTTTTACTCCGAGGTACGCAGAAAGAACCGAGTGCCGTTTGTCATCATCCTTTCAGATTTGTCTTGCTTCCTCCGCATTCATTACTCTCTTCATAAATAATTTTAATTCGCAAAACAGTAAAATTGCTTTAACTAGTAAAGTTTGCACCGACCGAAGCTACGTCAACAAGAAGCATGCAAGAATTATTAATTATGCAAACAACAACATTCCTAATTAATACAATTGTTAGAAATCTTTTAAAAATAAACATATCCATAAATTTTCTACTCATCTGAGCATGAAATACGTGCAATATGATCGGATACGGTTGTTAGCGCCTCTTGAATACCATCATTATTAGGTACATAACTTATTAGTTACTGTATAAGGATGAGAATTTAATAGTCAATTTGGTATACACATGTATAATCACTAGACACTTTTACTACTCCACTTGTACATAAATTTCACTTTTACACAATTTTTATTATATTACTCGACCGGTTTCACTTTTTAAAGCATCTTCAGGATGTAATACACTTAAGTACCTGAAGATGCTTTAAAAAGTGAAACCGGTCGAGTAATATAATAAAAATTGTGTAAAAGTGAAATTTATGTACAAGTGGAGTAGAAGTGTCTAGTAACAATGGAATTTCACCAAGTGCCGACGATGGAAAGTATAGAATACATGTATAATCACGCTAAATCCATACCTTAGGCACAATTTGCGCCTTAAAGGATTTATCGTGATTATAGTTGTCGGCGATTATGAGATACTCGTAGGTATATACTAATGAAATCATTCGTTTAAGATGCTCGAGATATTTATTTATTTATTTAACTTTATTGTACACCTTAAATAAATTTGTACAAAAATATTTCGTGTAAATTAGTAGTTTTTAATTCAGTTGACGTCTCGGGGTCAACGGGTGGCCTATTCGGCTTAGATCATGAGGTCCCGGGTTCGATCTCTGTGTCGGGCAAAAGTGTTATTGAGGTTTTTTTGAAGTGTTCTCGAAAATCTAAAATCTCAGTAGCAGCTCGGAGTCTGGCGGTTCCGAAGCATGGGAGTACCCCTCCCGTGCCTCGGATGAACACGTAAGCTCTAGGTCCCGGTAGAAATAGTCGATAATCGTTAACAAATTGATAAATGTGGCGATGAGGATCGCACCTTATCTCGCCAACCGACAAAACCGGTGAATCACACTGCCCTGCTAATTTAGTCGCCCGTAAATACATTTTGGGTGCAACTGGCAAAATCGCACTCAAAAATATGCGCCTTTGTTTTTGACGCTACAAAAAATCAGTAAAAGACATGGAAAAACATTGATCTACCTAAATTTTTTGTAGCGTCAAAAATAAAGGTGCAAATTTGTGTGCACGATATTCTCTGTTGCACCCACCATGCACTTGCGTCTTTAAAGGAGTCCGGGATCAACACGAGGGATTTTGAGCGTAAGGTGATATTTAAGTCGGTTTAATTTTTAAATTACTATTATTATTTAGTCTCTACTTTCATTAGCTAACCTAACTCATTAGCTAACCCACATCAAACGTACATAATATACTATGTCGATGTTATTAATCTTCAAGCAAAACTGGGTATATGTGGGTGACCAATTACAATTGAATTAATTTGATATTTATAAAAAACACAGCTATGCTGGTACATTACTGTACCTTTTATTAGGCAAACTATCAAGATCTAATCAATTTATTACCAATTAGTAATAAATTTATTAGACATACACATGAGAATCATGTTATTAGTTGTTTGATATCAATAAAAACAATAAACGCTTCATAAATTGCTCGAAATTCATCATCAAATGATATTTAAGTAATTTATTTTCTAATGACTTTTCGAAAGGAGGTGGTTCTCAATTCGCCTGTATTTTTTTAATATTTTAACTAGCAGCGAAACCCGGTTGAAATACATCGCATGCTTAATGGTATAAGAAATATCTAAAGGTCCATTTTAATTATTTTTGTAATTTTCTGAATTTATAGAAGTTTCTATGAGTTAGAAAAGGACAGATAGACCCACTTCCACCTACTCCGCTCAAACTCCCTTACTTTATGCAAGAGGCCAAAGGGTATTTACCACCCCAACGGGAGGTTGATCGGAGTTGCGGATTATAGAGAAAACTGTGAATTCACGTACGAACATTAGCATTTTATATGTTTAGATTAGGAATACATTCAATATCGATACAGATATCGATATGTCAACTATATCACATATTTTCCGATATATCAGAATCAACGATATTAATTTGCCGATTCGCCGATACATCTTGACCTAGAAGAGATATCTGAAAAAAGAAGCAGTTCCTATCGTTTTCTTCTTTATTTCAGTTTTCAAATTCCAAACGAGTTCTGTGGTATTTCAAAGACTCAATAGCTCTTATCTAAACAGACTTACGAAATCGGCTTTCATCAATTAATATAAAAATGTGTTTCCTAAATGAAAATCTCATAACTTTGCATTTTAATTATTACTTTTGTCTTGACTTCTGATCTATTATCAATTTTATCATTACAATTATAATTCAAAGTTTGTCTATTTCTAAATATAATTTTGTTTATCCTTTTATTCGTATCGTTATCGGCGATACACTTTTTTATAAATACCGGTATTTGTATCGTATCGATCAGAATAGCGTCATTACCTAACACAGTCATATTCCGACTTAAGGGGTAAGGTAGCCGAAAACTTATCCATGTAGCATTAACACGCGGCACGTAAATAGCAACGTATCTTTAACATTTTTGTCCATAGGCGATGGTTATCCCTTTTGGTCAAAAAATCCTACGACATAAAACTAAATTTGGCATTATCATACGCATAGCAACACCATTAACATGTTTGATGTACATAGTCGATGCTTGTCTTTTTCCATCAGGAAACCCATCAGTTGTTTGCTACTACCAAATAGGTGTATTTTAATAATAACTGTGGTGTTAAAACAGCTTTTCAACGCTACAATAATTCACAGGTCAACAAAAAAATACTTTTTTTCTGAGTCTGTTATTTAGTGACCATTTTCTGATTATATACATCGAATAGTAAACAGAAACGCTATTAACAATCAATAAACTTTGCTTTTATACTTTGGGGCCTCATACAAGAAAGTTTTGATTTTCACAAAGGAAATACCAATACTATTCATTTTCTAAAGCTTTTTTGTATTCTTTTTTGTATTTTTGTGTTTAGTTATGCCGTATTTTATAATTAAATTAATAAAAATGTATAATTGATAACTTGTTTTCCTTTTAAATATAATTGAAATTTAAAAATAGAGCTTTTCCATAAAATTTGAATTTTCGTGCTGGTAGCTACAAAAGCAAACTTTATTAGATAAAAATATTTTTTCATTCTTTAGTTAGGCATAAGTAATCAGAATCAGAAGTACAGAACTCAGACTCGAAATTCATGTTGACCTGTGTAATGAATTGTTCAATGACACGTTTTTGTTTACGTCCTAGACCTACGAGTAGATCTTAAAAAGACCAACTAGATAAGAAAATGTCTCGGATAAGCCGTAAATGTCGTAATAAGTTAAATAGACTAATGTCCAATTGCACCAACACTGTCTTAACTTAGGAAAATCCTAAGTAGAATGCTGTCACTTCTTGTTTTAAATGAAAAGAATGTGGCAACATTTACATGTCACTAAAGACTGTCCTAAGCTAAGACAATTTATGTGCAATTAGTCATTAGTAATTAATTGATTTTCCATTTTCAACCGACTTTCCAAAAGGAGGTTATCAATTCGGCTGTATGTTTTTTTATGTTTGTTACGTCAGAACTCGGCCAATTATGAACCGATTAAAATTTTTTTTTTCTTTGCGAGGATGAAAAACTTTCCCTGCGGTTCCATTTTAATTTGGTGAAGATGTGATGCAGGGTTTCGGAGATCAAGGAAATGGGAAGTTGGTTGCTTCAGTTTTACTGCGTTTAAAAATTATTACGCTTACCTATTGCAATTCATAAAACACACAGCGTATACACAGCTTCAATAGCGTCAGTGCTAATCACTGTCGTGTTCCGGTTCGGAGGGTTAGGTAGCCGGTAAACTTATGCATGTGGCATTAGACCTCGCCACAAGATAGCAGCGCACCATTAACATCTTTGGTGTCTATAGGCAATTGTTGACTCTTTAAATCAGGAGACCCATCTGCTTGTTTGCTATCTTATAATATAAAAAAAGCGTATAGTAATTAGCGCTTATTGAATACGTATGTCTCTAAGAATGAATACGTATGGCTCTAAGAATGACTGCTATGATTAAGCTGATGCTCTGCCGAGCTGGTGGTGAGCACTTAAACGGCATGTCAAGTGCAATAATTTGCAGTTTGCTTGATTATTTGTCTCGTAAGATATAAAGAAATTCAGAGAAAAAACTGGTTTTAAAAAGAGAACAAATATTGAATGTGTTCAATCCTGTTTCTTTCTGAAATCTGATTTAAAAGAACTACTGTCGAGTAACATTTTAACATTTTGTCGTTTGTTTAACATTTATTTTATTTGACATTGTTTCGCCTTAACATTTCTTATTGTTATTATTTTAATCGACATCCTACATTTTTATTTTGACAAACTTATTGTATTTTTTTTTAATTTATTGTTGATTTGTTAAATATCCACAGTTGCTGTAGGGCTGTAACAAGATCTAGCTGCAAACTTTTGTGTTCTAATATGCATTAAAATGTACACAAAATGTATATTATGATAATTATATTTTAGTTTTGACTTCGATAAATGTAACAGCGTACCTACGGCGAATAAATGCCATTTAATTTGATTTGATTTAGCCACAAAGGTCTACGTAGAAGTGCAATTATTCGTTCAGCAGCATATTGTCATTAGCGACAGATAGTTTCCTTTTTATAAGGTTTTAAAAATTCAAAAGGCAGCGAGCAAATCTTTAATTTCAATAGTATTTATAGAAGAAAAAATTATTCAGGGTAGTAATTCGTCATATCCCCTTTTATATCGAAACAGGGAATCAAACGAAGGGGGATTATACATTTACCAACAACAGGTAAGCAAGCGGCGGATATCACTAAAACAAAAAAATTGTGAGTGTATCGTCGTAAAATCGATTTAAACACCATATGTCGTTTTGGTAATATTCAAAGTATCCAATTTACACATAAACGAACAAAATAGTTAATTTTCCATACGTTTATTGAGCCTATTTTACAATTCTAACATGATTTATGTAAGTATTATTAGATAAGCTGGTACTAGGTTATCGCCCACAAATAGGTATATTAATCACAAACGTAGCAACTTGCACATGTCTTTTTGTACATAACATAAAAGGAAATGAATGGGATTGCACGTTTATCTACAACAGGTAGGTAGGTATAACTAAAACACAAAAAATTGTGAGTACCATCGTAAAATCGATTTTAAATACCATCAGGCCAAATATGACGTCTTGTTGTACATAAGGGCATGAAATGAATGGGATTGCACGTTTATCTACAACAGGTAGGTAGGTATTACTAAAACATCAAAAATTGGGTATACCATCGTAAATTCAATTTTAAATACCATCAGACCAAATATGACACATTATAAGGATTACCTACTAGCTAACACCTATCCGCTGCTTTTGTCCACATAGAGAGATTTTTTAAGAGATTAAAACAAAGATAGATCTGATTGATTGTCTCTAAATAATTAGTAAAAACGATAGAAACAGTTTAGTGCGGTACCACCATAAAATCGATTTTAAACACCGTAACCGTGTCGTTCTGATAATATTAAAAGTACCCACATTTACTGAAAACTTAAGATACTAGTTGCTTCTTGTCAGTTGTTTTGGATAGGGGTCTTATGTTTAAGTAATAAACACTCTACCGGCTACCCGCATTACATAGGGAAGGTGTTTTTGTTATTATATGCATTTTATGTTGTGGTTTAGTGAAAACAAGATAAAGTTTGCCTAAACGATTGATAGTAAAACTGAAGTATTTCATATTGGGCACCCGCTTAAATGGCACCTGAGACAATGGCACCTGAGGTATTTCCACATACGGCACCTCTCGATATTTTTGGCAGGTGCCATTAGTGAAATATTTTATTATTTTAAGTTTTATTCCCCAAATGGCACCTACGGATCAGTAGGCTAGTACCTACTTTTCGGACGGAACTTTTCGGACAAAATCGTAATCCTTCGTATGCAAGTAGAAACACAATTGTAATGCATTTTTAGCGCAGGAATACCTTGCGCCTGCGGTGAGCGTCATCGTTTTATCTTTATTTATTAAATGAAGACGAAATAAAGAAACTAATAGTGGTAATAAAATGATTAAAAACATAAAGAAGCTATATATTTATCATGCAATTATAGTTTGTATTGATTTTAATCGATTTGTTTAATTTTCATTTCCTAAGTATGTCCCAACACTAGTACCTACTGATCCGTAGGTGCCATGTAGGAAATAAAACTTAAAATAATAAAATATTCCACTAATGGCACGTGCCAAAAATATCGAGAGGTGCCGTATGTGGAATACCTCAGGTGCCATTGTCTCAGGTGCCATTTAAGCGGGTGCCCATAGAATACTTCGTAAAACTCTCCCATACAAACAAACTTTTTATTGGATTTATGTGTTTTATCGATTGTATAATAGCACCGACCACACAGCCCATATACACCAAATAATAGACGAATGACTTGTGTCAACACATCTGACTTATAGTTCCGATGGAAATGTCCACGCGCCAATGAGTAGTGATTGAGTAATCAGTGTCGACCAATCAGATGCTCTGTACATTACTATCTTTCACTGTGGCCTTGAGTTAGCCAATTACGGCGTTGCAACCACACTTCGTCTTACCTCAGCTAGTTGCCAGAATGCATTCAATACGGAAAATCAAACATTAGCCGTCTATAGGCTGTGTGATCGGTGTATAATAGGGAGTGTTATGATGAGCTATTTAATTTATTGCCGACATCCTCATTCCGCCATTGCACTACACGCCGTAGTGAGATTCAATCCACACCGTATTGATAATTGGTCATCTAACGACTGTTCGATTTGCTCGTAAGGTAAGGAGTCATCTATTAATTACGTCCCACGAATTTCATGATTTTTTGACCCCTCCCCCGTCCTTGTCACAGCTGGTCACATTTGTGTGACCCCCTCCTACCTAGTGTGATAAAATATGTGATGTGAGTTACATATTTTACAATTTTACATTAGAAAAATGATCTCCTTCGATTATTTTTTTATCTATACAGGTATTATATTTGTAAAAATGTGATGTCACAAAATTTGGAACTCCTTCCTACCTCTTGTCACACAACGTCACACTTCTTCGACCCCCTCCCTCCCCCTTAACGTGTGACGTAATTTATGGATGGCCCCTAAGAGCAAATCGAACCATCGTAGATGACCAATTTATGCGAACAGTCAACACTGGAACAGCTCACACGGTTTTTTCCGAACAGCTTAGACAATGGAATTTCTAAGACTTCTTTATACGAACAGTTTAACCTCTGGAACAGCTCACACGGTTTTTCCGAACAGCTTTGACATTAGGATTTTTAAAAGGGTAAAAAAAATTTCAGAAGCCGGTATCAGTATCGGCAACTAAAATCTTGTGTTGCAAATGTTCATGGGCAGTGGTGACTGCTTTCCGTCAGCGGGGACACTTTGCTCGTATGCCTGCAGATATTATAAAAAAACTTTCGAATCAAAGCGGAAAAGTGAATATTTTTATAAAAAATTTTGAAGACATCTAAAACTAAAAAATACAGTAAGAACTAAGAAAAGTATAAATTCAACCTACCAACAAGGTTATTCAAGTGAAAACAAATTATATTTCGTCTTAACTCTATGGAATCTTAAAAAAACTTGAAGATCCGTTTAAAATCTCGACCTTTGACATACAAAATCAGCCCATGTTACATTTATATTGCGAATCTGTCTGTCAACAAAGAAATCTATGCTTATGGGACAAAAAATCTTATGGGGATAGTATAGTGACAAGAGTGTCAACGCAAGTATATTTGGTATTGGTATTTGTTTTTTACAATTTTAAGATAACAAACCGATCATCATAAAATATACATGTCAGTGGAACAGTAATATATAAAAAATTAGTTTACCTAAGGGATAGGAACATAATAAACGTGAATCGCGGCCAAACGTAAAATAAATAAAAATAATATAAAATAAGTAAAAAATAGTCTCGAAAATCAGCAAGGTCTTTGAAAAGGAATAAAGAATTATGATTATGCTTACACATATCTTTTACAATAAATATACATACATAAATAAAAATTAATTTATTAGTTACAAGCATTCAAAAATACAAATGGTTTGTTTTTGTATAATATTAACTTATAGGTTCAAAAATTTAAACGCGTGTAGAAACTTACACGTTCCTTAAACCCTAAGTGTAGTACAGTGGCAAAAGCAATATGTTATCTTAAACAGTCGTTCAAGAAAAACCCTTTGCTGTTGAATCCTCGTAAGTCCCCCAATTCTTAACTTCTTTGTAAGTGTGTCATGCCGAAACAGCTGTTCTATTCAATGTCGTTTTTATAAGTTACGTCTAGCGTTGTCTCTAACCACGTGTTTTTAGTATTATTACTTGAGTTAAGAATGTCATAAATTTGACCAAGCACAGAGTTAGCGAAATGAAATGAATAAAAAAATACAGTTACTTGCATATTTCATTATATTTTATTTCATAGAAAAGCAAAACAAAGCAAATTGTTCCCCTGATGAAAAGAAATAATCAGGGTCTAAACACTATCCGCGTGGCGAAATTAGAATGCATAAGTTTATCGACTACCTTACTCTTCTAATGCTGGAGTCCCACAGTTATATTCGCGCTAAGGCACACGCTATCCGAAACGTATGCGAAAATAGCCGATAACTAATAGCTGGTCACATCTGTCTTTATCGTGTCATTGCACGAAGCTTTGTGATGTTAGAGTTGGACGCAAGAGCGGCTGAGCCATAATCGGAAGACGACTGCGACAAGTCGACGCTATCGCAAGAGGAATAAGAAGGGCCCAAATCCAGTCGTGACTTTGCAAAACCTAGGAATCACTATGTTAGTGAGGTATTACTTTAGTATCTTGCGGCATTAATAGAGGAGTCCCGAGGGGGAGGTGGGCGGAAAGAAACCTTTTTTATTAAATTATAAATGCATTAGAAACGAGTCGCACGAATTTGGGTGTGAGCGAGCTTTAAATTTCGGGTTCGCGAAAATCAGGATAACTCATAAAATACGGTTCGTTTGGCCACCTTACTTAGATCCCTTTGCTACCAATACGTGTCTAACTACATTACCTATATGGACGCTTTCTATAATGGTAATTAAAAAAACAGTAGCAGTCGTGGGACTGCCGATAGAAGTGAAAACGGAACTATTAAGTTGAGAGTAATTAAAACTATATGCAAAACATAGCTATAGATATACTATTATCATTAGCATGTCGGTGACGCGAACCGAGGATTTTACCCTCTACCAAAACGCTCAACGCGCCTAAAGAAGTTTTCACTTCAAAAATCTTCGAAATAGTTAAAAACCTTATTGACTTATAACTGTCATTTAAATTTCAGTGAAAGAAAGCGCTACTTCTACTTTCCGGGAGCCCAAGGGGGATTTTGGTATTTACACGAACGCATCAGATTAACATGGGAGAGATACATCATATACCGTTGAGGAGGTACAAAAATAAATCCAATAACTATATTTTATAGAAATTGTCAGATTATATTTTTTTCGTTATTTTACATCATAGGTATCCTCTGTGGTCTAGTGGTCCAGCGTTGGCGTTGACCACATGAGGTCCCGGGTTCGATTCCTGGGTCGGGCACTTTAAAAAAAAGTGTTTCTTCAGTTTTCTGAGAAACACAAAGTTGCCCGGGATTGGAAAGTGCCCGGTTGGCGATAGGCTTGCCACCTATCACATTTGTGGGACCAAGTATCTTCGGCTAATCGTGGGTGCACTTGTTGTACCTCTGCCTACCCCTTCCGGGATATGGGCGTGAAGATACTTTTAGGTATCCTTCAAAATATGTAAGGAAATTCAACCACGCTCGAGAATATCGAGGCAACGTTTTTTTCGTAACTTTGTGACTCTCCCACCAACCAAATCATCAGATTTTCTATCTTGACTACTAAGCATACGATACTTTTCAGTTCGCAATTAACCTATCACACCTTAATCTGACGCGCTTCAGTATTGTCCACGGCACTGTATTATTTAATACTTTTGAAAATCTGTAGACGCTTTTCCCATCACTGAAATGAAGAACATGATATAACCTTTTATTTTCCTATTATCTATCTACAAAACCAATAGGTCCCCATGGCGCTTGAGTAAATCCTTATTTAGCATCTCGAGCTCCCCTACTATAGAGTCTAGGAAGCTGAAAAAACTAAGCCAAATGGTTTTTTTAGGATTTTTTAAACGACATATTACAATATTTACCACTAATCTAAAAATCATACTTCTACTAATATATGAGATTGAGGAGAAATCCCAACCACATGCCTTACATGTGGTTCCAATTCGCCATTTTTATTTCAGATCTTTAAGTAACATTTTTATCAGTCTCACATGACTCCGGAGTCCGGACTGTTTCTAAGATTTCATAAATCCTCAAGTATAACCAGATTCTATTCAAACTTAGAATTCATGATTTGCAAACCTGGGAACACTAGTATTTGGGTTCAAATCCTGGGTCAGCTTTACAGTTTTGTTAGAACCTCTTACGTGGCGACTATTGGACGTCATGTGTCCATTTGTCGAAATTTAAGTTTCCTGTCGCATCATGGAAATATCATCTATTAAACACCATCAGCTAATCGTGGTTGTATTAGTTACACGTCTACCTTCATGAGAAATGTGAACGTGATGATATGTATTAGAGATGCAACTATTCGGTATTGGGCCGAATAACTGAGAAAATTCGAATAACTTTTAAAAAATTATGAGAAAAAATCGCATATATTACACAAAAACATTAATACATTTTACAAGGATACAGTGCAAATAACACTTAAAATGTATTAGAGGTAAATTGTAATGGATGAAAATATTTTTTCAGCATTTCTTGATAAGGATTATTCTTTGGATAATCAGATAGACAATATTTTTAGAAATAACATTTTTTTAGAAATAACAAACAAAATTGGAGTGTCTGTTTGTAATATTAAAAAAAACGCTTTTAACTAAATGTATATGTATGTATACACGATACATATATCAAAATAACATTTTTTTACAATTTTTGTCTGTCTATCTGTCCGTCTGTTTGTTCCGGCTAATCTCTGGAACGACTAGACCGATTTGGACGGAACTTTCACTGGCAGATAGCTGATGTAATAAGGAGTAACTTAGGCTACTTTTATTTAGAATTTATCCCACGCGAGCGAAGTTGCAGGCGCACCTAGTCTGTCATAAACAGCGAACTCAATATACTTTGAATTTGCTGCTCATATATAATAACTTCCCGTGACACTATCAACCCGCTAATGATACAAATACGACACCGAATATTCAGTATTTGGCCAGGGGTCTGGCCGGATATTCGGTATTCGACAAAATCAGTATTCGTAGCATCTCTAGTGTTTATTAATTTATTTATTTACACACATAGGTATTATAAATAAATACCTATGTGCACATTACACTCTAAAACTTTGGCAATCACTGATTTTTTAATAATTTTGTTTTTTAGTCATTTATTTTTAGCCTAGAATTTTAATGTATTTTTATGTCAACAGATACATAGACATTATTTATGTCAAGATTATATTTATGGAAAACACGAAAAACCTTTTATAAATGTCAACTCGATAAAAACATAGGACATTATAAACATAAAACGCGAATGTTATTAGAACAAGTAGCAGTTGTTCAGTTGCATCGTGTGAAAGTTACGTCCTGCACTCACCCCAATTACATCGGTATTCATAGAATAATGTAGCATTAGATAAGAATGGTCTTTGAAAAATATCGATATCGACAAAACTTTATAGATCGACGCCAACTTATACTAATAAAGAGAAAATGTATTTATGTATATTCAGTGGCGTAGCTAGGCGTGGGCGAAGTGGGTCTTCACCCACGGCCTCGCACCTAAAGAGGCCTCGCACTACCTGATTTAAAATCTTTGTTTATATTTAAATTTAATAAAAGCCTGAAAATATTGTTCTCACTCTTCTGTATCTGAAATACAAACAAAACAACTCCTAGATCCTAAGTTAACGCGTTATAAAGACACGATAGCTTTTCGCTTATTTCAAACTTGGCGCGTGTTTTTGGGTAGCTTTTGGAAACGAACGGAAAGGGGCCTCGCCGATGCGACTTTGCCCACGTATATATTATTCAACGCTACGCCACTGTGTAACTACAAAAAGCTGGACTGTGTTTAAAAAAATTTTTGGCATTAAAAAAGCTGCATTATCCCGGAATAACAAAGGCTACTTTTTTACGCGACTAAAGGAACTCATTATTTTGGGTCACACGAATGAAATCTCAAGTAATAACTATATACCAATGTCCCAATATCAAATGCGAAAGTTTGTGTAAATAAGGTTGATGTTTAAATGTTTTGAGGTTTGGCATTGAGTCTCAACGGCTAGATCTGGGCTGAACAAATTTATATGAAGTATACAAATATGTAGTCTGTCTCGACTTCAAACATAAGCTATATTCTATCATTTTTATGTTTACCAATTTGTGAAATCTATTTATATTTCATTACAAAATGATCGAGTACTGTCCGAAGGTTGTGTCAAGAGTCTTCGCAACCGGCGTGTGTGTATGAAGAGAGTGATGAATGTGGAGGAAGCGAGACAAGCCTGCAAGGATCTTGATGTATGGCACTCGGTTCTCTCTGTCTACCCCGTAAGAGATCTGGCGTGAATATATGTATGTATGTACAAAATTAACTTACATACTTCGCAGAGTAAGTTGAAATAGAATGTATATGATAAAACTTGAATGCAATAAATTAATTGGAAGAATTGTCTTTTCAAATTTCGGACGCAATATGAATATATTGCAAAAAATGGATGATGGTAATTATTAAAGTGTAATAATAATACTTCAATCATTATCACCATCCTAATTTTTCAAAAGTAATGTAAACTTCATAAAATTATATTTATATCTTTGTAAGTTAAATTAAAAAATGAATGGTAAATAAATACTGCAACATCCATATTATCCTCGATAAGTTTGACACTAGACAGAAAGCAAGTGGACAGACATAAGATTGGTCAACGGTATTAAATCCTGCAATATGACAGATGACAAACCTATCATTAAATCGATTAGCCACAGGCAAGTTATAGTGTCCAGAAAAAGTGAAAAACTTATTTTGAACGGTTCAGAACATAGGATCTATGCCTCAATCGAAACCTGTATTGAGGCGACTAAATTACTAAAATGTACAATGAAGGCGGAAATAACATTTATTATTTAAAATGTGGATGTAAATTAAGCAAATAGTATTTTTACGAGGCGACATTTAAAACGAATAAAATACCACGTAAGGCGGGAGCCTTTTGAAAAATAACATAGGATAGCAAAATAGAAAAAAATTAAGCAGCTGTAAATAGCAAGTTGATTACATGTAATACATCCCTATTCCTAGCGTGTCATGAGAATCTTTTTATCGATAATCCAACAAAGGTCAACACTGGCTCGCACCTTGACTACCATCTGCCGATGCACGTGAGGCAATTAAGGCTTCGAACCCTCGGGGGTGCCACCCTCAGCGATGGTCGTTTACCTCGGGGGTTACACGGTCACTACAACTTGTTGCGTGTTCCCACTTGGATGTGTACTTTAATAAAGCAATTTTTAATTGTTATTTAAATTATTATACAAAATCTATCTAAGTACGAATTAAATAAATATAATAGATATTCACGGGACAAATTACACTTACTGATCTAACTCCAAGTAAGCAAATTATTTTCTTGTGTTATGGGTGTTAGTCAACGATACTAATACATAGAAGTACATATATAGAAAATAGAATATATTTAATAAACACCCAAACCCGGAAATACAAACATTTATACTCTACATTGCTTGTCCCCGTCGGGGATCGAACCCGAGCCCCATTGATTGCGTAGTCAGGGTCGCTAATCACTCGACCAACGGGGCGGACACGAGTTATAATTAAAGATGATATATAAAAATATCAATTTAAAAAACATATACATTAATATGATAGCAAACAAGCAGATCGTTCTCCTGATGGAAATAGACCATCACTAATAGACATTAAAAATGTTGATTGTTTGTTGCTAATTGCTATCCGTGTGGCAAGAGGGTAATGCCACATCTATACTAATATTACTAGGTGGTAGAGTCCTGATTTGTCTCGCCCGCGTCTGGTACCACCGCCTTTCCTATTCCTGCTCGTCAGTGCTTGTCGCTGTCGTGTTCCGGTTTGGAGGGTAAGGTAGCCGGTAAACTTATGCATGTGGCATTAGACCTCGCCACAAGATAGCAGCGCACCATTAACATCTTTGGTGTCTATAGGCGATGGTTGACTCTTTCCATAAGGAGACCCATCTGCTTGTTTGCTATCTTATAAAAAAAAATATATATATATATATATATTATAAATGCGAAAGTCTGTCTGTCACGTTGGCGAGATGAGTGGTGATCCTCATCGTCGCATAACGAACAATCGACTATTTCTAGCGATAACTTTACGTGCTCATCCGAGGCACGGGAGTAGTAACACCAGAGTCCGAGCTGCTACTGATATTCTGAATTCCCCACAATTTCCCCAATCTAGAAAACCCCACGAAAAAAACCTGAATAACACTGCCCGACCCGGGGATCGAACCCGGGACCTCATGATCTGAGCCGAATAGGCTATTCCCTAGTCTATGAGGCAAATTTTCCTAACATATTTTTTCATAAATGGAATTATGAAAAAATATGTTAGGAAAAATTGCCTCATAGGCGCTTTTTTTTTTCATAATTCCATTAAAATCAGAATCAGAATCGTGACTTAAGCCTTGTTTACCTTCCACTTATTACGCGTTACCTGGATTTCAACTTATTAGAAACGACCGCACTGGAAAGGGTGGGGGTGGAGTGGCTATCTACTTAAGATCTCATTTTTCTTTTAATATTGTAAGTATGTCTTCTCAGCCGCCGCCTGATGACTCAGCCGAATATCTCCTTATTGAAGTCCAAGTGTCGCACACTAAAATACTTCTAGGAGTATTTTATAGTCCTTCTGCACAAGTTAACTATTTTTCACAATTTGAAGTGTTTGCGTGATACATATTTACCCTCCTATAACCATAATATAATTATGGGCGACTTTAATACTTGTCTTATAAAAGATAATGCGCGTGCCAGTAGATTTAAGCATATACTTGACTCTTGTAATTTGCACTTGATTTCTGATGCTGCCACGCACTTTGTCCCGGACTGTATGCCCTCTCTTCTAGATCTCATGATAGTATCAATGCCTGACTACGTAGCAAAATTTGGACAGTGCTCTGCTGACGCTTTTTCGCACCATCACTTGATTTTCTTGTATAATCTGCGAGTCAATAAACCGAAACCTACAATACTTTTTCAGCGTAATTTTGGTGGTATAGATATAAACTCTCTTCGTTCTGATGCGCATTTGATTAATTGGTCAGCCATTATCAATGAATCATGTATGAATAAGAAAGTTGAACAGTTTAACAGCGTTGTGACTCAGCTTTATGACAAGCATGCTCCATTGAGACCAGTGAAAATGAAGCACTTACCAGCTCCTTGGCTCACCGATGATTTAAAAGCACTATTAGACAAGAAACATCGAGCTCGGGCTAAGTATAAAGCTAATAATACGGAAGAAAACCGCATTAAATATGTGAAAATTAGGAATCGTTGTAATACAATGTGTAGAGATGCACAACGATGCCACATTCATAATTCGGTCCAAAACGGTGATCCTGCTAAAGTCTGGAAATTTCTTAGATCTTTAGGAGTTGGTAGTTCTACAAAAACTTCTTTTCCACCAAACATGAATTTAAATGCCTTAAATCAACACTTTGCCTCTTCTTCTAACCTCGATGTTTCAAAAAAATTACTTACATTACAAAATCTTTCTGTATTGCCAACTCCTGACTTTCCACCATTTGTTTTCCATGAATTTTCTGACTGTGACGTCAAAAGAAATATTCTGGCTGTATCGTCTAATGCTGTAGGCGTTGATAACATCAGTCGTAATATGATAATACCTATTATAGACATTGTGATTCCAACCATAACCCATTTATTAAACCATTCTATATCATATTGTAACTTTTCCCAGCATTTGGAAGGATGCATTTGTAATTCCTTTATCAAAAAAGACCAATCCGTCCCTTTTTTCTGATTATCGCCCAATCTCCATATTACCATTTTTATCCAAAGTTCTTGAACGACTTGTTCATCAGCAGTTCAGATCATTTTTGTATAGAAATAACCTGTTTAATAAATTTCAATCTGGTTTTCGTCCTGGTCATAGTACAACAACTACCCTTGTAAAAATTAGTGACGACATAAGGCAAGCGATGGATAATAGAAAACTAACTGTACTTGCTTTATTAGATTTCAGCAATGCTTTCAACTCCGTCGACTATGATATTTTATTAGCTCTTTTAGGCTCTATCAATATGTCACCTACAGCAATAGGGTGGTTTAGGAGTTACTTGGATGGTCGCCGACAAAGAATCCGCTGGGCAGATGTACTCTCTGATTGGTCTTGTATTACTGCTGGCGTACCTCAAGGTGGTGTGTTGTCTCCTCTCTTATTTTCCTTCTTTAGTAGTTCTATTACTCATCATTTATCTTCTCTCTACCATATGTATGCCGACGATCTCCAAATTTATACACACACTGTTTTTGAAAACCTGCATAATGCAATCGACAACATCAATGTCGATCTGGCTACCATTTGTGATTGGAGTAAAAATTTTGGCTTAAATATAAACCCCAATAAATCCCAAGTTATCATAATTGGTAGCCCGAAACTCATTGATAGAGTTGATTGGAGTAATTTGCCAGCTGTTACACTAAATGGAATTAATATACCATATACTAATTTTGTAAAAAATTTAGGTGTATTTTTTGATAGCACCTTTTCGTGGACCATTCACATTAAAGAACTCAGTAAAAAAATATTTGCATCCTGGAGTTCTTTAAGACGTTTAAAGAGTTTACTACCTATACCTACTAAAATTACGCTTGCTGAATCTCTCTTACTTCCAATACTAGATTATGCGGACGTTTGCTTTATTGACCTAACCAAAGATCAGATAAATAAACTTGAGCGTCTCCAAAATATTTGTATTAGATTCATATTTGGTTTACGCAAATATGATCATGTGCCCAAGTTTCGTTCTCAACTCAAGTGGCTTCCTATTAAACTTCGCCGTGATGCTCATATACTCTTCTTGTTATACAGTGTGCTTTTTGATCCAATGACTCCAGGTTACTTAAAGGAAAGATTTAAATTTTTCGAAAGTGATGGTATGAAACTGCGTTCAAGTGAAAATCTTTCCTTACGTATGCCTGTGCATAATTCACGTTTTTATGAACACTCTTTCACTGTTTCAGCTGTTAAGCTATGGAATAAACTCCCTGCTAACATTAGACTTGCAAAATCGTTAAATATTTTTAAAAAAATAGTTAAAATGCATTATTTAAATTCTTGTTCTACAGATTAGATTATTATATTTCTCTCAAGGTCATTTTACTGTGCGTTTCTTTATATATATATATATTTTAATTTTAATTTCAATGTGTTTGTATTATTATGTTATTTGTTTTGTTTATGTGTGAGAGCAGAATTGTTTTGTATAGATATAGCATATATGTACAGTCTTAAGTTATTGTAAGTGTAATAGTACATATTTTACGGATATCCTACTTTACCTTAAAATGTTGTTCTTATTAACAAAGGTTGTCTGGTAGAGATCGCTCTTTGGCGATAAGACCGCCTTTGTGTACTTTCTTTAAATTGTCTTTAAATTATTCGTACTAAGCATGTATTTTTACTGTAATTATGTGCACAATAAAGAGTTATCATTCATTCATTCATAAAATACTTATCTATTTCTGTTACAAACCTGATAGGAGTAAGAATACGGAGACCTGCGTAGCAGGGCTCCTATTTCTGGATGTGGGACTTGAACTTAAATTTTATAAAGCAATAAATTGTCTGTAATAAAAATAAAAAACCATCAAAATCGTTACAGTAGTTTGGAAATTATAAGCAAATTTTTGCGTAAATTTTTTTTCGTCAAAAATAACAATAAAAAAATTCGTAGTTTGGCGTATCCTTTCGCCTCAACAGAGAAGCTATCTTACTTCAACTGTAGCATTGCATTGGGTGGATTACTTTTTTGTGGCGCTTACTTTACAGATTTGTGCCCACATTGCTTATCTCGATAGACCGGTGTCATTGTAAAATCTCGTAGGGTTGCCACATAAAAAAGAATACCCTTCTCATCCCAAAAAATACGTCATAATATATTCAATCAAAATTGAATCTTAATCAAATCGAAATAGCGTCTCCTCTGATTAGGCGACAGAAGCATTTTAAAGAATATTTTACAAATTCCAACCTTACACATTTCCCACGTTAAACACAGAGTTCATGAACTCTCCAGCTACACATCTAGGTAGAGAATTCCTATACTTTCCAGTTTGCCGCTTGTCTTATAAAAGATAACTCATATCTCTTTGTCAACATTTAAAAGGATAACAGCATAGGGATACATGTGTCGCGCCGGGCCAAATAAAAAAAATAAAGCTTTTTCCTGCTAGGAAAGTAATTAATCGTCGTTAAAGTGAATGTCGTTCCAACATTTATAAGTACTAGCGATCGCCCTATGGCCGAAATTAGACCATAAACTCAGCAATATATTTTATTTTAAAAACAACAAAGAAAAATATCGACACGCGGGATTTAAACCTGCGACTGCCTCCCTAAAGCCAAGACGCTCTACTACTGAGCTAGTGTCGGCAGGCTCGACGTGGCGAAATTCTTCTTTGCTATGTGATATATAATAAACGTGTTTTTTTCGTATTTTTTGCTATGATGGTACCGACCGATTTTTAAAGCATCTTCAGGACGTAATATTTTTTAAAAGAGTGATAGGTAAAGAATATTACGTCGTGAAGATGCTTTGAAAAGCGAAACCGGACGACTAATTTACAATAATTTGTCTATACTTATAAGTATTATAACGCCTGGTTCCCTTGCGGGGTAGGTAGAGTAAACTGAACGTCTATAGACTTTCCAGTTCACCGCGATTCACCGGTTCGTCGGCTGGCGAGATAAGTGGTGATCCTCATCGCCGCATTTATCGAAATGTTAACGATTATCGACTTTTTCTAGCGATAATCGGGACCGACAGTTTAATGTGCCCATCCGAGGCACGGAAGTGGTAATACACCACTCCGCCAGACTCCGAGCTGTTATTAAGGGTTAGATTTTCGAGCAAACCTCAATAACACTTTTGCCCGACCCGAGGTTAGAAACCGGGACCTCATGGTCTGAGCCAAATAGGCTATCCCTAGACCACGAGGCAGTCATCTAGGCAATCTATACTTAGAGTGAAATAAAAATATAAGTGCATTCATTATAAACTAGTTTCATTTTTTTTTAATTTAATTTATTTGACGGACTTAGTCACTGTGTGACTATATCGTCCCATCCGGTTTACAAAAGTAGGTAACTAAAATTGAGATTTCCTCCCCGAAGATTTTATTGGGACGCAAACCTCAACTTTATGATTTTGTACAAAATACTAGCTTTTTCCGATATTGGCTCACACAAGATTGAGTTACAGATACCTACATTATATCTAGGCATATCTTTTAAAAATGTATTTCTTAATTCTTCACTCCGAATACATTCCATTAATACATGTTGTATGTCTTCATAACAGCCGCACAACTCACAATTTGGTGTAGCTTTAGTTTCATTTCATCAAGTGCCAAAAGTGTAAAATTGAAAAAAAATATTATTATAATAATAACATATTATATGTATATGTATTATGAATGTAGTGTGTGTAATCTTTATTTCTATCAATTTAATGTATTTCTAGTGCACATTATTTATAAATATTAGGTTTCTACATTCCTCCACAATGTCAACTTTAAATGAGCCAAATTTCATACTTCTCGGCAGTTTATCAAATTTTCAATTTCATCGCAATTTCTCAATTTGTCGCAATAAGTAGGTACAAAGTTTTAACGTCACGTATAAATATACAGGTAGATTTTTTATATATATCTATATTATCTATATAAAAATCAATTGCTGTTCGCTAGTCTCGCTAAAACTCGAGAACGGCTGAACCGATTTGGCTAATTTTGGTTTTGAATTAATTGCTGAAGTCCAGGGAAGGTTTAAAAGGTGTGAAAATATAGAAAAAAATAAGAGTAGTTAAAAAGGCAGAACAGCGTTTGTCGTGTCAGCTAGTAATCTATATTTATATATATAAAAGGCAAAAGTGACTGACTGATAAATCAACGCACAGATCCATACCCTTAGGGCTAGAAACTTGAAATTTTGCACACGTATTTCTCTTATGATGTAGGCATCCACTAAGGAAGGATTTTTAAAATTCAACCCCTAAAGGGATGTAATAGGGGATAAAGGTTTGTATGAAACTTTTTATTCCCTGGATATATTAGCATGAAATTTCGTATACATTGCGTACAAAAAAGTAATAAATTACATATTTAAGCTTTTTTCAAAATTTGATCCCTAAGGTTGTAAAAAAAGGGAGGTGGCTTATAATTATAAAGATAGTTTAAATAAATTATAAAGTAAATATACGCGAACGAAGCCGCGGGTAACAGCTAGTAGGATAAAAAAAATACCCCCGGGTTGTCCCGGGCCCTTTTGAAGAATTGACCAACTATCATTTTTACAAGCAGTTCGTAAGATCATCGTGGCTACTACGGGGTAGAGCTCTACATTGTCTCGCCCGGGTCTGCTATCACCGCCTTACCCACGGATTAAATGGATATACCTTTCAAGACAATTTATTAATTTGTCCGTGTAGATTGAAATTACATACAGAAATCAGAATTATACTATTTACTAATGAAATAAAATCATTTCAAGGGTAATTATTAAACCTTGTTACCTCATTCAGTACGATAGAACAATACAACTTGGTTTATTTCTATTTTTTCACGGTATAATATAACCTACAAATGTATGAAATTTTTGACAGTAATAGGAGCGTTTGCTCATATTCACGGCAACACGTTTTCTTCCCAATGGCGTGTCTATTAGTATTCGTGTGGTCTGTGGACTTACCTATTCCTGCCACCATAGCGCCAGTTTTTTTTTTCGAAATGACTATTACAGTTGACCATAAGTAACTCCGTACATTCCTGCTGTTTATTCTGAGTTCAGCAGTTTCTTTCAGTGTTCGGAAAGGACTGAACCGTACTGCAGCTCGTGGCAATTGTTCGCGTAACAAAATACATCCACATTAATCGGTACTGGCCGGTGTGTCTGATACGGTCACGGGATAATGTTCGGTAAACTGTCACAAGTGTGGACGCACCTAACGCGTACTGTCGATCAACGCTATAATTACTACGCTCTACATGTGCGTAGAGGGTAAACATATAGCGCTTTCAGAAAATTATTGATTTCATCAATTTTCTTTCTTTCAAATCTATGCCGAACCCTAAAACTTGTCAAAATATATTTAGTATTCGTCATTCTTATAATATCCGAGTCTCATCTGATAAATAAGCTATGTAGGTACGTGAGACCTTGGCGGTCTCAAGGTCTCAGAAAGCACGCAGGATAATCCAACGAGTTGAAGGTCGCCTGAGGTCGGACTATTCAAATTTGTCTTCACGATAAAGCTTTTTAGTTTTTGCAAGCCGATAGAAACTTGTTTAATAGCCAAAATCTTTCGGCTTTTGTTTCTAGTTCTAAAACAGAAACTACTTAATTAAATAATTCGAATAACGATCGAAACTTGTTTTAATTTCTACTTCCTGATAAATATCTCTTTAATCAAAATCTTAGTTTCCTTGTCAAAACAAAATATTTCCAACTAAGGTGTTATACTAGCACTTATACCACAATAGAATAATAACGCAGTAGAACAACTCCATTCAGGGCGCCCGAATCGCCGCACGCACACAGATGTGACGTTTACACGGCCGCTAACCTATCTTGCCCGGCCAAGATAGGTCTTGTCTTGAGTTGTTCTACTACGTTATTATTTTACTGTGTTTATACCATGCTTAGGAAAACTTTAAAAACTTACAAAGAAAAATTTGAACACAACAGGATTTGAACTTGCGACCTTTTTTATATGATAGCAACAAACAAGGAGATGGCTCTACTTGTATAATATATAATAAGGCGACGTATGTTCCATTTGTTATCAAGTATAAGCCCCATTGACTTATTATTTGGAAATATTTTAAAAATGAACCGAACTGACGGATCAGAGACAAGGTTTTCCCCCGTGTTGGTCTGGGCTCCTCTGAAAAATATACCAACTGCCGTTCTGTTAAGCAGATCGTAAAAGGTGACTGATTGCGTATACATGTCACTACCATCATAACTACAAAGCGGTATAGTTCCAGCCGTAATAACGTCAGTGCTTGTTATTGTGTTCCGGTTTGGAGGGTAAGGTAGCCGGTAGACTTATGCATGTGGCACTGCTATCCTGTTTCACGGACAGCAACACACCATTAACATCTTTGGTGTCTATAGGCGATGGTTGACTCTTTCCATCAGGAGACCGATTTGTTTGTTTGCTATCTTATGATATAAAAAGTTTGATTGATTGAATCTTAGCAATTAAATAATAATAAATATAAAAATTGTTTACTTATCTTACTACAAAAACCATTTCTAGGTAATAATTTAAAAATATTTAAAAAACTAAATCGACTTTAAAATCTATCAACTATATCCATATCTGAAAAACTACTGAAGAGATTTCGATGAAACTTGGATGATATCTAAGTTGGAATATATCTGATTTAAATCAAAAAGGTGTCTTTTGATTTCAAAGATATTTGTGAACAAACATTCATACACTTATGAAATTTAGCACACATACTTTGAAGCATAAATAAATCATTATACTCAAATATTATATATTACAATAAACAATCTTGTTGTGCATGCATCTCGTCTCCACAGAATAAGTAACTCTTTTATGGGGCAATGTATACGCTTTTAAATAAATTTCCCGAATCAACCATAACCATAATCAACCAGTCAATAAATTTAAAAAATGTGTTAAAACAAAACTGTGTAAAAAAGGATATTATAAAATCTCCGATTATTTAGAAATAAAAAAAGCCTGGGATTAATTGCTCCTCATACCGATCTCATATATATATTTTTGTAATATTGTGATAATGTAAAAAAAATCAATGATATGAACAAAAAGACAAGCCCGCTGAGTTTCTTCCGCCGGATCTTCTCAGTATGTAGCCGTGTTTCCGATCCGGTAGTAGTTTTTAAAAAATATGTTGACGTGTCAAAATAACTTGTAAAAAGTTTTATAAAATAAAGTATTTCTGATTTCTGAAATATTACACAATTCCAACAATATAACCTCCTTTTTTAAAGTCAGTTAAGAACATTTTCAATGGAACGTACTGAACAATGTCTGTAGACACATTACACAAATTAGTCTAACTGCAAAGTAAGCTATTTATTTACTTGTGATATGTTAACAATAATCTATACATATAATAAATTCGTAGGATAGTCAAAACTGTACATTGAATAAATACTTGGGGCGTGAGCTAAAATCGATATCGAAGCAAAAATATAGTTTTTAGAATGTTTGTCTGTTTGTATGTCCGGGATAAACTCAAAAAGTACTGCATGAATTTACTTCAAATTTTGCATGAATATTACTAACAGGTCGGGTCAACATACAGGCTACATATTATCATGCTATCACCTACGGGGGAGGAGCTGTGTGGAATAAACGAAGTCCGCGCGGACGAAGTAGCAGGCAACAGCTAGTATTAATATATAAATACTGAAATATATTTAATAAACATTCAAACCCAGAAACTAGAAATCTATTCTCATCAGTCATCACACAACTGCTCATCTCCGTCGAGAACCGAATCCAAACCCCATTGCTTAGTCTGGTTGCTAACCACTCGACCAATATTACATTTGGATATTTAAATTGTCAAATTGTGACATAAAGTCCAGCTTTATTTAAATTTCTAAAATAAAAGTAGCCTAACTCATTACATCAGCAATCTACCAGGAAAAGTCCCGTCCAAATTGGTGCAGCCGCTTCAAAGATTAGCAGGAACAAACAGACAGACAGACGTGTATACGTTCATAAAAGTATCTTCACGCCCATATCCCCGAAGGGGTAGGCAGAGGTACAACAAGTACACCCACGATTAGCCGAAGATTTGGTCCCACAATGTGATAGGCGGCAAGCCTATAGCCAACTGGGCACTTTCCAATCCTGGGCAACTTTGTGTTTCTCAGAAAACTAAAAAAACACTTTTTTTAATGTGCCCGACCTGGGAATCGAACCCGGGACCTCATATGGTCTACGCCAATGCTGGACCACTAGACCACAGAGGTGATACGTTCATAAACATTTAGTAAACAGTTTAATGTTACAGACACTCCAATTTTATTTATTTACTGGAATACAACCAAAAAACTCAATTTATTAAAAGTACAATAATTATATAACAACAAAAAAATAGTAGTTCCGTGGTAAAAAAAAACAAAGTATAACAACTTATCTGTGAATATTCCCCGTTTAAAAAAATTAGCTGAATGTATCGCTTTGTAAGGACTCATAATTAAGATTATAACATCCAATTCATATATTTTGATAAGTAAATGTTTATAATAACAATCATACTCTATTCATTTTCTAACAAATGACTTGAATTTATTGCTCAATCTTAGCTACAGAATTGAAACGCAGCCACACATGGTTCATTAATTATTATGCTTAAGGTGTACTTTATAATTTATAAAAAAAGTTTTTAAATAATAAGGGTATAAGGCAGGGGTGGCCAACCGGTCGATTGTGACTATTAGCCCAGTCAATCGTGGCAAGGCAAAAAGTATAAATAGGTAGACTAGATTGTGCTCACTGAATACTACATCAATGTATACTAAACTATGCTGTTTCATTTAAGATTTCAAGAAGTAAGTGGTAGATTGCACTACTTACACACTGCATTGGTTTTGTTAGTAAACAGTAGTTCTTATGTCTAATCAAGTTGGCCACCCCTGGTATAAGGGTTTGACTACCCCATTGATAGGGTTGTTAGGAAAATTGACTATGAATCAATGGGGCTCGGTCTCAATTCCCAACAGAGAGAAACATATTTTATGTGATGAGCATGGATGTTTGTATTTCTGGGTTTGGGTATCTATTACATATATTTGAGTATTTATATATGTATTTCTATGTATTAATATCGTTGACTAGCACTCATTTCACAAGCTTATCGTTTGCTTTGGGGTTAGATCATTTCGTGTAATTTGTCTATTGATATTTATAAAAAAATATATATACAAAAATTTACAAGAGGTAATAATACAAATTTCAAATCTAAAAGTTTTTTCTATAAAGAGTCTCATAAAATACCTAGTTAGAATGGTAGTGGTTAGACTACATAGCTCATAACATAACCTAGATTAAATTTAAAGGTTAGGTCAAAATTATTATTGAAATTGTTTTGGAATTATCCTTAAAGGTTGAAATTTCTGTAGTAGGTCAGAATCTACTGGTGGATTGATAACATCCTTGTGAATCAGATGACCATGTAAAACTGTTGGTCTCGGTTATTATTAAAACAAACAATAGAAATTATCAGAATGATAAAAGTGGCAATGGAAATCACGATCTATCTCCCCAACTGAGACTTTATATCACTTGTTCATTACTATATTATTTATTTATTTATTTATTTATTATAAGAGGAACATAGCTTTATCAATACCAAATATCAAATGAGGGATTTTATATATAGATATATACATTAGATGTTGCAACTTCATTTATGTGTCCCAAAATTATTCTTCCATTTGCGCAGTCAGTAAAAAAAATAGCTTTTGCATTTATAATATTAAATAAAGATATAGATTGTAGGTATACATACATTTACTACTACATTTAATACTTCACACTCAACCTATTAAAGATATTGTAGATTATCCATACAAAAATTATTATGACTTTTTTGCTTCACAAATTTGCATGGCTATAATGGGGATTATTTTTTAAGGCATTTTCCATTATAAATAATAAATTATAAGATAAAGAAAAAAATTGAAACTTATTTCGAAGTGGTAAGTTTTAATTATTTATGAGTTGACACAAAAAACTATTAATGCCATGTTTATGACCAGCTACCGCGTTCAGCCCGCTGCATTATAAAAGTTTTTGGCGAATCCTGCGGGATTACAAAGGTTTTCCGGGATAAAAAGTAGAATTTGTGCTATTCCAGGTCATCATCTACTAGTGTGCCAAATTTCATTCAAATCCATTAAGTTGTTTTTGCATGATCGAGTAACAAACATCCATCCATCCATCCAAACATCCAAACTTTCGCATTTATAATATTAATAATATAATATATAGATGAGACAGCTTGTTGATTTTGTGAAGCTCTATGAGATTAAAAACTTCTATATTTGATATAATTTAATTTGATACTTTCTTTAATTTCTAATGTTCTTGAAAAAAAGTTCTCATACATAGGCAAATGGACAAGGAAGTAAATAAGAGTCCTTTTATCTTTTGAGGAAGGAAAATAAACAGGCTAGGTCTAGGCTAGGAAAATACACTATCTTCTTCTGCATTGGCTCAACCGGGTCTGGTACCACCACCTTACCTATTCCTACTGCAATAGCATCAGTGCTAGTCATTGCCGTGTTCCGGTTTGGAGGGTAAAGTAGCTGGTAAACTTATGCATGTGGCATTAGACCTCGCCACAAGATAGCAACGCACCATTAACATCTTTGGTGTCTATAGGTGATGGTTGGCTCTTTCCATCAAGAGACCCATCTGCTTGTTTGCTATCTTATGATATTTAAAAAAAAACATTAGACAGAAGTTTAATCATTATACCTTGATATTTTGTTTGAGATATGGTACCTATCTTAAATTGTAAATTGTCATTTTATTTCTTACTCAATAGGGTTCAAAACTTGCTTGTACTTTGCATTAGATTTTTAATAAACATATATCATGTTTTTGAAATACAACTACTCATTCAAATCAAAATATGTTTTATTCAAATCCTAAAAGTATTATTAAAAGTACAGGTAGCAAATAGACTATTTGTTAATTTATTATTTGTTATTAAATAACAAATAGATTATTGTTTGATGAATTACCGCCCCCTTCGCGTTGGTCGAGTGGTTAGTGACCTTGACTATGCAATCGACAGGAGTTGGGTTCGATCCCGACGGGGACAAGTATTTGTGTGATGAGCATAAATGTTTGTATTTCCGGATTAGGATGTTTATTAAATATATTCTTGTATTTATATACGTATTTCTATGTTTTAGTATCATTAACTAACACCCATAACACAAGCAAATAATTTGCTTACTTTGGGGTTAGATGAATTTTGTGTAATTTGTCCCATAAATATTTATTACTAGCTGACCCGCGCAGCTTCGACCGCGATTAGATTAATATGTCGTCAAGATAGATTTTCATACAAATTTCATCCCCTATTTCAACCTTTTAAAGGTTGATTTTTGAAAAAAAAATTAACCTATGTTTGACCCCAGCTCTTCAACTACTTCCATGCCTAATTTCATGAAAATTGGTTCAGCGATTTAGTTGTGAAATCGTAACAGACAGACAGACAGACTTTCAAATTTATAATATTATTTGTGAATTTAATAACATGTTTTTTGTTGTTCACCATAATCTTACAAATATCACATATGGAACTTGTCAGGTGCAGTGACAACATATGAAAGTATGAATTTGACGCAATGTCTTGCTACCATAAACAGTTTTCTGAGTAGAGGTGACACTACTGAATCGATTTTGAAAGTTTTACTTTTATATCATTAATAATAATAATAATAATAATAATAATAATATATTCACCATTATATATATTTTCACCATTCGCAAAAAATGTCTTAAAAAGGAGTACAAAGTTTTTCCATTATGTATTAATTCATTAAGATATAAGATTGTATAATTGTATACAAAATTTTTGCAAGTTTGTCCAGCCAGTCAATGATTAAGAAACATGTGAACATGTTTGAAAATCAGTCAAATACAAGTAGAAGCTGTACTATGTGTTCCAACCAAGAATAGGATTGCGCTTGTTATTAACTTCATACCACACGTGTGAAATTAGTAATATCAGCAAAAAAATATTTGTTCAAAAAATATTGCTGATTCATTGTAGAACAAAATAATGTTTTAATAATATTATTTTCATCAATAAAAAAATAGTAATATAAACATCAGTCTAGCTGTTTATCTATATTATCTATACATGTATATCTATATTATCTATTGTGGTTATTAGGCCTTCCTTTGGTTTTAGGCCGCCTTTTAGGACTTTGATACTCTGCTTGCCGCCGAATATCGTCTTCATAGACTTTGTGCCAAAACATTTTTTTCCTTTTCTTCATCTTTATGGGAACAGCCGTCCCTGCTTCACACCTAGAGGTCAAAAACTTTTATTTATATACCTAAGTACATTTTAAATATTTCTAGGACGGATATTATCGTGATAAACTTTTACAATGTCAATTATGTATCATAAAAAGTTATTTCAACCCGGATTACTTGAGAAAAAAACGTACGAACGATGAAGTCTTACGGCAGACAAAACCTATATAATAATAGTATAACATGAAACATTATATAAAACGACAAAACATATAACTATGTCCATATAGTAGGTACGACAAAAAAATTACATTTACTAACTACCAACCAACTAGATCACTTTGTGGTGGATACTAGTCAATGAAACGTAAGATAATAAAAGCAAAAGTATTTAAACTCTTAGCAAAAACAAAACTTACTTTCTACGCCGGCCGGTAGAACTGTTGGTATCGACTGGAAAATTGAAGGAATCTCCAAAAATCCGATATTGTAAATCGTCGTCTTCATTACTTTGATATTGCATTTCTCACACACAAATTCCGATGAAAAAGGAAAAAATAATAACCCTTAGGGCCTTATCATAGCTGGATATTAGCATTTTTACAAAATATCCCATTTGTAAACACTGAATTTTAGAATATGAAACATGATTTATAAAAAAATAATATACCGCGAAAATGCAATTTTTTCTATTAAAACCGTGTCTACGAATAACATCAACGGCGACACCGTATTTTAAGCCGGACTGACAATCACTGAATGAAATGAACGAAAAACAGGACGGGAGGGGTCGGTTTTCGCGGGAAGTGGGAACCGGCCGGCATTATCAACATCAAGGTATATTCTCTCTCTTTCGTTTTGTTGTAGGCCGAGTTTTGGTTATGGATTTTGATTTTCGTATAAATTTTTTTTTCCAACTGTCTGAGAAGGAACTTCCGAACTAGGAAGTCAAGTTAACTCTATGTTTAAATAATTTATGTATAATTTGGCAAGGATTTTTGGTTTCACAGTTATAAGTGGATAACAAATTACGTGATTTTTTTAAAGAATTTATGAATGTTGAATATATTTGTAACACTTACTGCCTTACAAATAAAAAAAACTATAAACCGATTGACCATTCCAGAAACTTCTCGCAAAGTTGTGGTTAGGTGTTTAAAATTAAAGTCAATCAAAACTACATTACACATACTCAAAAAATTCAAAATCTAGTTTGTCGAAAACTACACTATTTTAATGTTTGAAAAGCTATCATATTTGAACTATCGTTTTTTCCATCATGAGTGACTGCGCATTAACATTTCTTTATCTCATTGTGCTACCCTAGCAAACAAGCAGATCACCCCCCTGATGGAAAGAGATTCAGATCGCCTATAGACACCAAAAAATCTACTGGTGCGTTGCTATTTATATAGCGATATTGTAAAGCCAAATGCAAAAGTTTACCGGCTACCTTACCCTGCAAATCGAAACACAACGATGACAAGAACTAATGCAGTTTACCGTGAAAATGAAAGACAGTGGTACGAAACCCAGAACTATATAACCTAGAAATCACTATAATAGTGACACATTGTCCAACCCGTCGCCTTTCTGTAACTGATCCTCAATACCAAGTTTTATGACTATCGCCTTCAATCAAATATACTGTTTGATCGAAGACTATCGCATTCAGATTGCCTTAGTCAAGATTAATAGTTTTACGTGTATTTTTTAAGCAGGGGAAAATATCCACGTGTCTAAGATACGTCGTAGTCTAAAAAATTGAATATGGGTCACTTGGACTCAATTGGACCAACGAAAAATGGGCAACACTTATATACTGACGGGGTATTTACATGATCATTACCTATTTTCTAGTTGATATAGGAATATGAACAGCTTCAGCTACAGGACTGATCGACGCGCCATTTAGTATTGCACTCTTTTTAATCTATTTTTAATGTTAGATTATGGTTGGATTTATTTACCGTAGCTATTTGCAAGCAGCATAATAAGTAGGTATGCTTGTCTAATTATGTGCGTATTGCTTATTTTTGCTATTTTGAATGATTTTACAGATCAAAATCTGTTGGTTGGTCTTGGTTTAGAAAATTTCTAGGCTATATCTTGGCTAGGTATTTTATTACGAGTAAGTTTGTAGTGTGGGTTAAGTTTCACGTCTGTATATTCTTTTAGATATAGTCACGGGATAGTAGTAATTGTGGTATTAATTTATATTACTTGTACATGTAAGAAAGAATAGTTATTGTTATTGCTAATTAAGATTAATAAAATATATTACCTACCGTACTTTCTTATATCAAAGAACGTATAGCGCGGCAGTGCAATAAGCATAAACAACAAGAGAATATTAAAAATATGACCAATGCAATACTTAGTACATTATTTAACTTATAAAAGTTTTTTTTATAACATAAGATAGCAAACAAGCAGATGGGTCTCCTGTTGGAAAGAATCAACCATCGCCTATAGACACCAAAGATGTTAATGGTGCGTTGATATCTTGTGGCGAGGTCTAATGCCACATGCATAAGTTTCCCGGCTACCTTACCCTCCAAACCGGAACACGACAGTGACAAGCACTGACGTATTTGTGGCAGGAATAGGTAAGGCAGTGGTACCAGACCCGGGCGAGACAATGCAGAGCTTTACCACCTAGTGAAAGTGATGAAAGTAGTCATGTAAACACACATATATAGAGGGGGGCCGGGTGGGCAGTGCCACCCCATTATGGTCTAGTGTCCAATGCCCACCCCAGGATGTTGGCTTTCCAATTCAAAATTCTAGTTTAGACACCTATAACTTTTTTTAGGGTTCCGTCCTTGAAAAGGAAAAACGGGAACCTTATAGAATCACATAACTAGTTGCCAATTTGTCCGTAACTATGTCGCACATTTTGCGATTTCAAAAGGGAATCAAAAACTATAGCGTTCTTCCCGTTGAACTAGAATTATGAAATTTGGTAAGAAGCAATGTCTTACAGGACATGTAAAGGAAAAAAATCCGAAAAATGTAAATTTTTAGTTACGTATGCCAAAAATATATGTTTATACGGACCCTCGATATGTGAGTCCAACTCGCACTTGACCGATTTTTTTGTATTCGAGACCTAGACCCCCACCTGAAAAATAAATGTAGATACGCCAATGTCTGTAAATTGGCTGAATGGAGTTTCATTATTACATTATTACGAATGGAGTTTCACCAAATTCCAACGGTAAAATGTAATAAATATATCAAAATAGTTCGGAAATAGTTATACGTACTCTTGTTTAAATCTCTTTCTGTCTCTATGTGTGTGTATGTATGTGTGTGTTTGTAAGTGCGCATGGATATTTGTATGTTAGTAAGATCCTCGAAAGTTTAAAGATTATAAATATATTATTTACCTACTTATATGTATGAGCGATGCATATTTTTAATTTTAATCCGATATTTTTTGACAATAAAATAAATCTAAGGGCAAGTAATATTTACTGTACCGAGTTCACAGCATGTCCATTAGATAGTCAAAATAGAACAAATTCCCCAATATTTCAACCAATTCATAATTCCTGTTTTATAAGTAGTATTACAAATAAAGATTAAGACTTATTAATTTGCCTTATCCATTACAGTTTATAACATTCACACATTCCTCGCCTAAAGTATGACATCACCCTGGCCTCTAGGGGTAACCAAACACCGGATAAACAGCTTCCATACATTACTCAGATAACATAATAATATACTTTTGTAATATATTTGTATATAAGTTACTAACAGTATGTTATTAATCGTAGTTATTAATAACATTACGCACGTACGTAATTATAAGATAACATATGTAGGTAGGTACTTAAAATATGTAAAATTTAAACCCCAATGTACCTAAGCAGAGATAAAATCTTATCTATATCTATATTACATATAATAAAATCGTAGGAAAATCAATGTATGTCCGGGGTAAACTCAAAAAGTACTACATGGATTTACTTCAAATTTTACAAGAATATTACTTACAGGTCGGGTCAACATATAGGCTACATATTGTTGCGTACTCGGGTTCGCAATTGTAAGAAAACACCACTTATATTAAATCCGTGTATTTACACAACACAACACAACGTAATACTAAAATACGTTTTACACCCTAGTCACTCGCTATACTATCGCTGAACTTAGAATAAAACACTTCCCGCTTCGGACTTGTCACTTGATGTATCGCTCTCGATCGCTTGATAAAAACTGCCTTGTGTTTGTCAACATCTCTGTATTTATAGGCAGGGGAAAGTCCTAGCTGGATCCAGAAAAATCTAAATGTATCGGGAAACAATGAATCACTTCTTATCGTAAACATGTTATGAGTCATAAATACTAGTACACGCTACTTTCAACCTTATGCCATATCCCACAAAGTCCATTATGGCATAGCCCAGGTCAACTATTTGTTTGTCAATAGGAGTAGCTATCTCTTTCCTTTATTTCTAGATAATTACCGCGCGCGCGCTCCAACTCCACACGCTTCTAGATTATTCGTAACATTACCCCCTCTTAGTTATGTTCGTCCCGAACATCATTACTTCCATTATAGATGGCTAATCGATCAACATGAACAATCTTCATGGTCCCTCTTGGTTGCTTCTGCACTCGGTAGGTTACGTCATTGATCCGTGTGATTACTTTGTATGGCCCATCCCAACGTCGCTGTAACTTAGGTGATTTTCCTTTTCGTCGAACCGGATTATGTAGCCAAACAAGGGATCCTTCCTGAAAACCTCTATTATTGGCGTTTCGGTCGTATCTGGTCTTCATCCGCTGACTTGATTCCAATGCGTTTTCACTTATTAACAAGTGTATATCGCGTAACCTCTCACGAATGTCTTCAACATGTTCCGGTATACTTAATTGGGTCTCTGCATTCGGTGGCGGGCCTCCAGTCATTAAGTCTGCTGGTATACGTAACTGTCTGCCGAAGTTGGCATAGGCTGGCGTCACTTTTATGCTTTCGTGTTCCGCTGTTCGGTAAGCCAGTAAGACCAGAGGTATGTATTTATCCCAGTCCTTTTGGTGATCTTCTACCAGCTTGGCTAAGTGTCTTTCCAAAGTTTGGTTAAATCGTTCGACCATTCCATCAGATTGCGGGTGATAAGGTGTAGTTCTTGTTTTGTACACTCCTAATAATTTACACATTTCCTGGAATACATTAGATTCAAAATTTCTGCCTTGGTCTGAATGAATCTCCAGCGGAACGCCAAATCTGCATATCACCTCATTGACTAATTTCTCAGCAACCGTCGTGGCTTCCTGATTAGGGATTGCGAACACCTCCGGCCATTTCGTGAAGTAATCCATCACGACCATAAAATACTTGTTTCCGTTATCTGTCTTAGGAAATGGCCCAGCCACGTCAATCGCTATCCTTTCCCAGAGGGCTCCCACGTTGTATAGTCTAAGGTTGCCTCGGCTTCTAACCTGCGGACCTTTCACTGCTGAGCATGACGTACATTTTCGGCACCAATTCTCGACATCTTCTCGGCAATTCAACCAGTAAAAACGCTCTCGTACCTTTACCAATGTTCGTCGTACTCCAAGATGTCCTCCAGAAACCCCATCATGCAACTCACGTAGTACGTCATTGATAAGTTTCCTTGGCACGACCAACTGTAGATGATGTTCTCTTCCTGAAGGTTTTTCCCATTTGCGGTACAGTAAGCCGTTTTGCAATACAAGGCTTTCCCACTGCGCCCAATAACTTTTCGTAATGGCGCTGAAGGGAGCCAGCTCCTGCCATTCAGGCTTTCCCGTGTCTTGCTTCATCCAATCTATTTGAGCCCGCAAATCTCTATCTTCATACTGGGCCTTACGCATCTCATCACTTGAACCCTTTCCTTCGTCTGCATCCTTACACAAGGTTTGCCATCATCCGTACATGGTCGTCGTGATAATGCATTTGCATTTGAGTGAGACTTTGCACTACGCTGTACCGTATTCCTCGATCTCAGGTAACCATTGCTAGCCGCTTCTGATCGCACTACAGTTCCTGTGGCTCCGGTGTCCCGCGTTGAGCTGCAGTTCTTGCCATTAACCAATCCTTTAATGGATAAACTGTTGCATTCGCTCACCTGAGGTACGACAGCTTTTGGGGTTGTTTTTCGTCCAGCCAGCACCTGCCGTTTGCTCCTGGCTGTTACTCGCTTCCCTGCTGGTTCAACAGGCTGTTTGACGTGCCTGCTCTCTTCAGCTGCTGAGATTCCTCCCGCTTGCTGTCGCCAATTCATTGAACCTGTAGGCATTAGGTTAGGTTTGGCTGGGCAGCTAACTC
Source organism: Apodemia mormo (assembly GCA_036924255.1). NCBI lineage: Eukaryota > Metazoa > Arthropoda > Insecta > Lepidoptera > Riodinidae > Apodemia > Apodemia mormo. The sequence goes on along the minus strand of JAUPFN010000024.1, from coordinate 12,486,822 downwards.
TAATGTGCCCACGTTCACCGCAGGCGTAGCACATGGGGCCCAGTCTCCTAGGTTCCGCTACCTTTACTCGAGCCACAACTTCTGTAACCTCGCGTCCCTTATATGCGCGCGATTCGTGGCGAACGGCTTCTACCTCTAGTGCATGAGCCAAAGCCTCCTCCATCGTCACATGGTGCTGAAGGCAAACAGCAGCACGCACTTCCAGGTCTCTAATTCCATTAATAAACGCCTGGACGATGGTGTTATTAACTGTGTTAGCGTAGGCTGAAGAATACGCCTTCCTTACAAGCTTCTCAATTTCCACGGCCCATTGTTGAAGTCCCTCGCCGCTCCTCTGTACACAGTCCTTTAATTGGGCACGGAACACATGCTCCAAGTGACGCTCACCGTAGCGAGCCTCCAATGCCTCCATCAAATCAGCGAACTGATATTCTTTAGGCATTGCATCCAACACAGAGAGCGCCTTTCCCCGCAACGCCGTACTTAGAGCTGTTAAGCAATGTTCGTCTGTCCAACCACTGGCCTTCGCTGCTATTTTAAACTGAGTGCGGTACGCACTCCATGACGTAAGACCGTCATAAGTGGGTACCTTTACCCGAGGACCCACCTGGTGAGAGCAGCTTGTAATGGCAGCACCCGACTTAACTCCCGTGATCTTCATTTTCATGACCTCCCTTTCCAGTTGGTCCACGTTTTCACTTATTTTGTCGCAGCTGGCCTCCAAGTGGTAAACCCTCTTCTCAACACTCTTCATGTCGCGCTTGACGAGGCCCACATCGCTTTTTAACTGGTCTTGCTGCGCCAAGATAACTGACAATTTATCATCAAAACCAGTTAAATGTTCCTTGATCTGTTCCCGTAGCGTTTGTTGTTGCTGTTCCTGTAGCTTTAGTTGTCGCTCTTCTTGTAGCTGTTGATGTTGCTGAAGTTGTTCTTGCAGTTTTTGTTGTTGCTGTTGCTGTTCCTGTCGCTGTTGCTGAATAGCTGCCAGTATGACAGAAAGATCAGCAGGGGCTGAGCTCGATGCTAACGACGTGCTGGCAACACTTACGGGTTCCTCACCTGCACGCATCTCAGTGTCCTCTGACACCCTCTGTGTCTCAGCTTGAGACCTGGTGGTAACACCTTCCTTCGGAATAAGTGGCATTTCACAATTTCACTTCCGACACCAGTTGTTGCGTACTCGGGTTCGCAATTGTAAGAAAACACCACTTATATTAAATCCGTGTATTTACACAACACAACACAACGTAATACTAAAATACGTTTTACACCCTAGTCACTCGCTATACTATCACTGAACTTAGAATAAAACACTTCCCGCTTCGCACTTGTCACTTGATGTATCGCTCTCGATCGCTTGATAAAAACTGCCTTGTGTTTGTCAACAGCTCTGTATTTATAGGCAGGGGAAAGTACTAGCTGGATCCAGAAAAATCTAAATGTATCGGGAAACAATGAATCACTTCTTATCGTAAACATGTTATGAGTCATAAATCCTAGTACACGCTACTTTCAACCTTATGCCATATCCCACAAAGTCCATTATGGCATAGCCCAGGTCAACTATTTGTTTGTCAATAGGAGTAGCTATCTCTTTCTATTATTTCTAGATAATTACCGCGCGCGCGCTCCAACTCCACACGCTTCTAGATTATTCGTAACAATATTATCACGCTATTACATACGGGGGAGGAGCAGTGCGGATTAAACGAAGTCCGCGCGGACGAAGTCGCTGGCAACAGCTAGTATACATATAAAATTCTCGTGTAATGTGTCACAATGTTAGTTACCATACTCCTCCGAATCAGCTTGACCGAGAGTCTGAGAATCGGCCTCTCGGCCTCTAACATTTTTTTAAATTTTTTGGACAAAATTTTATTTTTTTATAAATTTTAACCCTTCTAATACCAACCCCTATTTCTTAACTAAAAAAAATATATTGCAAAACAACGTTTGCCGGGTCAGCTAGTCTTATATGTTTATATAATATATATATATATATATATATATATATATATATATATATATATATATATATATATATATATATATATATATATATATATATATATATATATATATATATCCCGTGTCACAATGTTAGTTACCGTACTTCTCCGAAACGGCTTGACCGATTTTGATGAAATTTCGTATGCATATTCAGTGGGTCTGAGAATCGGTCAACATCTATTTTTCTTCCCCTTAAATGTTAAGGGTTGTCCACCCCTAATTTTTATTTTTATTTTATGGACAATTTTTTTATGATTCAGCATTGAAAAATACATATATATAACTCTAAATTTTTACCCTTCTGTCACCAACCCTTATGTTTTAATTAAATAATTTATATGGCTAAACAACATTTGCCGGGTCACCTAGTAATATATAAAATTCTCATATTACAATGTTAGTTACCATACTCTTTCGAAACGGCTGGACCGATTTTTATTAAATTTTACAAATTCAGTAGGTCTGAGAATCATCTACTATCTATTTTTTTTTAACTTTTTGTAATTTTTTTTTTATTTTTTATAATGTGGCCTTAAAAATACATATAAACCTAAATTTTCACCCTTCTATACCCCTGTTTTAATAGCGATATTAGTAATTCAAAAAATTATATGGCAAATCAACGTTTGCCGGGTCAGCCGTCAGCTAATGTTATCTATATAATTGAATTTGGAAAATTAAATCGACGAGTATCTCAAAAACTACTAAAATGATTTTGATGCAACTTGGACTGTTGCCTTAGTAGGAACATACCTGATTTTATACAAAACTAATGATCTCGATATAGCTTTTAGTTAGGTACCAAGAAATTCGTGGACAAACATACAAACATATATACACTAACGAAATTTATTATACGTGTTTGGACGCCGGAATAGATTATCATGTTGAAATATTATCCAAATCCATGCTGAAATATTTAACATACTACATGTCAAACTGATAACCTCCGGTTTTTCGTCGGTTGAAAGTGATAAATCACATGTATATGTACATGCGGGAGTGGTATAACGTCGTATCCCGAATTATAGCAGCGATGAAACAACATTGTAGTGTTGAAGTAGAAAAAACCAATGCGGTGTAGATTTTGTTTTAAGAGACTGATTGCCTATTGTAACTCTGTTTAAAAAAACTGCATAGACCCACTTACAATTCCTGTATTTTTTTAATATCTCAAATTCCCTAAAATAAAAACAGGGCCAGCCATAACGACTACCAAAAAAAGAGAAAAGTCAAAACAATGAAGTATATATTATATGCGTTTACGTGTACTCAGGCCGTTACGCACCGCCAGTGTGACCCAACCCAACACGTCACAAGTATGTCGTGCATTTCGGTGAGGCGAACCCATAAGTTTTTCCCTACCAAAAATCACTCAACAAGGCTAAAGAAGTTATATCACTTAAAAAAATCATGTATACTTTTAAATATATGTATATTATCAATTGTCAAATAGTTAAGTTACTATCATGAAGCTGTATTATTTTTGGAGGCAACACTTCTAATACCTACCTACTTGAAACCATGAAGTATTAGGTATATGTGGAGCTAGCACTCGTGTTAATCAATTGAAACAAATATTTACGTTATATCTCTGTCTCTGAGGTCTCCCCATCTCTTTTTATACAGCTGTGTTAGAAAGAGAGGGTAAGACCTCAGAAGATGACAGCAGTATGTAAAATAGTGTTTCAAGTAGGTATTAGAAGCCAAATTTTAAATACTGCTGTCATCTTCTGAGGTCTTACCCTCTCTTTCTAACACCGCCGTATAAAAAGAGATAACGAGACCTTATAGACTGAGATATAACGTAAATATTTGGTTCAATTGATTAATACGAGTGCTAGCTCCACCTATACCCAATACTTCATGAATACTATTGGTTGCTAAGGCAACAATTACATATTACAAACATACAGAAGAACAAACAAGCACGCGTTGAATTGTAAGTTTCCGAAAAAAACCTTTCTCATGCTGTAAAAACTGGAAGGTACTTACGGTTCTTCTTTGATGATAAAATAATCTTCCTCTGCTTCCGTTGAAAGCTTCGCCTGCAATGCTTTCAATTTTTCCATCTGGAATTGAAGGTACGATTTGGCGCCATCTTCGTTGGTAGAACTTCTGAAATAATTTACTTAATTAAAAAAATATATTACCACCTGTGTTTCTTTAAGTAGGCTTTATCGAATGTCACTCTTCATACATTTCGTTTCACCACAATTCACAGGTTCGATTACTATTTACTAGCATAGCTAATGATACCCATTGCCGTACAAGCGAATTTTAACGAAATTCCCTGTTACTGGCGAAAAATTAATTTAAATTAGAGGTATCATCACCTTCATATTCTTGCGGGTAATACAAAGTGACTCAAACGTCAAGAGACTTTCCCGTTAACCACGATTCACCGGTGCATTTTAACGACTTGATAACAATTCTTCTTACATCATCAGGGCTTATGTTGTTTTTATGTTTTTAGGTACCTCAGAAATCACCTATTTTATATCCGATATGGAAGAAAAATGTTGGACTCTCCCAAACAAAAAAAAATTCCAAAACCAACCCAAAACCAGTTCTGTTGTTCACTTAATCGAAAAGCTCACTTCTATTTAATGACAGCTCAAGTAGTGCTCAATAATGAATGTAATGCTGATGCTGATCATACAAAAGAGGTTGCCGAAAGGTACATGTAGGCGTAGGAATAATTTGGCGAGCTTAGAAAAAAGTATTCTTAAAGTAAAAAAAATAACGTCACTCCAATTTTAGTTTTTAGATGTTTTTAATTTGATGTTTCATAAAAGATTATTTGGTTTCTTCATTCCAATAAGTAAAGGGTTATCAGATAAAATAAGCTCAATATATACACAAATAATTTTAGCGAAGCAATGTTTTGTTTTGTTGTTTTTATTTTATCTGTAGGACAAAACATACACAGTGGAAACGGCTTAGGTAGGTAGGTACGCTTGGCAGAGCCAGATAGATTACAGATAATACAGATACTTGTTTGAAAACCAACTTTTAACCTAGGTATTCCACTACACAATTTCTCGAGCCATGTTGATTGGGACAAGGTGGTAATAAGAAACAGGGAGGAGCCCTAGATAGGGCGATCGAGAGGCATCTTTCGATCTCCTACTCGTCTAGTTATTTTTTCTACATAAAATATGCGCTATCATAAAAAGAAATAAATAATGGGTTAATTTTTGCAACGATTTTGATTTCATTATTAATAGTTGTTACTTCTTACCAACCCGAGTTAAACGCTTAAAGGGGCGTCCTACAAGGAATATTTATTTTCCTTTTTAGGAGCTAGGAGAGGGAGGGCCCGAAAAATCGTGTAATGTGTGCTTAAGAGCGATCATCTGAAAACCAATTTCTTCGAAATCGAAAGGATTCAGAAATATTTTTCTTATATTTTATAGATTCAGGCGTTACTTTGCGGAAATCCATTGTTCAGACGACGAAAACTAGTTATTTTGCAAATTTCCGCGAACTTTCTTTTCGAAATCAGTTTTTTTTCTTTTTTTTTTCAAGCATTTTTGGCGGGTCGACAATTTTGAATAAAATTATGATGATCGACAATCTTTGATGAGGATGATAGTAGCAGCAAATTTGGTAGCAATTCACACCTAATACCTCAATAGTTTCAAATTTCGTAGACAGTAGAATTTGCTCAACGGAGGTTAAAGAGCAAAAGCATATTTTTAACCTCATATTGAGTGTGAAGTTAAAATAACCGTATCATATTACGAGCATCAAACTGAAAGTTTTTAAAACTGGCAACATGTAATTCGTATACAATATATATTTTTTTATTTTATTAAATTAAAAGATTAAATTTTGAAAATGGAACTCATTGCCAATGTTATTGAGTATGTATTTAATTCAGTTGTCATAATATGTTATAAGATTTGGCATGAAGCTGTATTATATCTGGAGGCAGCACTTGTAATACCTACCTGAAACACAATTTTAAATACTGCTGTCATCTTCTGATGTCTTTCCCTCTCTTTCTGACACAGTTGTATAAGAAGAGATGGAGAGACCTCACAGAGATATAACGTAAATATGTGTTTCAAGTGAATAATACGAGTGCTAGCTCCACCTATACCTAATACTTCATGAGATTTGGCGGCAAATTGAAAATTTTCTGTCAAGTCGGCATGAATTTAACGCGACAAAATTTTCGTGTCATGATTTTTTGACTTTTGATGTCATGTTAAGTCAACAAGAAAATTATGATAGACTTTGATAGACCTTTCACAATGAAGCCTCATCTCATTCAATTGTTTACCACTGGTTTCAGGAGTTTAAACGTGGTCCCACTAGTATCATTGATGATCTGCTTGAGGGACGGCCTTCTATGGCGACGACTGATGATAACATCAGTGTTGTGCAGCGTATGATAGAGACAAAAGAGTGACCGATCAGCTGATTCAGACAAGCTTAGGCGTCGGTATAAGTGCACAAAAACCTCCATGAACATTAAGCGGTCAGGAAGCTTTGTGTCCGGTGAAACCACATAATTTGGCCGAAGCCCAAAAACTCCGTGCTGATTGGTGCCGTGAAATGCTTCAAAGATTTAACGGTAACTCAAATGTTGTGTTCAACATACTGACGGGTAACGAAAGCTGGATTTACTATTATGATCCGAAAACCAAAAGATAGTCAGCTCAGTGGGTGTTTCATTCTGAGGAGTTGCCAACAGTGAAAAGAGGTTGAAGTGTAGAAAAAAGATGTTGACCTCGTTCTTCGGAAGATTATGTGACAATTGTTTTAGAGGATCAAAAAACAGTTACTGCAGAGTGGTACACTATTATTTGCCACTTGTCTTGGAAAAAAGTTCGGAAAAAAAACAACCTCACAGTAGAATCCTTCTTCATCACGACAATGCCTCGTCGCACACCATCGGGCAAGCAATCGACTACTTGGCGAAATCAGACGTGGAACCACTTATTTCAGCAACCGACAGACCAGTGAATCGCGGTGAACTGGAAATCTATAGACGTTCGGTTTACTTTGCCTACCCGCAAGAGAACCAGGTGTGATTTTTTTTATAGTAGAGGGGCAAAAGAGCAGGGGGTGCACCTGATGGCAAGTGATCACTACTGCCCATGAATATCTGCAATACCAGAGTTCTTACAGTTGCTTTGCCGACCTTCTAAAAATCATTAAGCTCTTTGCTTGAAAGTCCCCAAGTCGTATCACTTCGGAAACAGCCCCGTCGCTAAAAGATTCCACAAAGTAGTCCGAGGCAGAAAGAGCCGAGAAAAACGCGCGGTTGTGGATTTCCAGACATCAAGGTGGTGAGGATGGAACTATAAATTTTGACGCGATATCCGATGATGGAATTAAAATGGTGATGATACTTAATCTACATTTATCGGTATTAGTGATACCGATAATAGCGATATATAATATGACAAAATATGGGGATCACCATGGATCAAGCAATCTCACTAGACTTACGTACCTACCTTGTTCGTTGTTGTTCAATATGCACAGCGTGATAATGTTTATTATGTTTAGAATAGTTTTTCTAATGCTAGGGCCGCACTTGCATCTATCGTCCTGAAGTTATATGCGCGCTAAAATACACGCAATCCGGAATGTATGCGAAAATAGCCGATAATAGTCGGTCACATCTGCATTTATCGTGTCATTGCACAAAGCTTTGTGACGATAGACGCAAACTGTGTGGCTGAGGCATAAGCCCACCTAAGCATTCCTGTACCTGTCTACCTACAAAAGAACCTATGTTTCGACTTTTGGCACTCCTAATATGTTCTGCATTCGAGTTTTAGGTAGGTATATAGGCATAAAGCTGCTTCAATATTGAACACAATTTAGCCGCTGTCATTAAATTGTTAGCAGTTAGCGACCCTGACGCAATAATGAGGCTAGGGTTCGATTTCCGGCAGGAACATTTGTATTTCTCGGTTTAGGTGTTTATCCTACTAATATTATAAATGCGGAAGTTTGTGAGTATGTATGTATGGATGTTTGTTACTCTTTCACGCAAATACTACTGAACCGATTACGATAAAATTTAGTATGTAGATAGCTGAAGACGCAGAATAACACATAGGCTATTTTTATCCCGGAAAAGTTAGGTGATCCCGCGGGATTCACTAAAAACTTTTATAATGCAGCGGGCTGTACGCTGTAGCTAGTTAAATATATTTCAGTCAGTATATTTAAATATGTATTTCTATGTATTAGTATCGTTGACTTATTATTCACAAGCAAATAAATTTATAAGTTTGGGGTTAGATCAAGTCGTGTAATTTGTCCTCTAACATTAACTTTTCTAATTTAGTTTTTACTCTCTAGATAAAACAGAACCCCGAGTAGATCAGATGATCAGATTGACTTCCATCCAAAAAGATTCCCAAGTCTTCCCAGTGTTGGTTCCGGGCACCTTAGAAGAATAGACCAACTGCCGTTTATTCAGGCAGGACGTACAAGGCGACCGATTGGCTATGCGGGTCACTACTATCGTGACAACTAGGTGGTAGAATTCTGCATTGTCTCGCCGGGGTCTGGTGCCACCGCCTTACCTATTACTGCCGCAATAGAGTCAGTGCTTGTCACTGTCGTGTTCCGGTTTGGAGGATAAGGTAGCCGATAAACTTATGCATGTGGCATTAGAAATCGCCACAAGATAACAACGCACCATTAACATCTTTGGTGTCTATAGGCGATGGTTGGCTCTTTCCATCGGGAGACCCATCTGCTTGTTTGCTATCTTATGATATAAAAAAGATGATATTCCGCGATCACCCCGAAAAGAAGCGAATTACCTATACCTAGAAATATTTATCGTAAATTTACTAGGTAGGTACCTAGTTGAATTGCTGTTTTTGTTGCAATTCAGAAGATTATTTGATCGTAATTGGTAACAAACTCTGAAATAAATCAGCGATCGTATCATTGTGAAAAGGCAGACCACAGACATAAGATAAGAAACAAGGTCATCTGATTACTACGGACATTTTATTTCCTAACACTCCACAATCAACATTAAATTTTTAATATTGATTGTGTTAATTATATAGATTTTTGGTTCTTTCTTAATATTTAAGGCAAAATAAGTACCTAACAATAGTTGCAATCGCGTAACATATTGCATAATCATGGACGGCATTGAACTTATTGTATGACAGCTAAGAATACATCGACGTGGTTCAAATAAAACATAATTAAAATAACATTCGCCTTAATTCAGTAAAGGTTCTCAATAAAGGTTTGACACAAATAATATATGTATGTTATTTTTTTAAATATGAATCCGTTAAAATATTCGAAGATCGAATTCGAAGGAAAAACGTTGGGTAACGGTGATCTTGCGTACTCAACCTACATCAAAAGCACGAGTTTTATAAGCGATCAGTCGCTAAAACATGTTCTAAATTTAAAGATCGTCAGTAAAGAACAAATTTCTCGATTGATAATAGCAGATAGATTCGCAGCTTACTCTTATTTCATCAATATCCTGAACAATTTGAAACGACATTATTGATTGCACAGTAGTAGTTGTCTAATTTGTAAACATACCTTGTTTCTGAATTTTCCTCCATAAATACCTTCTTATTACAAAAAAATAGACGCAACAAGTATAAATATTAAAACTAAAGGTAATACTTATTTCAAGTTTCTGCATAAATTAATCAGAATTGTAAAATAAATAAGAAAATGAGTAAATTTAATGAAAAATAACCACAATTCGTTAATATTCGTTACAATCAAAAGAGATATCTGCTGTCTTTCTCTATAAGGCAATTTTGAACGCGTAAAAAAGAGATGCAAGATTTAGTATGGCAAATAAAGTGGGCGCCATCTTTAAGCTGAGAGGAAATACTATAAGTAGTTTGTCTATGATTTAAATTTAATGTTGCCAAATAAGACTTACTTTTTTATTGTTATCGTGCATACGTACAATCAAGTAAAACTAACAAAAAATTAAAGAATTGCTACCTATTGCTTTTTTTAAAAGCTATTGTGTCAATAGTAAAGTTTTGAAAAATATACTTTTATATAATATGTATACTTCCATGTTCGCATCTTTTTCTATTTTATGTAGTATGCGATACTTCTGCTAAGGTAATTTAAATTAATGGGTATTTACGAATATCAAGAAGATTAGAAAGATTTAAAGAATATAATTTAAAATTGGCTACGTTCTCCTATCAAAAATAATCAAATAGTTTATATAAAATAAATCATCACAGCGGTTCCTTTCCGAGATAGACGAAAATAAATGAAACGTCAATAAAGGTTTTGTTTATTTCGATACATTGGTTTTTCATTTGGAGAGATCCCCATTATTACAATTTTTCCTACCTGATAACGACTATCGTTTTTTTTATAACTGAAACTGGTCAATTTTTATGCTTACCCAAAGCATGCAAATATATTGTACTTGCGTAACAGTACAGATGGTACAGTTGTATAACATTGAATCATCAGACTTTTTATTTGCTTTTTTTCTACACATCAACGATATGCTGCAAAATTCACTGCTACACAGATATACCAGTTAAGGAAATGCTACATTTTTCGCATGCACAGGTTGAAATGTGAAAGAAAAAGACAAAAAGGGGTCTCTAGAGATATCTAAAATTGAGAGAAGAGAATTCTATCATAAAAGCTGTATTTCAGAACAAGGAGTGTGTTCTGGAATACAGTACAAATTATCTCTTTTGCTCGGAACAGCTATGACGTTTGTTTGACAGCTCTTTAAATATGTAAATTAGTAAATACATAATATGGCGTTTAAGTGAAAAATTCCAAAAAAAGATAATCGCTCAAAAAACCTTTTAAAAAGCCAAATCAAAATACAAGGAACATAATATATGGTATGAATTTCATTTATTTATTTATTTATTCATCAATAAAAAATCCACAGCACATCACAATAAAATAAATCGTTGTGAAAATCACATCATAAGCCAATTACGGATTTTCATTTTGTAGTGACAAACCTTATTTAGAATTTAAAAATATTGGCAAAACTTTTATATAATTAAATTTGAATTAAAATAATTAAAATTGAATAACACAAAAGAAACCAGAATTACAATAAAAATTGAATTAAACTAATACAGAAAATAAAGTAACTAACAAATAAGTCATAATAAAAAATAATTAAAAACAAAACAAAGTTAGGTAATAACTTACGAGACGTGTATATATTTAACTGTAACTGTTTGTAAATTTTATTTTTAAAAGCAGACTGTGTAAGTAAACAGGTCGATCTCAGAAAAATCATTTATTCATTTATTATGTGGTAGGTAATCGGACAGCCAAACAGTTAGATTTATAATTGAACACACTTCATAGAGAAAAACCATGTCGTGTAGAATATATCTGTCACGAAGCGACAAGAGGTTATTGTAAGTAAGAGGGTTTCCTCCCATGCTCTCAACATTTGATTAATAAAGTTCAAAAGTGGCGTTTTCATATGTCACATATTGAGGGTTCCATATTACACTGTAGTACTCCAGAGTGGTGCGTATATAAGCGTTGTAAAGGGTTCTAATATACTTAGGGTCAGTGAAAGGCTTATGCGCATAATAAAACCGAGATTCCTATAGGCCTTATTTACGATATAATAAACGTGGTTCATAAATGTAAGCAATCGTCAAGTATGATGCCAAGATGCCTGACAGAGTGCACTCTCTTAATTTGAGCATCTTTAAGTTTATAGCTGAATATCATAGGAGAAGTACGTCTAGTAAAAGACATAGCAACACACTTTCCCATGGTACGACGTATGAAAAATGTTACCATTGCAAAATATTACCCGTTACGTAGACGTTTTCATGTAATTTTAAATGCTTAGGTATATAATGTATAATATTAATTACACTTTAAGAACTACACTATGTTACAATAAATAGTGAGATTGTCACATATTAAGAGCAATTAATTCTAGGCCCAAATAATTTTTTATTTCTTTTTATTTTATTTTATTTTTATTTTATCTGAAGAATCTTTACGCCCGTATCCCCGAAGAGTTAGGCAAAGGTACAACCAGTGCACCTACGATTAGCCAAAATTACTTAGTCTTACTATGTGATAGGTGGCAAGCCTATCGCCAACCGGTCACTCATCCAACCCCCGGCAACATTGTTTTTATCAGAAAATTGAAAAATTACATTTTTGAATTGCCCCACACCCCGGCTCACTCACACGGCTCGCGTCACAGTGTGGTTCTTTAAACCATGTCATGAATTTTAAAATCTTATCAAATCAAAATAGTAAAAAAAATATTTACTATACGCTCCATGTGTCTCAAACTACGTAGCGTTTACAAAAAGTGTGGGAGAAGGAAAATAAAATATAAAAAAATAATTATCAACTCTTTTTTTTTAGTAGCAATAATAGATGATAGGGTACTGGATACCAATTACAGGCGCAGGAAAACCGAAACACAGATACTAGCGTTATCTGATAGCGTACTGCAAGCTGCTAGCTGGGTTCTCAGGGTAGAGTTATTATTTATGGCAATGACAAGAAAAGTTACATTCACAGAGTACTTTATATTCAATCCTTAAAATTACCTTAGTTACTCCAAAATGTAGTAATATTTTTTGAGCATAAGTAGTAAATGAAAACTTATTTGCGGCTTACCATAATTGGCTATTCATAGTATAAGTAATAAAATTGATATAAATTATGGTTTTCGTTTTACTGATGGTCCATTTAGAACACAAAAGCTTTGCGACTTGCGCTAAACGTTGCATGATACAACGAAAAAAACAGAAAGAAAAAATTAAAAACACGCTGAAAAATAAGGACTGGTGAAGCCAAGGAAGTTACATTCTACCCGGAATGTTCACACGCGCTTCAAAATCGTTCCGAAGAGTACTAGATTGGTGGAGTGTGTCTCTTTCTACTAAATAAAGCGCCAATCGCCATAATAAGTGCGGCATGCGTAGTTTGCAAAAAGAAACAGCTTTGCATTGCATAAGTAATTACGTAATAATTAAAATAAGCACATTTTAGAACTCACTATGTTAATTACAATACATTTTATGCTAATGTATTTATCGACGTGTGTGAATAAAAGGGATTTAACGATTACCGAATATATAAAAATCTACCATCATATAGTTTTATTTACATTGGCAATTAAAAGAAAGGGACAACATCCACTCTTGTCTTTGTCTTGCTAAGAACGTTTTTCCCCTCTGTTAAGTAAGAAACAAATGTCAACTTTATCACTAACTAAATATAGTAAATTTTTATTTTTCAAATATTGCTTCGTAATAAATCCAGTTATCGTATATAAGTTCCTTGGGTGAAGCATATACCTGAAAAAAAAGGTTTGGCTGTAATTTGGACACATCTGAGTATATTTTATACCGCATTTACACAATCGTGTTTACTATTTGTCTCGTAACTTGACGAACATTCGACAAAACATTCGTATACGAGTGCCGCAGCGAACTTAATATTCACTCATTCACGGGTGAAACATTTTGTCATTCGCTCACGAACATGGAGGACGTGAAAATAAAGGAGACATGCGTGCTACATCTATTGAGTTTATACAATTATTTAGTTTGACTATTTTAATTATTCGTTAACTGTTATTCAATGTTCTAGCAAAACAAATTTTTCATTCTCTTTTAGTTTTTTTTTTAATTGTCAAAAAGTTACTCTCAAGTCAGCACCACCTATAGATTTTTTCACTTTGTTTAATACTTTGAAACTATCTCTTATGTGTTCGTTCAAAAAAAAACTGTTAGGCCTTAATTAGTAGCCTTTAATTTAATTTTAAAGTTTTTGGCTGTCTTAAGTTGGCGGGGAAATATATATTTTTATTATTATTTTTTACTATTTCAAATGGACCTTAACTGCTCTTCAATATTCGATCAAAAGTGCTCGTTTGCCCCCACGTAGTAACTAATACCCAAGGAAGTTATATTCTAGGAATGTTCACACGCGCTTCAAAGTCGTTCCGAAGAGTACCACGACATGGGTGGAATGTGTCTCTTTCTACTAAATAAAGCGCCAATCGCCATATATAAGTGCGGCCATGCGTTGTTTGCAAATTACTACTAGGTAATTCTACTAATTTGAGAAACAGTTTTTGCATTGCATAATTAATTACGTAATAGTTAAAATAAGCACATTTTAGAACTCACTATGTTAATAACAATGCATTTTATGCTAATTTATTTATCGACGTGTATAAATAAAAAGGATTTAACGATTACCAAATGTGTAAAAATCTACCATCTAGATAGTTTTATTTACACTGGCAATTGCAAGAAAGGGACAACATCCACTCTTGTCGTTGTCTTGCTCAGAACTTTTTTCCCCTCTGTTATGTAAGAAACAAATGTCAACTTTATTTGCTACGGAATAAAGTACATTTTTATTTTTCAAATATTGCTTCGTAACAATTCCAGTTATAGTATATAAGTTCCTTGCTAATACCTAAAAGACTAATAACTAATAATCTGTGGCTATATATATAAAAAAGACGTGTGGCACTCGGAGACTGCCGCCGTAAAGCTATTGCATAGCATTTTTTATCAACTTATGCAATTACAATTATATATTTATTTTATTTATGCAGTATTTTTTTCTTTGTTTTTTTTCTTTGATATTAATTCAAGTTACACTTTGAGCGTGGTGATCGATAAAAAAACAATTTTTTTTTTTCATTTATTAAATAAATGAGATGTTAATATTGTTCAAAATATTTTTATTATCTTTCAATACATGTCGGTTCTTCAGGAATATTTAATAAATGCACTTTGTTTATTCATATTTAAAACACTTTGTACACAAATTATACGAGTACAGATATTCACTGTTGTACGTAGATGATAAATACTTATACACCTATATACTTTCTCACAAACAGCTGATTACGGTAGTTTTTCAATACAACCAATGCCATCTAAAGGCGGGTTGCTGAAATAAAGAGACAATCGTGATATTTCAAAAAAGTCATTAAAAGTTCTGGTATTTATCGATAGATGGAAAAACTAAATAGTATCACCGCTGTGCCGGTCGGAGTGGGGGGTGTTAGGTTTTTTCCGTTACGGAATTTCTGGATTCGGTCTCCACGCTCAAGGCCCGCGATAGAAGCTATGCAATAGCTTAAAACAAACGAAGTCCAATTTAATGGACTAAATACTGTTTGTAAATTTGAAAAATTACACTTTAAAAATGTCACAATAATCCATTCACTTCAAAGAAACAGTGAAAAGAACTCAGATGGTGATGGCTGCAGTTCGCCCAATCATCCAATCACGGCTTCCCACCAAAATCAAATTGGGAGTGTACAAAACGTACATCCAATCAAATCTGACCTAAGCAGTAGTCAGGTACAACCATAATATATCCAAAACATAGCGCGTCTCCTGGATGCGGAGCCTTTCCCTAGCGATATCCCTTACAATTATTAACTTTCTTTCACTACCCTCTCGTTCAAGTCACCGCCACAATCGCTGATCGGGCTCTGCTGGGCCTCATTCAAGGGTCTCAATTCTAATCCAGTAGGGCTGATCGCTGGCGTTGGCTTGAAAAAAACGAGGGTGGGAGAGTCCTTTTCAAACATTTAACTGATTTTTCAATCACTCTATCATTTGATTTCTACTTCTTTTCCAAAAATAACCAATCTGGTAGCCATACCAAAACCCAACTATCTGGCCGTTTTCACCATCGTCGTTGGGGCTATCAATCTCTGAAGCCATCTCCCACTCTACTTCCAGGAGTGTGAGATCTCGCAAATTTTGGCATTGATGAAGTCTATGTCCGTATGTAATTTCAGTGTGTGTGTGTGTGTGTGTGTGTGTGTGTGTGTGTGTGTGTGTGTGTGTATAAAAATCAAAAAGTTCGTAACTTCGTATCGTGCTATTCGATGTGTTTGGCGTAATATGTATTTAAAAATTCGATTTATTCATCGATCATAATATAATTGTTTTTACTCTTTTATTTTAAATTTCTTTGTAAACTTAGTGAAAAAATCGACATAAATGGCAAAACAAGAAAATTCAGCATTTTTTGTTGAAAATCCGTGATTTTAAAGCAACACCACCGCATTTTCAATCAATTTCTTCATCTGACAACGTTGGTTAAAACTTCAATTTATATCAAGGAAGTTACATTCTACCCGGAATGCTCACACGCGGTTCAAAATCGTTCTGAAGAGTACCACGACATGGGTAGAGTGTGTCTCTTTCTACTACATAAAGCGCCAATCGGCAATCGTCATATATAAGTGCGGCCATGCGTAGTTTGCAAATTACTACTTAGTAATTCTATTAATTTGAGAAACAGTTTTTGCATTGCATAAGTAAATACGTAATAATTAAAATAAGCACATTTTAGTACTCACTATGTTAATTACAATACATTTTATGCTAATGTATTTATCGACGTGTATGAATAAAAGGGATTTAACGATTACCGAATATATAAAAATCTACCATCAGATAATTTTATTTACACTGGCAATTGAAAGAAAGGGACAACATCCACTCTTGTCGT
This sequence comes from Apodemia mormo, assembly GCA_036924255.1. Classification (NCBI taxonomy): domain Eukaryota; kingdom Metazoa; phylum Arthropoda; class Insecta; order Lepidoptera; family Riodinidae; genus Apodemia; species Apodemia mormo. Next base: position 12,470,298 of record JAUPFN010000024.1, on the reverse strand, counting down.
TGTCTTGCTCAGAACGTTTTTCCCTCTGTTAAGTAAGAAATAAATGTCTACTTTATTATGAACGAAATAAAGTACATTTTTATTGAAGTGAAAACTTCTTTAGGCGCGTTGAGCGTTTTGGTAGAGGGTAAAATCCTCGGTTCGCGTCACCGACATGCTAATGATAATAGTATATCTATAGCTATGTTTCGCATATAGTTTTAATTACTCTCAACTTAATAGTTCCGTTTTCACTTCTATCGGCAGTCCCACGACTGCTACTGTTTTTTTTGAAGTGAAAACTTCTTTAGGCGCGTTGAGCGTTTTGGTAGAGGGTAAAATCCTCGGTTCGCGTCACCGACATGCTAATGATAATAGTATATCTATAGCTATGTTTTGCATATAGTTTTAATTACTCTCAATAGTTCCGTTTTCACCAGAGGTGCGCAGAATGTGTCACTGAATTGAAAAGATATGAACATATCTTTTGATCACTGCGAAGTATATCACTCATTTAGTTCAGTAGTTCATCTAGTCCAATGGCTTGAGTCGCTATCATTTCTCAGTACATTGATTTTCCTTCGTTTGTTAATCGAACTAAGTAGTGTGTAATGAATCTTATGATTTCTGCGAACGAGATAAACGGTGAAGCGATAGTAAAACAATTTTAAAATAAAGTATATTTTTTATTTGTACTATTTTTTTCGTTTTTTTATTCGTACTTTTACTAATGAAAGATTAAATTTCTTACTAAAATAGTGTTTACAATTGCCGAATACAGCAAAATGTTTCTTATGGCCTTAACTTTAAGCTGATTTTTCTAAACTTTTATTTTTCACTGTAATTTTTGATTTTAGATAAATTCAAACAAACATTATGATATTTTATGCATTGCGTTTATACTAATTGAAGATCAAAACTACCTTCATACGCAATAAGCAATGAACGTTTATAATTAAAGAATTCCTTTTATCGCTCTTCGCAAGTATGTATGTACATTGTACAAGAAAATACGAGTGATATAGTTAACCGGTATCAAGTTCAGCCGGGCCGAGATTGTGTCTGCTACGTTACTCCCATCGGCGCGTAATCGTTTCGTTCACGGTGAACTACGCGAACTAGATATATAGATAAATTGAAACTGAACTAGTGAAGGTGAACTAAACACAACTGAAGTAGTCCAATTGAAGGATTCATTCGCGAACTACACACGACTAGTTTTCACTTCTATCGGCAGTCCCACGACAGCTACTGTTTTTTTTTTAAATATTGCTTTGTAACAATTCCAGTTATCGTATATAAGTTCTTTATTTATATATACTTACAATATTAGTCTATGACTTCAATGTTTATTTTTTTGACAGGTGTATTTAGTATTTACTATTTTCGCTATTTTGGCGCCGGGGGTGAAATAGTATTTAGTCAAATAATAATTACTAATAAATTATAAATATTATACTTACAGTTATATATTCCGAATCAAAAAGTAATGTAATATATTTATTAAATTTTCAATCGTAGCCATAATTCCATTGTAATAATAATAAGGAATAATAAAATTAATTAAGTTATAATGATTCTATTTATTATTTACACACTTTGTTTTCAGCAACTTGTCTTTTAATTATTTGGACAGCAAACATTTTTAGTTGTTCAAAAATGAAATTCAGAGCTCTTATGATTGATGCAGGGCCTATGAGAGAATTCACAAGTGGGTTAGTTTGAACTTTTTTAATTTCCATTGCTTAAGAATATTCGGCAATTTAGTCACATCGTTTTTTTAATTTCAGACATAGTAGCCACAATATCAAAGTTGTCAAAAGAATGTGTGTTACGATTATCTGAAGAAAAGTTGTATTTCATAGTTAGCGATGAAAATAATGGACCTGCACCTCCAGTATTATGGTGTGAAATTCCACAGGCAATGTTTTTTTCTGAATACCAAATCGTTGGATTAGATGACGAACATAGAGACATTTATTTAGGAATAGTGTCAGGTAAATTTCTAATATATATATTTTGTTTTCAAAATTATTAAATGTGGTCATTGGTCAACCAACTGTAAGTAATGTACCTGCTTACATAAAACTATTTTTGAAACTTTACGGTAAAAGTGTACTTTAGCGCCCAACGAATTTCGGTGTTTTCGGGGGGTGGAGGAGGGAGAGTACTAAATCACCCTAAAAAGACGGGTCACAGTAACTCACCCTTCTATTTTTTAAATAAATATATATCTGATTAAGTATATGAAAAAACCGATTTTGGATGTTTGAAGATGTTAGGGTGGAGGGGGTTGGGGGGGGGGGGGGGGTCATCAAGGTTTAAACAATGTACATGCATACGGTATTTAGTGGGTAATGTTTTCTTATAGAAAAAGAGCAACCTAAAAACACATTAAGTTCTGATGATATAATTATGCAGTATGTTTAAGTAATTTTTTAAATAAAATTTCTACTATAGATTGTACTCAGATTGTGTGTGCTTTGGCGCTGTGGGAAGTGCAGCCCCTCTGCCCTTCCCTAACAAAGCATAGGCACCAATGTTAGCCTTCGCAGCAGGGGCTGCCTCCCTCCGCACCTTCCCGATATCTAAAAAAACTAGGGGTAGGGCAAACAAGACCATGTGCAAGTCGGTGTGCTCTGATTCGGATTCGTCATCAATTTAGCTAGATTATTGAAACATCTTATTCTCATATAATAATAAATTTTTTTTCTGGAAAATTATGACTCCGCAACTTGAAATTCGGCGAATAGAATAAGTAAAGATAGAATTAGCCTATTTACAAAAAAAATGAGCACTAACCTCGTGAGTCACTAAACGTTTATACCAGGTTGGTGGGTTCCTTTTCTGTTAGAAACAATATACCACCCATGTAGGGTGGCCCTGTACGTTGGCCATTTGAACTTCCCCCCCATAATACAACCCCAAAAATCTTTAAAAAATTACTGTTTACGGGTACTACATCAGATATTACCACCAGATATTAAAAAAAAATATAAGTATCCTGCCTAAATCATTGTGATAGGCTTATGTCTGAGCAAATAATTTGTCAAGTTAAATGAGATTGCTGGCAAATTGGTATACAATTTATAACTATTTGTGCAGTGACTATATTTTTCAAAAAACTGGATATTTTCACCTCTCTGAAATATATTTAGGGACACCATGACAGAGTAATTAAAACCGGGACAGTCCCATTCGAATCAAGACTTATGGTCACATTTGTTATATGTCACTATGTTTCTATATGGGGCTCAAGGTTAACAACTCCCAAAGGCCGCCAATTAGAATTAGCAATAAATGAACCTCACCTGGATACAATATCAAATGGCGAACCAACTTACTGGCCAAGTGATCCAAAAAAAATCCCAGACTTAGTAGACTTTTGTATCATAAAGGGGATTCCTATAAATTGTTTCAAATGCACCTCACTACATGACCTTTCCTCTGACCATAGTGTAGTGCTGATAGAGGCCTTCCAAAAAGTTATATATGCCAAACCAACAGCAAGGCTTCACGATCGTAGGACTAATTGGGATGAATTTCGGTATTTAGTAGAATCTACGATCAACACTAACTTGCCCCTTAAAACTGAAGAGGATATTATGATAGCAGTTGAACACCTCAACAAAGTAGTTCACAATGCAGCATGGAATAGCACTCCTATTACCAAGGAAAACAAGCAATCAAACTGTTCGAAGACCATTCAAGAGCTAGTAAATGAAAAAAGAGAAGCACAGAAACTGTGGCAAACTACTAAATTCCCAAGAGATAAAAAAGTTCTTAATTACCTGACAGCTAAACTTAAAAAGCAACTGCGTAATGAAAAGAATGAAAATATTCAGAATCACCTGCGTAATCTAGACGCTACAGCTGCTAGTGACTACTCCCTTTGGAAAATAACTCAAAAACTTAAAAGGCCAATCACCTCTAATCCACCGATACTTAAAAAAGACAGCTCCTGGGCAAAGAGTGACCTGGAAAAGGGCGAAGCGTTTGCTTCTCATTTAACAGATGTCTTCGTGCCAAACACTGCTCAGAAGGGATTGAAAATTAACAACGAAGAACTCATAAACTCCCTTAATGAACTATACCAGCTCAATCTAGCAATTAAAAAGATTAAGAAGTCTGAGGTTAAAGAAACAATCAGTAAATTAAAACAAAATAAAGCACCGGGATACGACTTAATTACCGCAAAAATTCTTCACGAACTACTTGAAATAGCCATCAGTTTTCTGACATACTTATTTAACTGTATACTAAACAGAGGTATCTTCCCACCTCAATGGAAAATAGCTCAAATTAAAATGATCCTAAAGCCTGGCAAAGCCCCTGAAGAGGTCTCTTCTTACAGACCAATCAGTTTACTACCCATTTTATCAAGTGTTGGAAATACTTATCTTGAAGCGATTTAGAAAGAAACATGGTACAACAGAACAGGCACATAGACTAGTTAAAGAAATTCATAAAGCTTATGAAAAAAGAAATACTGTTATGCTGCATTTTTAGATGTTTCACAGGCTTTTGACAGAGTTTGGCACAATGGCTTACTATATAAAATAAAAAGACTACTCCCAACAAACTACTACATATTCTTAAAATCATATCTTACCGAAAGATACTACTTTGTAAAGCAAGGAGAAGAATCAACCACACTACATAGGGCTCATGCAGGAGTGCCACAGGGAAGCGTGCTTGGTCCAATCCTCTACTTAATTTTTACCTCAGACTTGCCTATGACGGACGGAGTTGTCATCGGCACTTTTGCAGACGACACTGCTGCCCTAACTGTTCATGATGAACCGGTACAAGCAAGCAGCATGCTTCAACGATCATTAGACAACATTACGGAATGGCTAACCACCTGGCGTATAAAAGCTAACGAAACAAAATCGATACAAGTTACCTTTACTTTGAGACGCGGAACATGTCCCCCTGTGTCCCTTAATGGAGTACAGATACCACAATCAAATGAAACCAAATACCTTGGACTTCATTTGGACCGCCGTCTTACCTGGAAAAAACACAGATTTACAAAACGTAAAGCACTAGGCATCCAATTAAGAAAAATGTTCTGGCTGCTCGGCAAAAAATCTCAATTGTCACAATTATTACAAACCAACAATTACATCATGACCTTAAAATCAGAACAGTTCATGAAGAAATCAGCCACCTAATGAAATCATACAAAAAAAGACTAGATAACCATCCAAATACACTAGCAGTGCAGCTAATGGATACTAACTCAACATTTAAGAGACTAAAAAAAAGACACCTAATGATTTATAGGAAATATTATAGACAAAGGGCACAGTCGCTGGACTGTCTACCCTCCAAGACAACACAACTTCTTACACTTTTGCTGAATGTTCTTATGAAACAGATTGCAAGAAAAGTATGGAAAAAAAAATGTTTCTATAAGGATTGGTGTGTTTACCAAACTTTTTTACAGAGTTTTATTACAGTTCGAATCCTTTATTTTCTTGTCTTTTCATGTGACTTTTTCTTTAGTCTACAGATTACCTATTTGCCCCTTACCTTACCGTAGAAATAAATAAATAAATATTGCTGGACAAATTAGACGAATTGATCTAACCCCAAAGTAAGCAATTTATTTACTTGTGTTATGAGTGTTAATGATACTAATACTTAGAAATACATAAATACTATTACATATATAATACACACCCAAATCCAGAAGTACAATATCTATGATCATCACACAAATGTTTGTCCCTCCATTTTTAGACACTGAATTTTTATGAACAGCTTCATTTTGATGAGAGGCAAATCTTTTCTATCTTCGAAAAATCTTGAATCAGGTAACTAATAAAGTTAGAGGGCTACGAACATTTTAGTTTGGTAAAGAAAAAATATTTTATTAATAACAATAATTATTTTTTTGTTTTAATCGCTTGATTATATAATGAAAAACAGGAAAAAACTTTTGTCCAGCACATTTGATGATTTTTTTGATGAGTCCTCCTTTCTAAAGATTGCGAATTATGAGAATTTTAAATTGATATTAATCAAGTTAAAAACACCTGAATCTTCTCACATCAGCTTTGTTAATTATTATTATTATTATTTAAGGTTTACTTTGTTCTACACGAAACTTCTTAGTCCGATATTCAGTTTTATTTTTTATCTATATTACTTACCCGATTTGAGATTTTTCGAAGATAGAAAAGATGGGTATCTCCTCAAAACAAAGCTGTTCACAATAATTCAGCTTGTTATTAATCAAATAAAAGTTTGTTCCTGAGACCATTGTTTATTTAAATAAATAAATACATACATTTTTTCTAAAGGTGTATACAAAGTCGCAGTGGAGAAGCGAGATAAATGTATCTACATTTTCTTATATTTACAGGAGAGCTAAACACTGTGAAACTCACCTCTTCCAACGTAACCAATATTTTACCTGTAACCTCAATGTCGTACCTCTGCCTACCTCTTTGTTTTTACATTATATTTTTGTAAATATGTTCCTTTCACTCTAGTAAAGTAACCAGTAGGTCAGTGGCGTAGCTAGGCCTCGCACCTAAAGGGGCCTCGCACTACCTGATTTAAAATCTTTGTTTATTTTTAAATTAAATAAAAGCCTGAAAAATATTGGCCTCACTCTTCTGTATCTGAAATACAAACAAAACAACTAGATCTTAAGTTAACGTGTTATAAAGACACGATAGCTTTTCGCTTATTTCAAACTTGGTGCGTGTTTTTGGGTAGCTTTTGGGAACGAACGGAAAGGGGCCTCGCCGATGCGACTTTGCCCACGTATATATTAGTCCACGCTACGCCACTGCAGTAGCTAACTAAATAATTATAACTATTACATTAGGTAAGTATTTAATAGTAAAAGTAATAATTTGTAATACATTTTGCCATCTATTGAAAATACTTCTTTTGCTATTTTGTTATTCTCAGTTTGAGAAACATTGAATGTTGGTACTCTTATATTGTTTAGATATTTCATAGCCCACATTGTGAACCATTTTGTTAAAGAAATACTTTACAGAAAACTCCCATACCCAGCATGCAGGTGCCATCAACTAACGAAAAAATGTACCGTATGGGGGCGCTTTGGCACTCTTTATCAGATATCTCTTATATCCCAAATATGTGCACTAATGGCCCACGAAAATATGCCTTAATATTATAATTTTTTTTTTACAGCTAACTTTGCAAGATCTTTGGGTGTTCTCAAATCTGCAAAATCTTTTAAATTGAAATTGACAAAGAAACAATGTCCATGTCTTACTTTAGAAATTGATATGGTAAGTTATGTCATTTTTTTATTGCCAATGCTTTATCTGTTATAAATTATAATTCAGAGATGGAATGGCAAAAGTTTTATGATAAAACTCATGAGCAAGGAAAGTAAATTTTGTATCTTGTATGGACTTAAATTATGTGACAAATTACGGTACATTTTGTAGAGCTGGGAAAGTCTGAACAACTTTTTTGGTCTCTGTGTTTTATTATTTATCTTTTAATAGATTTATAACTCAACAAAGGAACTAGTTAATATGCAAATTTCCACTATCTTTTAAGTGTACCCTCGCCACTCAAAGGGAAAATAAAAAAGCAGTATAAGAAATGGAACAAACTCGCTATAGGCCTGAAAAATAATGAAGATATTAGCGACAGTTATCCATCCTTCCACCACACTTTCCACTACGAAACTAGGGAGCTCAAAAGTACACAGTATACCTTCAACTTGCATATATGAGTGCACATGAAAAAAAGCGTTTGAAAATACGCAAATTAACTAGTTTCTTTTATTCTTTATGTATATCATTCTATAAATGCAGTACATTATTCTGCATTAAATTATATTTGGTTTGCAGTTACGTTTCTGCCAGCTTATAAAAACTGATTTAATGTGATATTATATTTTATCTTTCTTCATTGCACAACTCTGTTATGTTCTCTATAATCTCTTTTATGTTCTTATAGAGCATGTTCAAATTGTAATGACAGATTAACATTTTCCGCATGTTGGTCTGGGTCCACTTTGAAGAATAGAATATTATGTCATTCTGCCAGACAGTAATTAAGAGGTAAACAACTCTATGTCATTACCATTATGACTACTTAGTGGCAGAGTTCTGCATAGTCTCATCTACGTTTCTGGTACCACTATTTTACCTATTTCTGCGGCAATAGCATTAATGCCCGTTATTGTCTTGTTCCAATTTGAAGGGTAAAGTAGTCAGTAGACTTATGCATGTGGCAGGTATCTATAGACAATGGTTTCTCTTTCCATCAGGAAAACCTTCTGTTTGTTTGTTATAAAGTGATATAAAAAATATTTTCTATTTTTTGGAAACTGAAAAATAACAAAAGGGACATTATGAAAACATTATTGTGTTTCGGATTGGTTCCATGTGGCATTACCACTCCAACATATGTATAGCAATGCATCATTAACATCTTTGGTGTTTATAGGTAATGGTTGTATAATTTTATCTTAATGTTAATTTTCAGCCTTCTTCAACATCACAGCAGACAAGACAAGTGACACACGACATACCAGTAGTCGTAGTGCCTAGGAAACTTTGGTCTGAATTCCATGAACCAAGAGTGCCACAACCTGATGTAAGGAATATTTCTTACCTTGAACACATTTAGAAAGAAGTCGTTGCAGTTTCACTTGTTTGATAGCCAATGTATAGATGTTAAGAGATAACCACTCCTCAGAGACATTAAAAATGTTAATGTTGCAGTATTATTTGCTTTCCTATACATAAAGAAAGAAAGAAGAGAATATAAAGAATGTTTATTTCCAGGAATATACAGGGTTACTTTTAAAGGTGTAGCCAAATTTTCAGAAGCTTTTCAGAATCGATAATAATGTTCGATTTATTACATAAATAAATATATATTACATAAAAAAAATAATTAAAAAAATTCAAATTTTAATTTTTATCCGACACAAAAAACAAAACGCATGGATATAAGTTCAATTATGTAAAATTCGAACTAAATTATTTAATGCCTTCAACCAAATTAAAAGTGACCAGGAAAAACTTAGAACGACATTACATAATAGTTATTGTCTTAATTATATGTAAATGTAAAATGACGCTAGCATTACAGAGTTCATTCACAAGACTCGGTGCATCCAATCGTGAATTTAATGGGATATTTTGAAATTAATATTTTTATATTTTGTAATAATTTTACAATAATAATTAAAACGCACTTTCAATTCGATATTTAGTTCCTAATTTTAAAGATTTGGCCGAACTTTAAAATTAGGAACTAAATATCGAATTTTCCGCCGTGTTGGTCCCGGCCTCCTTTGCAGAATAGGCCAACTGCCGTTCCGCCAGGCAGGTCGTAAAAGGCGACCGATTGGCTATCGAGTCACTACCATCGTGGCTACTAGGTGGTAGAGTTCTGCATTGTCTCACCCGGGTCTGGTACCACCGCCTTACCTATTCCTGCCGCAATAGCGTCAGTGCTTGTCGCTGTCGTGTTCCGGTTTGGAGGGTAAGGTAGCCGGTAAACTTATGCATGTGGCATTAGACCTCGCCACAAGATAGCAACGCACCATTAACATCTTTGGTGTCTTTAGGCGATGGTTGACTCTTTCCACCAGGAGACCCATCTGCTTGTTTGCTATCTGATGATATAAAAAAAAAACTTTTAAAAGTAACTATGTACCTGTATATTATCATGATATTCATTTTATTTACATTTTATACTAGCTGTAGCGTGCAGCCCGCTGCATAATAAAAGATTTGGCGAATCCCACGCGATCACCCACAGCGGCACATAGATAGATGATGAGCTGGAATAATCTATGTGCTATTCCAGCGCATCATCTATCTATGCCAAATTTCATTTAAATCTGTTTAGTAGTTTTCGTGATTGAGTAACAAACATCCATCCAATCACCAGTTAGTGCTTGACACTGTCATGTTCCAGTTTGGAGGAAAACTTTGCCAGAAAACTTACGCATGTGATTGTCAATATTGGAACTGTCATGTTCCGATTTGGAGGAAAACTTTGCTAGAAAACTTACGCTGTGATTGTCAATGTTGGAACTGTCATGTTCCGGTTTGGATGAAAATATATAAAAAAACAACAAAAACTGTCGTTTGTTGTATGGAAGTCCCATTAAATATTAATTTTATTTTAATTATATTTTATTTTTAAAGGGACGATTACATTAAAAATTTTGTGAATATTTCAAGCCTTTACCAGCTGCCGTTATAAAGATGAGAATAAAAATCCTTAAAGACAAGTTTGATGTAAGAAAGTCCCCCTCAAATATCTTGTTATAGCGTCAACTAAAATACATTATCTGTGAATATTTCAACTGTCTACCATGGTTTATGAGATACGGCCCAGTGACAGACGGACAGCGAAGACTAAGTGATAAAATAATCCTGTTTTACCCTTTGGGTACGGAACCCTAAAAACAGTTCTTTAAATGCAAACATTTGGTCAAACATGTAAATACCAAAAACACCTAGGTGGCAGATTTCTGCAATATCTCGTCTGGGTTTAGTCCCACCACCGCTTTTAAAACACCTTCGAATTTGTCAGAATACCATCAGTACTTATTGTTGTCCAGTTCTGATTTACAGGGAAAGGTAACTAGTCAACTTGTAGTTGTGGCATTATAATTTTGACACACGGATAACGATGCACCATTAATATCTTTGGTGTCTATAGGCGACGGTTATCTCTGGTCACTAGGAGAGCAATTTGCTTACTTGCTATGCTATAGTCTAAAAAAACTTTTCATTATTTTATTCATATGGTTGAAGCTATAATCTTCAGCTTGTATAATACAAAAATATGCATCTATAAAATTCTCATAAAACAACTTATGATATACTCATAAGATGCAATTTTATCTTTTAATCGGTCACATATTCCATTGCCATCCCATGTTAAATAAAGCCTTGTGTAAAGTAAATGAAATTGCAAATTAAATTAAAAGCCTTTCGTTTTTCGTAAAATAAATTGCGGTCTCATTGTGGAACTCCAAAACCTTAAAAGCATTTCGTTAAATGCAACATGTAACAACAAGCGTCTCGAGGCAAATGAATATGAATAAAGTAACAATCCTGACACATTTACATCCAAAAACTTCATAAATCTTTGGCTCACCTCATTGCCAGCCACGTTGCAATCAATTATAATCCAAATTCCTTTGTTATTTTAAACATCGTACGGTTCATAATCCCTTGACGTGTTAAGTAAACTAGTAGAAGAGGTCTTACTTAAACTTACGGATGTGAATTATCACTTCGCCGTACAGATAGAAACACACCATTAACATAATGGTGGCCATACGCATGTGAATTATCACTTCGCCATACAGATAGAAACACACCATTAACATAATGGTGGCCATACGCATGTGAATTATCACTTCGCCATACAGATAGAAACACACCATTAACATAATGGTGGCCATAGTTGTCGTCCCATCAGGTGATTCATCTGTTTGCTTACTATTTTATGATATGAAAAACATAAACCTAGAAGTCTTACAAACTTGCGATACTAGTCTGTAATGAAATTGTTCCAGATATCCATAGAGCTACCAACGCTGAAACAGCTTAGGACCACAATAGATCGAATGAGAACAATGTCTTCGGATGTGGTCATACGAGCTTCAGCGGAAGGTAGACTGACATTGCAGATTAAAACTGACATGGCAAAGGTCTCAACTCGTTTCAAGGATTTGAGGGTTGAGAGTTTTGAAGGTATGTATTATTAAAGTCGATTGTTTTTTTGAGAGTGCTCAGACTGGTTCGGCTAACACTAGATTTCCAATTGTCTCGACCTTACCTATTCCTGCCATAATAGCGTTAGTGCTTGTCGCTTTTTTTATAGTATAAGATAGCAAACAAGCAGATGGGTCTCCTGATGGAAAGAGTCAACCATCGCCTATAGACACCAAAGATGTTAATGGTGCGTTGCTATCTTGTGGCAAGGTCTTCTACCACATGCATAAGTTTACCGGCTACCCTACCCTACAAACCGGAACACGGCAGTGACAAGCACAAACGCTATTGCGTCAGGAATAGGTAAGGCGGTGGTACCAGACCCGGGCGAGACAATGCAGAACTCTACCACCTAGTAGCCACGATGTTAGTGACTCGTATAGCCAATCGGTCGGCTTTTACGATCTGCCTGGCAGAACGGCAGTTGGCCTATTCTTCAAAGGAGCCCGGTACCAACACGGGGTTAAGTACGGGGACTAGTTTGGAGGGAGGGTAGGACAGCCGGTAAATTTATGCATGTGACATTATAACCAGGCTAAATAGAGGAAAAACATATTTGGTATCTATAGACGATATATTCATAGTTCTTGAAAAGAAATGAAAATTATTAATAGCTGCAGTGCTGCCTGCTGCATTTAAAAGTTTTTTGTGAATCCCGGGAGATCACCTAATTTTTAAAATGTAGCCTATGTGCTATTCCAGTTCATCAGCTACCTGTGTGCCAAATTTCATTCAAACCCATTCAGTAGTTTTTGCGTGATTGAGTAACCAACATCTAAACATTCATCCATCCAAACTTACGCATTTATAATATTAAGTTTATTTCATGAAATGGTCAAATTTCACCAAATGCCAAAATTCTCGAGCATTTCATGATGTGGGTAATTTTACAATAAGGCCACGAAATATACTTACTAAATGCGCAACTACTTCATTAAATTGTCAAACTTATTTGATAAAATTGTAAAATAGTTACATTAACTACTGATAAAGCCAACACAAAGCCAAAAACACACAAATCCCACGGGATCAACTAATTTTTCCGGAGTAAAAATTAGCCTATGTGCTATTCCAGGTCATAATCTACCTATGTGACAAATTTCATTCAAATCCGTTCATTAGTTTTCACGTGATTGAGTAACAAACATCCATCCATCCAAACATCCAAACCTTTGCATTTATAATATTAATATAAATGAAATTAAAAAAAAAACACTAAAAAAATAGCATTGGGATAATAATATCCCAACATCAGCTGAGTCTTAAATATTTTGGGACATTGTGTTTAATGCAGTCAATACCAAATGCTACATTACAAATTCTTTGTCATTTGGCCTAGTAGTCTTAATTTTTTTTCATATAAAAAAATATTTTATATAAAAAAAGTATCTTCACGCCCACATCCCCGAAGAGGCAGAGGTACAAGTGCGGCCACGATTATACTATTTCCATTTTTTTATTTTTTCGATGACAGATAGAAGCCCATGTAATTTTGTATTGTTTACGTTAAAATGTCTCACAAATAATATTGTACTTCATGGACGGGTAGTAATGTGTTACACATAATTACTATAGGAGCTATATTGATAAACTTAACAAAATGTAAGAAACTAAACTACTGCCGGATACTTTTGTACAAATTTATGAACTAATAGCTGTTGCCAGCGACTTCGTCCGCGCGGACTTCGTTTATTCCGCTCTGCTCCTCCCCCGTAGGTGATAGCGTGATAATATGTAGCCTATATGTTGACCCGACCTGTTAGTAATATTCATGCAAAATTTGAAGTAAATCCATGAAGTACTTTTTAAGTTTACCCCGGACATACATACAGGCAAACACACAAAAATTCTAAAAACTATATTTTTGGCTTTGAAATCGATTATAGATCACGCCCCAAGTATTCTTTTAAAAAAATATTCAATGTACAGTTTTGACTTTCTTTTATCCATCCATACTAATATTATAAATGCGAAAGTAACTCTGTCTGTCTGTCTGTTACGCTTTCACGGCCAAACCACTGAACCGATTTGGATAAAATTTGGTACAAATATAGTTTGGGACCCAAGAAAGGACATAGGATAGTTCTTATCCCGGAAATCCCACGGGAACGGGAACTATGCGGGTTTTTATTTTAGAATTTTTTCCACGCGAACGAAGTCGCGGGCACAGCTAGTACAAAATAATTAAAATACCTGTGAACCAGATGACCCACAGGCCATCCCTGAAATTTCCCAATAAGTTGAAATATTTTAGCTCTATGTCGTAAAAATGTACCTAAGCCAGGATTTTATAAATTAGTTATAATGATTTTGACATCAAGAATTTAAAGTTTAGTGAAAGCGACACTATTTTAATCTTTGAACACGATAATCGATTTTGATCTGTAGGCCTACTCTTGAAAACAATATAAATCTTAAACCAATATTGATAAAAACAATAAGTTTCGAATATCGTCAAAAAACGGTACTCTTGAAACCAATATTGCCCACATTGATTCAGTATAGTAACGACCTAATATTGGAAATAGATGTCATCGTTACACGTCAAGGTAGTGTTAAAAGTGGAAATTTTAAGTACCGTTTTAAACAAGCAATAATGAGTAGTTCCAAAAAAATTCGAAATCCGTGTCGCGCCGTCGCCGAATCCAATAATTGAATATAGTTGTCCAGAGTACGAAATACTTCAAAATTCATTACAGTTTTCAAGAGCAGCCCTATTGATTTGTTGCATTTGACGCCAGTTTTTCAAGAAAAAGAGCTGATTAGATTTTGGAATCAACCAGTATTAGTATGGAAGTACTGTAGAAAACATTATTTCGGCAATTTTATTTTGAGGTTTTTTTGAAATGTCTTGAATCTACTAGCTGATTTAGTTTAAATTTTAGGGAATCTACGTGAGATTGAGTGTGCATTCAAAGTACCATCGACCAGTGGTTGATGGTACTTTGAATGCACAAAAGCAGTGCTTTACTTGCCATTCACGATTTCAATTAATAGTAAATAAATGAATAAACAAAATATAGTAATTAAAAAACGGCTAATATTTTATAAATAGCACCTATTTGCAAGCACACAAACATTATGTTTGCAGGCGTTTAGTATCTCCAATCAACTAATGCCGGGACTATCTGTAAGAAATTTGTTAGCATGTGTGTAGTAATTTTTGTGTTCGTACACAGTTTGCAAGCGCACACACCTATAAATTTCGTAAGCAGCGATGACGTAATCTCCTGCGGCAGTCCGTAGCTTGCTATTCGGAGGTTGTCGAGAGTAATCGGAAATGTTGCCTAATGCGTATAATCGGACGAAAAATAATAGATGGAGGTCTAATAAATCACGGACTGCACATTATGCATTTTTGTTTAGTAAGGTTTTATTTGTTTAAATAGGAGAAATGTATTTGTGTTTTGCGAAAGCTATTTGCTTTTTTCGTGTGATGCTTTGTTTATTATTTTGTTTGCGTCATATATTTATTATTAGTTTTCTTAGAAGATTTTTCATTTTAACATTTGAAAAATTGTACATTTAAGTTTATTACTGAGTTTCTATAAAAAAATGTAGTGATTTGCTTTTACTAGTGCAAAATTGTAGATTTTTTTAAAATGTTATCTGATTGTGAAGTTTGTGTTGAAAATGTGTGTTTATTAAAAATTAAAAATAACAAGTTCTCACAATTGTCATTCAGTGAAAAGATTCAAGTTGTGTCTAATGGTAGGTGTGTACCCGAGTTACAATTAAACCAGCAAAAAGTAAACGTAACTCGTAAGTTTTATGTTAAAAGTTATGAAACGTATAACTGGCTCTGTGATTCGGGATATTGTTGCCGTAGAAAATGTACATTAATAGTAAGTACATTTAAGACTTGTTCTATTGTCTTGGTTTGGAAACCATGACTTAGAGATCCGTAGCGTGGCTGTGGCTATGCTAAAAATCTATAAAAGAAAGTTGTTGTGATCGAGTACCCCTACATAGTGCATACCCAGTGTCATAATCCTGTGCACGCCGCTGACAACCACGATCGGTTATGCCGTTCAAAAGTTCTGAGAGTTTTACAGACATACACACACATAGTTAAAATTTATTGCTTCTAAAATTCCTGGACATTAATCTTATATATATATATATATATATATATATATATATATATATATATATATATATATATATAAATTGTTGTTCGTTAGTCTCGCTAAAACTCGAGAACGGCTGAATCGATTTGGCTAATTTTGGTTTTGAACTAATTGTTGAAGTCCAGGGAAGGTTTAAAAGGTGAGAAATATAGAAAAAAATAAGAGTAGTTAAAAAGGCAGAACAACGTTTGCCGGGTCAGCTAGTAAATATATAAATATAATATAGTCAATACCCACCCTGACGGCCTGGGTTGAGTCTCATCATTTATTAACTAACAAACGAACCAGAAATATGTAATGAAATAAATAAAATAATTTATGTAACAATTATCTGTATTAAATTGACATTTTTGTGACCACGTGGATGAGGGCCCTCACTTTACCTCTATATATATATATATATATATATATATATATATATATATATATATATATATATATATAAATCAATCCCTATTTTACTTGGTCACGACATCACGCCTGAATGGCTGGACCAATTTCGATATTTTTTTTTGTTGTGTTTGTAATTGTAAGGACAAGGTTCTTATAAAAGAAAATATTAAGAAAATTGCCCGGAAAATTAGAAAATTTAAGAATACTTAACCACCATATAAAGTTTAGGCCCGTAGAATTAATTATATGAATTAAGTGTCACGTTGTTATTTGTTATTATTCCTAATATGTAAGGCAAAACAACGTTTGCCGGGTCAGCTAGTACTAATATAAATTCGAAAGTAACTCTGTATGTCTGTCTGTCTGTTACGCTTTCACGCTTAAACCACTGGACCGATTTTGATAAAATTTGACATAAACATAGATAAAACGTTGAGAAAGGACATAGGCTAGACTTTTTATCGCGGGAAAAATATCTCATTCCCACGGGAAATAAAATTAATCGGAAGAAAGCGTAGCGTAAAGCGTAATGTAGTGCACATTAACTAGATGTCTCTGCACGAAAATACACCGCGTTAACGTATTGAAACACCTATACATGTAATGAAATCGTTGACAGTATTAACATTCCTTTTTTTGTTTGTTGCTTAAACGCGCTAATTTCTGGAACAATAAGTTGGATTGAAATCATTTTCTTTGAGTATGATAGCTACGTATATTTAGTATTTAGGAAGTTTCCTGGCTATCAAGCATTACGTTACAATTATTCTTGAGTTTAGTTAAAATATCGATATTCGTAAGCTAAATCGGAAGAAAATCGCTCGAACTGCTGTATTCGCGTGCGCTGGCGTAATGGATAAGTGTACGTAAGTACAATGTACTACAAAAATATTGATTTTATGTAGATCTACAAAAAAGTTCGCGACACTATAATATATCTATCTCTTATAGCAACAACATAATAAGGAATTTTGAGTCGAAAAATTGTTGAAAATTAATAGATGAATTTTGAGCAGTAGGATTATTATACGCAGGTGTACGCAGTACACCTGCGTATAATAATCCTACTGCTACCTAGTAGTGTAATCCTTACTAACGAAAAGTACCTACTTCATTAACACGAAAATCTTAGGAAGATAAACTGTGGCTCTTATACCAAGTTATTTGGATGCAGTTTAAGAAAAATTGTAAAATGAAAATAATTCAACAATAGTAGGTATTTACCGAAAGGTGCGAGACGCGGCGCGCTACTCACCGCCGAACAAGAACCGAAAATTGCCGAGAAGAGCCGAACTGTGAATGCGTTGGCTTTACTATACTTTTTAAAGTTCCATATTCAAAGTTTAAAACGGGACCCTATTACTAAGACACCACTGTGCGTCCCTGCGTTTGTCTGTCTATCTATCTATCCGTTACCAGGTTGTATCTTATGAACCATGATAGACAGTTCAAATTTTCACAAATGATGTATTTATGTTGCCGCTATAATAACTAAAACTAAAACAGAATAAAATAAATATTTAAGGGTGACCCCCATACAACAAACGTGTTTTTTTTGCATTTTTAATTTTTTTTAGATCTTAATAATGACAACTGGTAGACGTTTGATATATCCACAGAATATTTAATTAAACTTTAAAAATAAATAATTAAAATAAAATGAATATTTAAGGAGGCTCCCATACAACAAACGTGATTGTTTGCCATTTTTTATAGATGATGGTACGGAAGCCTCCGTGCGCGAGATCGACTCGCACTTAGCCGGTTTTTTAAGGTACATGAGTGGAAGTATATACCTCTAACTAGAGGTGGGTCGTTCCGCGATTTTGCCGTATCAAAATGAAACTATTTATTTTGAAAACTATTGATTATTTTTTCGGGACTTTCACTGGTAGATAGCTGAAGGGATAGGGAGTAACTTATGCTACTTTTTTTTCGGAATTTTTCCACGCGGACGAAGTCGCGGGCTCAGCTAGTAAATAAATAAAATTCAGCATTGTCTCGCCCGGGTTTGGTACCACCAACTTACCAATTCGCTGATAAGGAGTAACTTAGGCTACTTTTAAAAAAAAAAATCCCACGCGGACGAAGTCTATATAAGTAATATATATAAGTATATATATTATATTTCATTACAAAATAAGCTATACAATTAAAGCTGAAGATACTTACTGCCGGTTTTTGAAACGCAAATTAATTTTAACAAGCAATAATTAATCTGTAATAGATCGTTTGCTTGTAGAAATCATTTTAAACACATTAATTGTTAAAATCAATTTGCTTTTCGGAAACCGGCCGTCAGTCCCACGTTAGTAGGTGGCAAGCCTATTGCCAACCTGGCACTTATCCAATTCCAGACTACGTTGTTTGGATCAGAAAAAAAAAACTATAATAGTGTAATATTAATCAGTTCTGGATGGATTAGTTATTTGTTATTTTTGTGTTCGTAAATTTGTGTAATTTTTTATTGTGTCCTTATTTATTCTTTGTATTTATTCAAATACTAGCTGTTGCCTACGACTTCGTCCGCGCGGACTTTGTTTACTCCGCACAGCTTCTCCCCCTTTAGGTGATAGTGTGATAATATGTAGCCTATATGTTGACCCGACCTGTTAGTAATATTCATGCAAAATTTGAAGCAAGTCCATGCAGTACCTTTTTGAGTTTACCCCACATACATACAGACAAATGGACAAAAATTCTAAAAACTGTATTTTTGGCTTCAATATCGATTGTAGAATTCTTTTAAAAAAATATTCAATGTACAGTTTTGACTTTCATACGATTATATATATATATATATATATATATATATATATATATATATATATATATATATATATATATATATAACAATAATAGTAACACATATGCCAATCATTCGCTTGTGGTGGTCCGGGCTTTACCCCGTGTTGGTCTGGGCTCCTTTGAAAATAGACTAACTGCCGTTCCGCCAGGCAGGTCGTAAAAGGTGACCGATTGGCTATACGTGTTACTACCATCGTGACTATTAGGTGGTTCAGTTCTGCATAGTCTGGCCTCGGAATTTGATACCACTACCTTACCTATTCCTGCCGCGATATCGTCGATGCTTTTCATTGTCGTGTTCCGGTTTAGAAGGTAATGTAGCCGGTAGACTTACATGGAATTCCCTACCCGCCACAGCAGTAACATATTGGTGTTCATAGGCGTGTTGGTCCCGGCCTCCTTTGTAGAATAGGCCAACTGCCGTTCTGCCAGGCAGGTCGTAAAAGGCGACCGATTGGCTATCGAGTCACTACCATCGTGGCTACTAGGTGGTAGAGTTCTGCATTGTCTCGCCCGGGTCTGGTACCACCGCCTTACCTATTCCTGCCACAATAGCGTCAGTGCTTGTCGCTGTCGTGTTCCGGTTTGGAGGGTAAGGTAGCCGGTAAACTTATGCATGTGGCATTATACCTCGCCACAAGATAGCAACGCACCATTAACATCGTTGGTGTCTATAGGCGATGGTTGACTCTTTCCATCAGGAGACCCATCTGCTTGTTTGCTATCTTATGACATAAAAAAAAAGGCGATGGTTTCTCTTTCCATCAGGAAAACCATATTACTCTTGCTATCTTATGATATAAAAAAGGTTGGGACCGTACATATGGATACATAAAAATTTGTTTATGAAATAACTTTATACATTTGAGTTTGATCAACTTTTTAGGTCCAATTGAACATTCTGATTCAGAAACAGAGACGCAAGTGAATGAAGACATGTCCAGAATATGCTTCTGCCGTGTGGACGCTAAGAAATTATCCATGTTCCTATGTGCTGATCAAATCTCACACAACCGAACCGTATGTAGTATTGTACATAAGAAATTGGTTACACTCTGCCTTCAAACGCAAGAAAATGTTAAGTTACAATGTTTTATTACGGGTATTGTGTATTAAGTGAAATATATTATTAAAACGTTTGAAGTTTGAATTTTTTTATCAGAAGGTAGCAAACAAGCAGGTGATTTTCCTGATGTAAAGAGAAACCGTCGTCTATAGACACAAAGATGTTAATGCGTTGCTAATCGTGTGACGGATTGGTAATGCCACATGCATAAGTTTACCGGCTACCTTACCTTCCAAACCGGAACACGACAGTGACAAGTACTGAGTTTATAAAGGCAAGATAAAATAGGAATAAATGGCGGCACAGGAAAAGTGTCAATCTATTGAGTGCCTTAGCCAACAATTTTTTGGCTAATATTCTGAGTAATTTACTCACGGTTAGAGACATTTAAGATTTAGATAGCGACACTTAAGATTACTTAACCGTTATTTCGTTAAAAAATCAGAGTAAGTAGTTTTGCCAATTTATTAGGAACTATTACTAATTATTAAGTAAATACGACCTAGTAGTCGATGATAGTGACAAGTCTGGCAAATCGTTCGCCTTTTACGAACTTTCTGGCAGGATGTCAAATGGTCTTTTCCTCAGAGGGAGCCCAGACAAATATGTGGTAATTTACATCTAGACGTCATGGCAGTGTCATTTAAGCTTCGCGTTCGTCTTTAAGCTGTAAGCGGGCTCAATTTGCTTTGTTAACGGTAACTTGGATTGAAAGGGAAACGAAGTAATGAGTTAGTTTTAGAGTTATAATTTAAAGTTTAATGATCTGCGCAGACTAGGGACTTTTTTCCACAAAAAATCCCTGAATCCTGAAGAAAATGTACGCCGAAAACTTTCTATGGCCTCAACGCATATGGTGTGCGAATGTTTGTCCGCAAATTTAGTGAAGCGTACATTATGGAGGTAAATATTCTAAGATTACCTTGTGTGGTAATTGCCATTAGGTTTAAGAAAAAGCATTGCGTTGGTCCAGAAGAAAGACTGTCTATAACTTTAAAGTAAGTAAATCTCTCGCTGTGTTCGTTGTTGCTCCTTAAGATTAACATAGGGGTACCTCGCATACTGTTGAGGTTCTCCACCAAATATCCCTTTATATAGAGGCGGGCAGTTAGGACAAAAAAACTAAATTCTGATCACTTCGGCTTGATGAAATTGTCAGATTATTTTTCGTTTTATTATAATTTCGTCTAAAATAAATGAAAATTCAGACGCGCTCGAGAATGTCAAAACAATGTTTTCTTTGCAACTTTGTGACCCTCCTACTCCCTCATGCTACACTTGAATCGTCAGATTTCTTGAATTTTAGCTAGCAATTAACCCACCATACCTTAATCTGACGCGTTTCCATGTTAGTTTTTTTTCACATTTTTTTATCTGTAGATTTTTTCCCCATCATTAAAATGAAATACATTATATAACCTTTTATTTTCTATAACTTAATCTACAAAATCTAATAGGTCCCTACGACGCTCGAGTAGCTAACCATTTAGCATCTTGGGCTCCCCTACCATTAATTCTATTTATTCGGGCTTACTTTGGCCAGTTCGGTCTCCTGACATCTTCGAGTTATTCAGGGGACATTTTGCACGAAGTACTTTTAGTCCTCTGTGTGAATTATTAGTTGATACAGTTTATTAGGGATCTATATTGGTGGACAAAAAGGTACCCCGTGAATAGTCCCTTGTCTGCGTAGGCCATAAATCGAACAAAGTCGTAGGCAATAGATAGGAACAGTAATAAAACACTTACTGTATGTCTTTTAAACATATATTGTTTTAATAATTGCAACACTTCACGTGCAAATAGTAAAATTTTATATACCATGACAAATGTTGACAGTAAAAATTTGCAGATGGAAAAAAATGTTTTTTTTTAATATTTTTAAATAGCAAATAAGCAGACGGCTCTCCTGATGGAAAGAGAAACCATCGTTTATAGACACCAAAGATGTTAATGATGCGTTGCTACCCATGTAGCTAATTTGGAATGCCACATTAATAAGTCTACCTGCTGCCTTACCCTCCAAAGCGGAACATGATAATGACAAGCATTGACGTTATTTCGGCAGTAATAAAAGTAAATAGGAATAAAATGGCGGCCCTGATAGTTTCGGAATCTTTTAAATGCCCTGACCAACATTATTCGCAAATATTCTTGAGTAACTTACGTAAGATTACAAAACTCTCACAGAAAGTTTCAGATTCTATAAATGCCCTAACATTTTTGGCCAATACTTTTAAGTAACATAAAATTACTACCCTCCCGGAAAAAGTTTCAGAACATATTGAAAGCCCTGACCAAAATTTTTGGCCAATATTCTGAGGAACGAAATATTACTTAGCCCTTACTTCGTCCCAAAAACAATATCAGAGTAAGGAGTTATGCCAACTTATGAACTGAGATGTATTGCCACTATTAACCCATCAACACCCAGTGCGACACTTAAGTGCCGCACCGATTATCGGTGGAATTCAGTTGGCACCCACACGACGCTTAAGCGTCGCATTCCCATTTTGTTTTCAACCTTCCACTACTAAAAATACAGACTACTTTAGTGTAATGAAGTTTAACTAAGTTTTATAAGGATTTTTTTGGGGGCTGAGATGAGGTGTTAATGAAACTTCAACTGTCATAAAAATAATTTTCAACGCAGTATAACTGCAGCAATCGATTTTCCATTTCCGGAACCCTGCATTAGACGTTAATCAAATTAAAATGGGACCGCACAAGTATAACCTCTCAAACATAAAAAAAAATCAAAATCGGTTCATAAATGACCGAGTTCTCAGGTGACAAAACATAAAACAGCCGAATTGATAACTTTTTGGGAAGTCAGGACATTAAGTAAGTTACACCATTGTTCAAATACGTTCATTATTTAGGACTACATTAAAATAAGTTTTAATTATATGTCAATTGGAAGGATCTCTCGTTATCCCGTCTGAGCGTGTCGTGAGTGGCTTTGAGGTGATCCAGTTTAGTCGATATCTGGGCTATGGAGTTGTCTATCCATTGCATTGAAGACATATGAGCGTTGAGTATGCGCCCGATTTGTACAATCTGAAAAGATAACAATGAAAAATTAATAATGCCATTATGCTGAGTAATTTGTGTTACTCGAGTTGACGTTACACAGTGGTAAGGGACTTATAATTGATGTGATCGCAAGCAATAATAGTAGTGATGCCCGTATGATGTATTTATTTCCATAAGAACAACCGAATTGAAAATCAATGTTAGATCTAACAAACGCTTTGAATATTTTGAAATAATCGGTTTTCCTAGTAAAAATTTAACGATTTTAGTATTTGGCTTATGTTTAAGCGAATATTGGTTAGAGCTTCAAACTTCTAACGAATTGATAGGATTGCCAACAAATTTGTATACAATTTATAAATTTTGTGCATTCTCGGTGTATATTTTTCGGAAAACGGGACATTTTCTCGTCCTTGAAATATACTTGGGGACAGAGTAGGTGAAAACGGGGCATTTAGTCACATTAGCCGCCGCAATAGTTGACAAAGTCAGTCACATATACCATGTTATTTTATAGCACATTGTGACAAACCGACGCTTTATGCACGCTGCTAGCTGTAAAAAACGACGAATACTTAATTCAAGGCAAAGTGCATGTTCAGGTCACTCTGTCCTATAAAATTTGTTTGGGAATAAAAACCAATTTCAATACAAACATTTTTAGTGAGTTAAAACAACCATAATGAGAGAAGGCGAACAATTAGCTATATATGTATATGTCACGACTGTAGTGACTACTAGGTGGTTTAATTATACAAAGTCTCGACCGGATTTTGGGTACAACTATACCTATTTCTGCCGCAATAACGTTGGTCCTTGTCGCCATCGTGTACAATTTGTAAGGCAAGATAGTCATTAAATTTATGCACGTGGCATTTTTTTTAATTGACGATAAAATCATTGACGAATAATATTAATAAAATTTTGTAATTATTTTTTTATAATTTTGTCACATTCTTTTTTATTTTTATTATTTTGATTGACATACCTATTTATTTTGACATACAAATTGTATATTTTTTAAACTTGCAGTATAACGTATTCTCTCCAGCTGCAAAGTTTGTGTTATATGTTTTAATTAATTATATGTGTACTTGTGTAATTATAAAGTAATGTTTTTGATAAGTGTAACCGAGCTTACCTAATCGAATAATTCGAATAAATGCTATTTGAATTCTTATCCTGCTACACGGGTAGAAATGCAACATTATCTTTGGTGTCTAAAGGTGATGGTTGTTTGTTTACATGACGGGAGCAATCTTTTTTTATATTATAAGATAGCAAACAAGCATATGGGTCCCCTGATGGAAAGAGTCAACCGTCGCCTATAGACACCAAAGATGTTAATGGTGCGTTGCTATCTCGCGGCGAGGTCTAATGCCACATGCATAAGTTTACCGGCTACCTTACCCTCCAAACCGGAACACGGCAGCGACAAGCACTGACGCTATTGCGGCAGGAATAGGTAAGGTGGTGGTACCAGACACGAGCGAGACAATGCAGAACTCTACCACCTAGTAGCCACGATGGTAGTGACTCGATAGCCAATCGGTCGCCTTATACGACCTGCCTGGCAGAACGGCAGTTGGCCTATTCTTCAAAGGAGGCCGGGACCAACACGGCGATCTGTTTGTTATCTTTTGACATTTTAAATTGGAAAGTATCCAATTTGAAAAAGTTCCAACCACAAATTTATGACGACATGAACATATATACACATCAGCTATAGATATTTATAGACACCAAATATGTTAATGGTGCGTTGCTAGTCCATAATTGTTGCTGAACTCTATTAGTAAAAATCGCACGAAAATCCTTTCAGTAGTCGGTTTATCGCGAACAGACAGACGCAGTGGTAGACTTTCATTTATAATATTATGTAGTCATAACATGCAATTTTAAGTCCACTTGACACTGGCAGAGTTCACCTAATAATTTGCCATTTGCACAATGTGCGAATCTGACAGTAGTAATATTATGTTTAAAAAATGGTCTAGTTATTTGACTAGTTCCCAGTTTTGAACCTGAGTCAGGCAAATGAAGATTTTTCGGGGTTTTCATCTAATATAGCTGTAACTAATTACAGCTCATAGTGTGAAGTTTGTCTCAGATGAGTTTAATTAGTTTTCTTTGTTAGAACAAAGTAATGCCTGAATTTATAAAATAATAAAGTAAGTCTGTTCGGTTACTTGTCACTGTGTTTTGATTCCAGTTTGGAAAACTCGTTCATGTGGCATTGAAATCCCACTACACGGATAGCATTGCAATATTAACATTTTTGGTGTCTATACGATGGTTTCTTTTGCCATCAGCAGAGCCCCATCTGCTTGATTGATATGATGTAAAAAAAGAAATTTATTTTTTTAAACGGAGGTATGTACTTACAGGATCATTACTATCCTGACTTCTGTTGGTTTCGTTGAGGTGTTCGATCACTTCCTTTAAGTCTTCAGACATTTGGCGCAGTTGCGTGTCTAATGATTCAGCCAACGAGTACCTGTAAAACATTAAATAAATTATTAATCTCAGTTATTATAAGAAAGAAAATTGACATATTGTATATTGAAAAGACAAAGTTGAATGTCCAGTAACAAGTTTACCATACAAAGTGTAAGAGACGTTCTACCTAAAATCGAAACCACGGTATTCTGATACGAAAACCGTTGAAAATTTAAGTGGTATTTTTTTCTTTTTTTTCCGCACTTTTCTTGCAATTTGTTTCATAAGAACATTCAGCAAAAGTTTAAGAACTTATGTTGTCTTGAAGGGTAGGCAGTCCAGCGACTGTACCCTTTGTCTATAATATTTTCTATAAATCTTTGGGTGTCTTTCTTTTTAGTCTCTTAAATGTTGAGATAGTATCCATTAGCTGCACTGCTAGTGTATTTGGGTGGTTATCTAGTCTCTCCTTATATGATTTCATTAAGTTGCTGATTTCTTCTTGAACTGTTCCGATTTTAAAGTTATGATGTAATCGTTGGCTTGCAATAAACCAGGGAGCTTTTATGATTTCTTTTTTAAAGATTTTTTTATCTTTGTAAAATTTGATTTAGTTTTGATACTCTACAGTATATTATCTTAAAAAATAGTAAAACTTAAGGAAATACACAAAATAAGCAATGTATTTATTATGCGCAACGTACCGCACAAAACAAACAGCTGGTCCAAGAGTTCTGCGGGCGCGACGAGTCGGAGAAATGTACGCTTTACATTGCGTGGCGCGAAAATAAGAAAATTTACAAAAAAAAAAACGAATTGCCATATTGACTCAAACGTAAAAATGACACGTTTTCTTAATTTTTTGGTACATCCTTTACACGTTGTATATGTGTATTTTGATTCAATCTATTTGGCTGTAAATTTATTTTTGTGCTGTAAAAACATGTCGTTCTATCTACAAATTGCAATTTTTCTCTGTCTCTGGTCAAACTCTGGGTCGATACAAAAAAATACAGCTTTTTTTGAGGAAAAAACTTAGTAGCAGCTTAAGTTATAGCAAAAGTAGAAAGAAAATGGCTCTTCTGATGGAAAGAAGAAATATGTTAACGGTGCGTTACCATCTTTGCGGTAGGGATGTAATGTCACATGCTTATTGGATAACCATTCAAATCGGGACACGACAAATGGGAAAAGGTAAAACGATGCTACCCAACTTTGGCAAGATCATGGATTAAATTTAAACGTTTATCAATACAATTTCTTAGTTTGTCAGTGAAGCTTGCAATTACATACAGAAATACAGAGTTATACTACTTACCAATGAAATAAAACAATTTCAAGGGTAATTTTGAAACCTTGTCATCTCAGTCAGTACGATAAAACATTATTTATTATAACAACATGGTTTATTTCTATTTTTGGTATAAATACAAATGTATGAAATTCTTGACAGTATTATAAGCATTTGCTCATTTGCGACACTAGCTCAGCAGAGCGAGCGTCCCGGCTTTAGGGAGACGGTCACAGGTTCAAATCCTGCGTGTCAATATTTTTCTTTGTTGTTTTTAAAGTTTTTCAAGTTTTCTCAAGCATGGGGCGAGTGCTATAACACGAAAATAAATAATAGAAGCGTTTGCTTATACACGTTTTCTTCACAATGGCGTATCTATTAGTATTCATGTGGTCTGTGGGCAAGATCTTGCAGAATTCAAACAATAGTCACAATGGTAATAACATGTCTGTCCAATTATCTGCCTCTTACGAATTACCTGGCAGAATGTTAGGCTGACTATTCATCAATAGGGCCCCAGACTAACATAGGTAAACATTTATTATTGGTATTATACTCACATATGCTCTCTCTCCGGATCTCTGACTCTGTCCGTTGTGTCCTCTAGCAACTGTTTCTCGAGTGGAGCCAACAACTCCTCCAACTCTTTCTGCTGTGCCAGTACGAAGTCCAGTTCGTGTTCCAGCCCTTGTTGTTCGTTCTTAACAGTCTCTACTGCATCGTTTAATTCTATTATCTGTTGATATAAATTATATTTTTAACTGACTTCAGAAATGGAGAAGGTTCTCATTTTCAACCGAGTTTCCTAAACGGATGAGGTTGCTAATTATAATATAAAAAAATAATTAAAAAAAAAATTCATTGAAAACCTTTTTTCTAATATGTTCACCGATTACTCAAAATTTCTTAAACCAATTTGGAATTTTTCTCAAAGGATATAACTTCCCATGTGGTCTTGGGAGTCGGTTGTTTATAGTTTTACTGCAATTAAATGATTACAGTATATTTTGTAACAGTCAATCTACATTACAAAATATAAAGTACAAGAAAATCCTATAAAACAATTCGTTGTTACAGGTTGACCAAATTCAGAGGTCCTGGGTAAACTATGTTAAAATATTTACAAGAATCCTTCTGCCATTAGGTCAGGCAGATCGTAAAAGGAAAACGATGAGCTATGCCAGTCACTTTGTGATTGATCACATTGTGATCACACACAGATCACGTTGTGACACACCATTGTGATCACTTCCTGTGAGCGGGGTGATCACTTAAGGTGCGCCTCTTGCACGCTTGCCCTTCTATAAAAAATAAATAATTAAAGGTGTAGCGTCACCAAGTGCCGACGATGGAAAATATCCTATCCAACTTTGGTGACTCCCTGTATTTGTGTCAACCAACCTTTTCCCCGTTGGCAATGAGAAGTCTATCCCAAGCGTTGATCTGCGTGGCTTGGTTGATGAACACCCTCTCTTGCTCCTCTAACTCCAGTGTCCACTTGTTGATGTTCTCTTCCAGTTGCGCAAACGTTATTGAGGATATTGCTGCTGGAGGGCCAGATGGTGCGGAGCTGAAAGCATGTAAATTGTTATCAGACAGCGTTATAAGAACCATACAACAATAAAAATAGGTACAAAAGTCAAACTCATATATGTACCCCACTTTTCATATTTCATGGCGCTCACACTAGGGTTATTAACTGGGCTTATGCCCTGGTTACATTTTAATTAGTGTGAGTGTTTAATACAGGTGTTTAGTATTAAACAAAGAAAACACGTGTAGACAGCCATTGATTAGTGTGAATGATTAATAATCAGCGTAGTAAAGTGAATAAACGCTGATTACTAATCACTCGCAATAATCCACGGCTGTCTATACGTGTTTTTTACGTAAAACTAAGCATATGCGTTTAACAGTCGCATTTGCATTGATCAAAGTGTAACCAGGGCCTTATACACAAATAACTGGTAGCGTCACTTGTATCTTGCCGTTTGATGTATTGTTGAGAATGAAACAAGAAGAACGGAAATGTAAACCAATAAAACTAAAATATTTATACCTATTACAGATTTTCTGGACCAAAAAAGTTCACTAACACGTTTCCAAGAGGGTGGCACTCGCGCTTGTACTATTCCAAACCATGAAATATTGTGTCCGTGAAAGGTGTCTATTGTGGCTGAACAACGGACACACATCCTGAAAAACCCAGCAATTCTCACGGAAGCTTGCCTCATTATGTTGAGGCGAGCTTCTTGTAGGCTTCTGGAAGGAGTTGGGATAGCTGAAATAATTCGACCAGCTACGTACAATGGCCCAAGTGGCTAAGTGCAGATGCAGCAATGGTTTAAAAAGAAAGGTGCCTATGTATGCGTTGCTCGAACACACGTTGTATATAGATTGACTTCTGCATCTATTTGTTTTGTGGTTATGCTCTATGGAGGTGTATCTATTATATTGGAGATCTGCCGGATTTTTAAAAAACTAGATTCGCAGATATGTCTACAGATCTCAACTTTCTTACGATAATTTTATTACTTAGTTCAGCATTTTAATATCCAAATATTTTAATGTTTTGATCTCATTATAACAATAATATAATTAATCCATACTAATATTATAAATGGGTAAGTGTATATGTGTGTTTGTCCGTCTTTCGACGAATTGACGTGGTTTTTTTAAGTGCAGATAGTTGAAGGGATGGGGGTTGACAAATACTACTTTTTGTCTCTTTCTAACTCCCCCACTTCCCTTAAATGGGGGTGAAAGTTTGTATGGGGCATTCAACAATTTTAAAGGTATAAATCTAAAAATTGGTATGCGGACTATTTGTGACTAGCAAAAAAAAAACGTGCGAAATTTTTTTTTGAAATCTGCATCCAATTTAACGAGAGCGAAGCCGCGAAAAAAAAGCTGGTATGTTATAACTTACTATAATAAATATTTCGTTATGTTTATAAACATATCACATAGATTGGTGATTGATATAATTTTTAAGACTTTAATATAACATATATTTGTGCAAATATTCTCCTTTACTTTCCAAATGTTATAACCTTGACATAGCTTTGAAGAACTATGGATTTTAAACTATTTTTAATGTTAAGCTGTACACTTTGTTCGCGATTGACTAATTGTTAACCACATTTGACCAGTTTGTCTCATATTAAGCAACGCTATGGTCTGCGGTGAAGTACTTTTATCAAATAAGGAACTTTTAACTTCGTCCCCAATTTTGATTTTCATCCACTCTTCCAAGGGAACTGTGCTGAGTTTGGGATAAAAGGTAGCCTGTCTTTCTTCGTAAAATGAGCTCAAATTATTATTAATTAACTTTAATTTAAATTTATCCAGTAGTTTGCGCGTGATGCGCGGCCTCGATACAGCTAGATAGACAAAATTAAATAAGTTACAGTTCTAACTTCAGTATCAATTAAAGAAAGCCCTCGACAATTTTTTGCAATTTAAAGTAAGTAAGGGGAGGGTTAGGAAACTCCCTACACGCTCTTGTCTTCAGGGAAAGGGATAAAACCACCAGATATTCGCAAAATTTAATGGGGTGTTTGCCTGACTGTGCTCGAAA
This sequence comes from Apodemia mormo, assembly GCA_036924255.1. Taxonomy (NCBI): domain Eukaryota; kingdom Metazoa; phylum Arthropoda; class Insecta; order Lepidoptera; family Riodinidae; genus Apodemia; species Apodemia mormo. The sequence continues at coordinate 12,439,820 of JAUPFN010000024.1, read as the reverse complement.
TAGAGAGCTCGTTTTTTTCGGTGGTTTTTTTGTTTATATAATAATTACTTGTTATTGCATTGTTAGCACTTATGTCCCGTGGTATTCAAATATATTCCTCCACTTTCCAGTTGCATAACTTTGAGCTGTCATTATTCCTATACGTCCTTATTAAAGTTCTTTCTAATTTTGTTATATATAATTTTAATTTCTAAAAAAAGACAGTAATAATTTAAAGACAGCAAAACTGCAACATCTGACTTCCAGTATCCAGTATCTCTGGAACTGAATCAGATTTTCACTAACTTTAAATTGTACAAAATGGAAAGTATGAGTATACATGGTCATATACCCAAACAAAAACAGAAATTTTTAAATCTGTTTCATAACCTCAGAATACAGAAAAAACCAGAAACCGCCAAGACGCTTAAAAACGAAGCAACAACAACCACTCTTAAATAGAGTGGTTTGACGTTGTCTCGATTAGTCATCCGTTTGCACGTGGCGCAACGTAACGTATTGTACTAAAGTCAATTTTAATTTTATAATGCCTTCTTGTGTTGTTCCTACATGTAAAAATGCTGCTGGGATTACAAAGAAACAGGATGGGATCACATTTCATCTGTAAGTAGCACATTAAAATGTATATTTATTTAGGTATAGAATTTGTTTAACATATTGTGTTCGAATTAGAAAATGACGCGCTCATTTTGTGAGTATTGCCATTTTAATCGAAAATTTTACCTACTTGCTTTTTAAAACTTGTTAAGAGTACTTGAAAATTTGTGTCTATATAGAATCTTTGTAATTTTAGTTTCCCTGCTGATGAAAATAGAAAATCGAACTGGGTGAAAATCATTCGAAAAGCACGCCTAGATGAGCTTTGGAAACCATCAAGTCGGAGCGTTATTTGTTCAATTCATTTTGATGAGCAACATTTATATGACACAAAAGGCGGGTTGAAAAGACTGAGGAAAACAGCTATCCCTACTAAGGTAGATTTAGTTATAATAACTACTTTATGTACTGTACTAGGTGGTAGAGTTCTGCATTGTCTCGCCCGGGTCTGGTACCACCGCCTTGCCTATTCCTGCCGCAACAACGTCAGTGCTTGACGCTGTCGTGTTCCGGTTTGGAGGGTAAGGTAGCCGATAAACTTATGCATGTGGCATTAAGCCTCGTCACAAGATAGCAACGCACCATTAACACCTTTGGTGTCTATAGGCGATGGTTGACTCTTTCCATCAGGAGACCCATCTGCTTGTTTGCTATCTTATGATATAAAAAAAAAGTACCTGCGTTGCTTTTCTAGTTAGTGCTGATCATGAATTTTGAAGTAAGATTTTTGTTCCCGTAGACTAATGCGGAAATTATTCTTATAATTATAGTGATCTGTGATAGCTGGTAAAGTTATGTATGTAGCATTACATTCTTGTTACAAGAATAGCGCATCATACACATCTTTGATGTGTATAGGCGATGGTTATCACCTTCCATAAGGAGGGGCGTCTGTTTGTTTGCTTTCCTTTCCTTTTAAAAAAGTAAGGACTTCTCCGTTCACGATAAAATTTGGCGAATGAAATACATAAATGAATAATCTACTAGATTAATGTTCTGTTTCAGAATTTGGCTTTGACACCAGAATTTCCCGAGTTACACACAGAAACATCTAAATCTTTGACATCGGGAAATGTACGTACCTGCCTGTAACAATGTTTTAACTTATTATATTTTTATAATATTGCTAGATAAACAATCACTTAATGTATATAGGCACAAGCAAACTAAAGTTCTTGGCAATCTCAGGCATAATGTGCCATTATCAAAGTCTTGCTATTCGTGAGGACTGATATCTATGTTAGAAAGAACACGGGCGAGACTTCATACATCGTTTTTTTAGTTATTACCTTAAAGTTTAATATATTCTATATCAACTTCTTAACTAATCCACATTTAATAGATATTTTTTAATAAATGGGGAAAAGTAGCTAAATAAAGTTGGAATTTAGGTAAGCTTAATGTAAGCATTCAGTTCTCTCCTTAGTAGTCTGTGCTTAGGTATTTATCTTATCATTGGGTGTCCTTAGTACAACTGCTAATCTCAGAAATCTAAGTTAGATTGACAAAATTCTGAGTTAAGATTTTGTCAAGCCACTTTTTAAATACTTAAAATAACGTAAAATAAATTACTTTAAACTAATTTTAGTACAAAAAAAAGGAGAATTTTTATTTGATATTTATAATGAAAATGTATACAAGTAAATAAATTGGAGTCTGTTTGTATTATTAAGATAACCGCTTTTTACTGAATGCATATGAAAGTATACACGGTACACATACTAAAATAACATTTTTTTACCATTTTTGTCTGTCTGTTTGTTCCGAGTAATCTCCGAGACAACTGAGTCGATTTTAGCGGGACTTTCACTAGTAGATAACTGATGTAATAAGTCATAACATAGGCTACTTTTACACTTGATACACGTCAATCAAATGAAAGTCTCAATATTTTTTATATGATTGTTCATAGCAATATATTTTATTTAATTAATTTAAAGGACGTAGAAAATTATTCTGATTTATCTATTGTTCATCAATCTGAAAGACAAACAAGGGATGTACAAAACTAAAATCTCATGTGTTTTTTTATGAATTTGATATTTTTTCTTTTCTTTTTCATAATAACATTAAGATTTATCTTTTCAGGTTACACAACCACAATCACCTGCGCGATCAAACTCAGATATTGGTGATGTCAATATTTGTGATTTGGAGTCTGTGTTTGATACGCCGAGAAAGGTCAAACTTAAATCTCAATTACGACGAAAAATAATGTTCTGTGAGCGACATGTTCGACGACTGAAAACTTTACAACAAAAACACAAACGGCTTGCCAAGAAATACGAATCTCTAAAAAGTATCCTTGAAAATTTAAAAAACAATCGCTACATAAACGATGATGTTTACGATTTACTGTCGAAAAATGTAGTAGCAGCTGATATATTTAACAATGTTTATAAGAAAAGCGTCCTGAATAAAAAAAAACATTTATACTGCGAAGATAAAAAAGTTTTGTCTTACATTAAGTTTTCTTTCACCGTCAGCCTATAAGTACGTAAGGGCCACTTTTGACACTTGCCTTCCACATCCAAAAACGTTAGCAAAATGGTACTCCAACGTAAGCGGAGAACCTGGATTCTCAGACGAATCATTCAAAGCTTTAAAGGAAAAAGCTGCATCATCGGAGCGTAAAATAATTTGTTCCCTCATTACTGATGAGATGTCCCTGAGACAACAAAGTATATGGGACGGGAAAAAAAATTACGGATATGTTGACATGGGTACTGGCACATCTGAAGATTGCAAGACGTTAGCTTCTGAAGCATATGTGTTTTTATTAAATGCTGTTAATGATAATTTCAAATTACCTTTAGGTTATTTTTTGGTACATGGCCTAAACGCTGAACAAAAAGTAAATTTAATTAAATTATGTTTAATTAAATGCCACGATGCAGGTGTTAAAGTAGTTTCCCTTACCTTCGACGGCCATTCTACTAACATAACGGCAATGAAGCTACTAGGATGTAAATTAGAACACGAAAACGAATTAAAGACTACCTTCAAACATCCCGTAGAAAAATCAGATGTGGCCGTATTCTTAGATCCCGTTCACATGTTTAAACTTATAAGGAATAACTGGGAATCTAAAAGAACAATTTTAGATGAAAATGAAGAAGAAATAAATTGGAACCTACTGTGTGAGTTAAACAAACTCCAAGAAAATGAAGGACTTCATATAGCAAACAAGCTAACACGTAGGCATATTATGTTTAGAAATAATATTATGAAAGTTAAGCTTGCTAGTCAAGTTTTAAGTAAAAGTGTAGCTATATCGTTGAAATTTTGTCGAGAAGATGCCAATTTGCTTGCATTTAAAAATTCCAAAGCCACCGAAATTTTTATACGTAACATGAACGACCTTTTTGATATATTTAATTCGCGTAATATGAAACAATTTGATTTTAAGCAGCCTTTGAATAATCATAATAAAGAAATGATATTTAATTTTTTAGATAAAATGGAAACGTACATTTCAAAATTGAAAATAAAAAATGTAACCAAACGGAAAATTAACCGTGACGGACGAAAAGTGCAAGTTATTATTAAAAATTATAAACCACTTTTAGAATGTAATTGTAAAACGGGTTTCCTTGGAATTCTTATAGGCATTGAAAGTTTAAAATCACTATATGTGAATTTAATTGAGGCCAATAATATGTTAGTATTTCTACCAATGTACAAATTTAGTCAGGACCACTTAGAGTTACTGTTTGGTATGATACGAATGCATGGGGGTCATAATGACAACCCAAATGCAAAGCAATTTAAAGGAATATATCGAAAAGTACTATGTCACTTAGAACTCAAAGCTTCCGATAGTGGAAACTGTATACCTCTAGAAAATATAGGAATATTAAATTGTTCATCCTCAACGAAATCAATAAACTCTTCAGCATATTCACACAGATTTAAAGATCAACTACTCAATAACGATCGATTGTTATCTATTAATGAAAATGGTGGTAGCATAGCAAAATTACTGTCTACAGAATTGCCTCAGCTTCATGATTTGTCGAAATATATAGTAGGTTATATATCAGGATCTGTTGCTTATTATCTTTCAAGATCTATAAAATGTTCTTTTTGTATAGAATTAATGTTAGCATCCGATGTTCTACGGTTTCATAAATTGATTGGTTTAAAAAATAAAGGTGGACTTTATTTCCCTTCTCAGAGTCTTTATGACATATGCTGTATTTGTGAAGCGCATGTGCGAAGGATTACAAATGAAGATTTCATTATAAGTTCAAATGTTCAACGTTTAGCAATAGTAATTTCAATTTTCAAGCAATTCATAGGAAAAAATAACATATTTGTCATACATAATGACCACATTAATGGCCAAAGCCATAGAAACGATCTTATAAAAGCAGCTATTGAGAAATATCTAGATATAAGGTTACATTACTTGTCAAAACGTAAAACCCTACAAATCAGTTCACAGTCTAAAAGACAATATTATAAAAAGATAACACAGCAAAGAGGTACCTAATAAACTATATACAGCGTATTAGGTTTGTAAATAATTTATTTAAATCATGCCAACCCTCTATTTATCTTAATCCACATCCATATTTTTATCTCGCCGGCTTAATCCAATACATATATTTATTCTTTTAGGTATAGTATGTAAAAAGTGGACATATTTTATTTCTATCACTTATTTTGTTTATCGGTGTCGTATTTTTATGTCATCGAGTTTTCAAATCACAAATATTTTATAGGACTTCAATGACATTTTTTTTAAAATAACAGTGCTTAATTTAAGCTTATAACAAAAAAATCTTAATTGACATATTTGATAATGCGCTATTCATATGACAGATTGTATAATATACCAAAAAAGATCATTCTAATAACTGACAAAAATTTCGGTGGCTTTAGAATTTTAAAATAATGGCAAGGGCTCATCGTTGAATAGGCTGTGTACCAACAATATTGGAAGTGAATCGTCTATTATCTTGCTATTAAAATTTAAATTATTTAAATGGTGTCAAATAACGAATTATGTTCACCCCAGTATTATTTATTTTATAAAAGAATAATTTATAAAACAGTATTTATTTTTAACCTTTACGTACCTACAGCCTACGTACACCTACCTACAGCTTTAGTTACCTACTACCCTACTCACAAATATCCCATATTTTTAGTAAATCTATTTTCTTTCGTCATTACGTAGTGTTATAAAATTACTCTAAAAAGTGGGAAACCACTGCCGAGCTAGCAACATTACGCGGGTGGGAAGTGCTGCAGTTGGGGGACGAACAAATTGTTTTTGGACACAGTCCGGAGTAAGCACTCATTACTGTGCGCGGTTTCTGGTTTTTTCTGTATTCTGAGTTCATAACTGACTCAACTTCTCAAATAGACATGAAAAAATACAGCAAAGTTAAGAACTTCATCCTTTTTGGCAATACGGTTGAAAATACTTACGTAGTAACGGTTGTCAATGCAGGCATCGCAGATGTAGTTGTGGCTTTACCGAGCGCTGTTATACCAGATGGTGCTGATGTCAAGCCTGAAAGGACAATGCCAGCGGATAAATAGACATTGTGGTCCCATTTGAATAAATTTGTAGTTAATGTTTCCCGACTGGTACTTGAAATTTTTTTAGGTCTAGTAAAAAAACTTTAATAACATCAAAGAAAAATATCGACACCTTGAATGCAGGGATTGAACCTGTGACCATCTCCCTAAAGCCGGGACGCTCTCCCACTGAGTGTCGACAGGTTCGACGTGGCGAAATTCTTCTTTGCTATATGATCGATTACATCGAAAAAAAAATAATGTTTATCTTCGAAAGTTTTATTAAGAATATAACTAATTGGCTTTATTGGTGTAATGTGGGTTCTATCAGAAGTGTTCCGAGGAAATGTTTGCATAAATTCCTGCTTCCAAATTTCACCATATCGGACATCATGACATTGAATTTGTTTTTTAAAAAACTGGGGATATTATCTAACAAATGTAAATATTTCAAGTATATAAATTGAAAGTAACATCACCATGGGAATATTGTTTAACAAACATAAGTATTTCGGGTATATAAATTGAAGGTAACGTCATCATCTGCCTGATTGCTTAACTTAAAAGCAGAAAATTGATGAATGATGTCAATATTTTTAACTGAAGTTTTTACATTTATAACAAGATATTCTTCGGCATTGTTTACAAGTCTAGATATATGCAAAAAAGCAATTTACAAATAATAATGGACACTTACAGCGATATTATGGACATTATTCACTATTATTTACAGGAGGATATGAGTTTTGAATTTACTTTTTTATATTAACAGTCAAAATTATTTTTTAAAATAAATTCATTCATTTCATTAAGAACTTATCTAATATTGTATTATTTTATCAAATATAATCATATATTTTTTTTAATGTATTAAATTTTCTATGTATGTATAATTGTGACTGTCATCTTTGTCAATTAGACAAGTTTTTTTTTTGGTAAAAGCAATGACTGTTATTTATGTAAGTAAAAGACATGGAACTAAAGTAATAGTAAAATCTCTTTGTTTAATGTTTTTAAACATATTGTTGCTGTGCACATTATATCCACATTCTTATTATTATCCTTATCTCACCGACTTCATCCTCTACATTTACATTTTATTAGGTATATAGTATGTAATAGTGAATATCTTTTGTTTCTATCACATCATTTGTTTATCAGTGTAGCCATTGTTATATTAATATTAATAGTAAATAAAACCAGCCGAATACGAGTCCGACTCGAGCACGAAGGATTCCATACCATCATAGCAAAAAAATACGAAAAAAACACGTTTATTGTACAGGGACTCCCTTTAATATTTACATTTTTTATAGCGGCAATGTATTCCCGTATATAACTTGTGAAAATTTCAGCTTTCTAGCAATCACAGTTTATGAGTTACAGCCTGGCGACAGACAGACAGACAGTGGAGGCTTAGTAATAGGGTTCCGTTATACCTTTTAGGTACGGAGCCCTAAAATACGAAGATTTATGTGCGATTCAAAAGTGGCACATTAAAAACAGGCTAATTGACTCAACTGACATTAGTCACGCACTCGCTGCAGTCGGAAAGGCTCGCTTCTTCGCTCGTAAACATTTGAAAATGCCGTCGTGTGTAATTTAATCGACAAGTCAAATTTATCTTTAGCGAATTGTCACAATGCGCGTGGGTACAGAGAATGGATGTTTATCTATTTTTTTTTGCACTTGGGGACCATTTATAAATTTCGTCACACGTTAAGGGCGAGGGTGGGAGTCGACGAAATTGGCAATGTATGACAAGGGGTGGTGAGAGATCCTAAATTTTGTGACATCACAGTTTTTTTTAAATATATTTTTTTAAATCCTAGTATTACAACACTAAATTTAAACTACATATCAACTAAAGAATAGCATAAAAATAGTTGCTACTCTATCTGCATGACAAAAAGGTTTTATTTGTTTTGTTGGCAAGATTTTAATAAGGAAACTAAATTTTCACGTTAGCCTAACCTTAGTTCTAACTTTATCTACGTATCATTCCCCAAGTCAATGTGGATAATCTTTGGAGATGATAAAGAATCTTAAGAAATGTATTAAAGAAGGCTGGCCACAATGGCCTGTGTCGTGTCTAAGATCGCAATATATCTTAAAAAATTGGTATTTTTTTTTCAATATAAACTAGAATTATAGAAATTCTCGAAGGATGTATTAGAATAATTTTTTTTGTAAATCTCCATAGCGAGTTCTATGTAATTACAAAAAAAAACAATTCCGCAGTGTTGAATATTCTTGTTTTACACATGGAGTATAGGGAAAGGAAGACCACCTCTGTAAATAGAAGTGTCCATCAAAAAGCATCAAACGGTGGTCTCATCACCGCTGTAAAGTAATTTTCGCAAATGTGACCCGGTTTGACAAGAACAAGGGAGGGGTCAAAAGAAGGGGGGAAACTCGTGTGACGTATAGATGGCCCTTGCGATTAGGTATGCTATATCACTTGCATTTCTCATCTATTTTTTAGTGTGTCGTTTTGACATGTTTCTAGTAGTGTGCGTACGTTTTGTTTACGTAGTGTGCGTAAACGCCGATTGCCTTGTTACTTTGTGTTTGGCTACTAGGTGGTAGAGTTCTGCATTGTCTCGCCCGGGTCTGGTATCACAGCCTGATCAATTCCTGCCGCAATAGCGTCGTTGCCATTGACGTGTTCCGGTTTTGAGGGCAGATCGCCAGTAAACTTATGCGTGTGGCATTAGACTTCGCCACAAGATAGCAACGCACTATTAATATGCATCTCCTATCGACGTTTGAGGTGGACGAATTCTGTCCGACTGGTGTGCTCTACCGGAGGTGCCGGGGGAGACTCCGGAATGAAGCGCGCGTCTCGTCGCCGTCAACCCGTGACAAAGTGTAGTTTTAAGTGTATTATATTAATATGTATGTTAGTCTATAAGGTATTTATAATATGGGCCATGTTGCCTGAATTAAATGGTATAAACAGATTAATAAATAATATCTTTGGTATCTATATGCGATGGTTGACTCTTTCCATCAGGAGATCCATATGCTTATGATATAGTATAGTAACCTATCTACATTTTTTTCCTACTAGTATATCAGTGGGTGTAGCATTTTCGATTTATCGACTTTTTAAATTGCAACGATTTTATAATAATTTCACTTCGAAACAAAGTATTCTAAATACTTTTAAGAGCAATGATCACTGTTCTTACATTTTAGACTAATAAATCGAATTTCTTGTCTGAGACTGAAATTATTTTAAAGAATTAGAATATGTGCCGCTCCGCCAGGTTATCAATGTGTTGTAAGCAAATCGTTGATATATTTTGTATTGCAACTCAGCTGCCGGACACTCAAATAAACCTTAAAATACTTGATATAGTAAATGAAAGCTATTTTTTACATACCTTCAGATAAGAAGCAAGCAGATAGTTTTCTTGATAGAAAGAGTTAAACATCGCCTAAAGACTAAAGGCTAGTGTAGCCACGCTTCATACATCGCTTGGACTCGTAAATTGAATGTAATGTCTTATAACGAAATTTGGGTCAGAATTGTTGTTTTATTATTTAAAAACAAATTTCTTTTGTTAAGGTCTCCAAAGAAGTACTAATAAAATAATATTTTGACTTTTTATAAATTACTGACATTTTGTAATACGAGTTGTCAGTTTTGTCGTATTTAGATCGATCACAATAGTATTTTAATGGACAAATGAGCTAAAATATTCTATATTTTGATAAATAAAATTAAATAGCAATATATAATTATACTACTTTCTTTCTAAAAAAACTTTTAGTACTTTCTTTCTAAAAAATATTTTACAGTGGTGACGAGTCCACTGTTTGATGCTTTTTGATGGACACTTCTATTCACAGAGGTGGTCCTCCTTTCTCTCTACTCCATGTGTAAAACAAGAATATTCAACATGGCGGAATTGTTTTCCTTTTTTGTAATTACGTCGAACTGCTATGGAGACTTACAAAAAATGAATTACATTTTTCTAATACATCGTTCGAGAATTTATATATTGCTAGTTTTTATTGAAAAAAATTACCTATTTTTAAAAATATATTACGATCTCAGACAAGACAAAGGCCATTGTGGCCAGCCTTCTTTGTTAAAGGTACTTTGTTATCCATATGGCGGGAGTTAATACGAAACGTACAAGTTTACAGGCTACCTTACCCTCCGAATCAGAACACAGCAGCGACAAAAACAGACACTATTTGCGACAGACATACGAGACGTTACAGAATTCTACCACCTAATTAGTCATGATGTTGGTAACACCTATTTGCTTTCACTCTCTTTTGGTATTTCCAGTCCATATAGCAGCTAAAATCCGAACAATTTACATAAATAACATTATACTTGTTAAATAAAATAATATAAACTTACTTGTGCCAGAAGTTGTTGTAGTAGTTGTGGTTTTTCCAAAACTCAGACCAGTTGAAGTCCCAAAACTAAGTCCAGCTGAAGTAGTAGCTCCAAAGTTCAGTCCAGAAGTTGAGGGTGCAACTGTAGTTGGTTGACTTGTTGCAGGCTTTGCACCAAAACTGAGAGCTTGGGTCGTCTGTGTTGTCCCAAAACTTGCTGGTTGAGAACTTTGTACTGTTGTGCCAAAACTCAAACTAGTTGGTTGAGAACTTTGTGCCGTTGTGCCAAAACTCAGACTAGTCGGTTGAGAACTTTGCGCTGTACTTAAACTTAGACTTGTTGCTTGTGTAGTTGTTGTACCAAAGCTAAGCGCTGGAGTAGTTTGAGGCGTTGTACCAAAACTAAGACTTGTCGCTTGGGTAGTCGCACCAAAACTTATACTTGGTTGAGTAGTTTGAGACATTGTCCCAAAACTTTGAGTTTGACTCGGTATTGCACTAAAACTGACACTTGGCTGAGTAGTCCCAAAACTTATGGGTTGACTTTGTGTTGTTCCTAAGCTAGTTTTAGCTTGAGCTTGTCCAAAACTTTGTTGAGTTGGTGTTGTACCAAAACTAAGTGACGCTTGTGTAGTTTTTTGTCCAAATTGTAACATTTGGGATTGATTTGAACCGAAGCTTAAATTAGTTGTGAAATTAGTGGTTTGAGTTGTTGGTTGGCTTGTATTGGCTCCAAAGGTGCTGGCTTGAGTTGTGGGGGCTAAATTAAGGCCAGGCTGTGTTTGTGTAACAGTGGGCGTTCCAAAACTAGAAGTTGGTTGAGTTGATTGGCCTGCCATTGTCATTTGTTGTCCGAAGCCAATTGCTTGAGTAGTTCCACCGCCGAAACTCGGAGCTGAAAGCATTAAAATATATATGTAATGCAATAAATAAAAAATAGTTTTAACACTACAATTGTATTAACACTACAAATAAAAAATATTTTTTTTCTAATTTAGTTTGTAACAACACTTTGGTAAGTGTAAGAAAGCTCTCTTCGAACTTGTTGGACCCTCACCATTCCTTTATCGGACAACTATAATACTTATAGACGTAGGTAGAAATTCCATCAGTATGTTGTGTTAATACCAAGAAATCGAAGAAAATGGTTTTTACAGTCTTTTTCGGTTCGAGTAGCCAAGGTTTGAAACAAACTGCCTGGAGTCTATTTTTCCTTACATATATAGTCCTGCAATCTTTAAGAGTAGAGTGAATAGGTTTCTTTTGGATAGGCGTGTGCCACCTTCGTTTTCATCAACATTAATCAGGTGAGATGGAAGACAAACGCCTATACCCATCCTATATCGATTAAAATACGAAATATTATTTTTGTTTTTTAAACTCTACCACCTAATAGTCACAATGGTAGTTATACAAAAAACGATTAAACGCCTTTTTCAACCTGTCTGGCACAACGGTAGATGGTCTATCATGGATTCTTCAAAGGAGACTGGGAACAATATAGGGTAATCTAAGGGATATTTCATAATGTGTGCTCCGGAGTTGGCATTGGTCTTAACGCGTTTATTTCGGTTCTCTTACTTACATAGCGTCGTACCCAAAACTTGGAAGACCGCTTACTCCTTAAAAAAGGCGCTCAGTTCTATCGGCCTATAGCGATATCTTCCTTATGTTCCAAAATAATGGAGTCCATTATTAACTGCCAGCTTCTGAGGTATCTAGAGGAGTGCCAGCTAATTAGTTACCGCCATTAGGGTTTTCCTCAAGGACGCTCAGCTGGTGATGTTCTGTTTTATTTAACACATCAGCGGGCGGACGTAGTGGATAATAAGGGAGAGTTTTTGCAGTTAGTTTGGACATAGCGAAGGCCTTTGACTGGGTATTGCATAAGGCACTGCTGTCCAAGCTCCAATCCTATGTGAAAATATGCAATTGGATCACCAGTTTTCTGACAAATTGGAGCATCAAGGTTGTTGTTGATGGCGCATGTTATGACCTTAAATTCGTTAATGCTGGTGTTTCTCAAGGCTGTGTGCTATCGCCTGCACTGTTTCTTAAGCAAATTAATGACGTTGCGATCAAGCAAAATTCATTATGTAGATGACAGTACAGGCGCTGTTTAATACTCCGGCCGCAGAAGAATTTGTGGGGAATACGTTAACGATTGCTGGAACAAACTTGTGTCAGAAATTAAAAACAACTTATTATAGCTTCGGAGTGGGGTCGATTAAATTTGTCCCAGTATGACCAGTTTTACCGCCAAAAATCACCCTTTGTCGCATCTCCTCGTTTTGAAAGTGTTATGGCCAATTGCACTAACATTGTCTTAGCTTAGAACAATCCTAAATAGTATGCTGTCACTTCTCGTCTTAAATGAAAAGAATGTGACAGCATACTATTTAGGATTATCCGAAGCTAAGACAATGTTAGTGTGCAATTGACTATTAGCCTTCTGCTTTCCTGAAAGCCTGAGCCAATATTGGAATACTTGTTGTCGACATATCGAGCGACGACGTTCAGTTCTGCGGTCATGTAGAAGGCAACTAGTTCTTACAACACTAGTTCTCAGCAGGGTTAGGCAGTACTTCACACTGGCCCATGGCTTACTGCTTTATAAGGTGCAAATCCGGGCTCATATGGAGTACTGCTCTCATTTATGGGCGAGGTCTCCTCAGTACCAGCTCAGACTCGAATCTTTGATGACAGGACTATTTGGAATCGGCTTGATTCTTTAGCTTCTGAGGAGAAACTGTTTGGATTAATACCTCCGAATTTGCCGCGATGTCCAAAGGTTCAAAGGGCACCGCGACAAAATTTAAAGTTTCATCCTCACCGCCCCGATATCTGAAAATGTAGATTTCAGATATCGGGATGGTGAGGATGACCCTTGCGACTGACTGAACAGATGAGGAGAAAACCGTGCGATTCGCGAGGAACTTTTTGCCCCGAACTACTCCTACGTGGAACCAGCTATCGGTAGAAAACGGATACGGCTTAATATATTCTATTTCTTCAATAAAAGAGCTTACTCATAATTAAAAGGTCGGAAACGCAACTGCAAGATCCTTCGTAGTGTAGTTGTCTATGGGTGGTGGTAATCATTCACCTGTGAGTTATCCCCTCTTCTATAAAAAATCCGCCAAGTGCGAGTCGGATTCCCGCACGAAGGGTTCCGTGCCAACATCTATAAAAAGAGCAAAAAATCACATTTGTTGTACGGGAACCCCCCTAAAATATATATTTGATTTTAATTTAATTATTTACTTTTAAAGTGAATATATAACTAAACATTCTGTGAATATTTAAAGCATCTATCAGTTGTCGTTAAATATTTATTTTATTCCGTTTTTAGTGTTTGTTGTTATAGCGGCAACAGGAATACATCATCTGTGAAAATATTAACTGTCTATCACAGTTCATGACATACAACCTGTTGACAGACGGACAGGCAGGAAGATAGACAAACAGACAGACAGATGGTAAGTCTTAGAAAAGGGTCCCGTTTTACTCTTTGCGTGTGGTACTTTAAAAAAACTTACCAGTACTAGAAGTGGAAGCAGGAGTTCCACCAAAACTAAACTGCTTAGCGCCAAATTGTCCAAAACTAGAGGCGGGCCCGGCATTTGTAGCAGTCGTTGATGTACCCAGGTTGAAGCTGGACTGCGATGTTTGTGGGGCCGTTGATGTTGTTGACTGGAATTCATTTTTTTAAATATGATTAGATAGTAAACAAGCAGATGGCTTCCCTGATGGAAAGACAACCATCGCCTATAGACACCAGAGATGGTAATGGTATGGTGCCATCGATGTGGTGGGATGGTAATGTCACATCGATCGACTGTTGACAGAGTGACATAGCGAAATTATAATAAATAAATATTTACGGGACATATTACACTTAAAGATCTAACCCCAAATTAAGCTAGTTATACGCTTGTGTTATGGGTGTTAGTCAACTATACTAATACATAGAAATACATATATAAATACCAGAATATATTTAATAAACACCCAAATCCAGAGATGCAAACATCTACATATGCTCATCACACAAATGCTTGTTCCCGTCGGGCATCGAACCCCAGCCCCGTCGATTGCGTAGTCAGGGTCGCTAACCACTCGACCAATGGGGTGGTCCTAGTTTACTTTAAAAGCCTAAAAAGTATCGCGTTGCTATCCTTGTGGTGAGGTCTTAAGGCCACATGCATATGTTTGCCGGTTACTTTACCGTCCAATACTAAACAAGACAGTGGCAGCGAATTGGTAAGTTGGTGGTACCAAACCCGGGCGAGACAATGCTGAATTTTATTTATTTACTAGCTGAGCCCGCGACTACGTCCGCGTGGAAAAATTCCGAAAAAAAGTAGCATAAGTTACTTCCTATCCCTTCAGCTATCTGCTAGTAAAAGTCCCATCACAATCAGCCCAGGCGTTCCAGAGATTAGCCGGAACAGTCAGACCGACAGACAGACAGACAAAAATTGTAAAAAATGTTAATTTGGTATATGTACCGTGTATAAATCCATATGCATTTAGTAAAAAACGGTTTTAGTAAAAACATTTAGTAATTTAGTAAAAACAAACACTCCAATTTTATTTATTTGTATAGATTTAATACTTTATTTTAAAAAAACACTTATATAATGACAAACGATTTAACGATACTTAATATAATGCACTTAAGATGAGCTTATCCCTAACGACAGAGATTTCTTCCAGCTAACTCCGAAAGTGAAGCTGGGTAAAGAATCCACTTTCTTTGGCAGGCTTCATGCTCAAGCATAAATATAAAGACAAACACAAATATATAAATTGCATTAAAATTCTAATTATTCATACATTACAAGAATAAGATTACTCATCAATAAGAAAAGGCTAAAACGCATAAATTTAAATTGACAACTATAGCAAAAGGAAGAAAACACAGTAATCATTACATAGTATAAAACAAAGTCGCTATCTCTGTCTGTCCCTATGTCCTTATGTCCCTATGTATGCTTAAATCTTTAAAACTACGCAACGGATTTTGATGCAGTTTTTTTAATAGATAGATTGATTCTTGAGGAAGGTTTAAGTGTGTAAACCTTTCCGATATTCCCACGGGAACAAAAGCTGCGCGGGTGAAACCGCGGGCAGGGCGGGCTAGTAAAATATATAGGAGAAAAAAAACTACAACAATGGCAGGTAATGATCCTTAACCCGCTTCTTAAAAACTAGCAATGAAGGGCTATTGTTAATTCTACAATACTTATAACCCCTTCGATCAAAAATAACAAGATTCAGAGTTGCCTACAAACTCATCGCAAGAATATAGCTTAATATACCTATACAGTATCTATACATATAATAAAATCGTAGGAAAGTCAAAACTGTACATTGAATATTATTTTAAAAGAATACTGGGGGCGTGATTCAATAATATAGTTGTTAGAATTTTTGTCTGTTTGTCTGTATGTATAAATCCGGGGTAAACTCAAAAAGTACTGCATGGACTTCAAGTTTTGCATGAATATTACTAATAACAACGTCGGGTCAACATATAGGCTACATATTATCACGCTATCACCTGGTGGAGGAGCTGTGCGGAGTAAACGAAATCCGCACGGATCTATAAAAATCAATTGCTGGTCGTTAGTCTCGCTAAAACTCGAGAACGGCTGAACCGATTTGGCTAATTTTGGTTTTAAATTAATTTTTGAAGTCCAGGGAAGGTTTAAAAGGTCAGAAAATATAGAAAAAAAAAAGATATATATATATATATATATATATATATATATATATATATATATATATATATATATATATATATATATAAAGTTTACATTGTGGAGAACTGCAGGAACCGGAACAGGAACTAATATTTCTAAATAATATGCACTAGTAATACATGATATTATAAAGATTTTTCCCTTAAAAAAATTAAGCTGATTTAGGTTTGAAAATTTATCGGTGAACAAGCCCTGAATTCAGCAGTAACATATTGAGTACTGAATTGATTAAAAGGAATAATAATCCTTTTTTTTATAGTATAAGATAGCAAACAAGCAGATGGGTCTCCTGATGGAAAGAGTCAACCATCGCCTATAGACACCAAAGGTGTTAATGGTGCGTTACTATCTTGTGGCGAGGTCTTATGCCACATGTATAAGTTTACCGGCTACCTTATCCTCCAAACCGGAACACGACAGCGACAAGCACTGACGCTATTGCGGCAGGAATAGATAAGGCGGTGGTACCAGACACGGGCGAGACAATGCAGAACCCTACCACCCAGTAGCCACGATGTTAGTGACACGTACAGCCAATCAGTCGCCTTTTACGACCTGCCTGGCAGAACGGCTGTTGGCCTATTCTTCAAAGGAGCCCGGGACCAACACGGGGAATTCTGTTTTAGGTATAATAATTTTGAATTACACTATTGGTGATAAATATCTTACGGTAGCTGGTTGCATAGGTGCAGAAAATCCTGAAGTTGGTGTGGCAAAGTTAAAGCCGGATGCTGCTGGTTTGTTAAATGTAAAACCTGATGCTGCAGGGGTTCCGAATGTTGATGCTGGAATAGTATTTAAGATAATAATTAATTACTTTTACTTTCAAACATACATGGTCGCGTTTCCGATCCAGTAGTAGTTTTTAAAAAATATGTTGACGTGTCAAAATAACTCGTAAAAAGTTTTATTGAATAAAGTACTTATGATTTCTATTTTACAACTTAATCTATCTTGTTAATCAAGTAATTAGTGAACAGTACATAAGATTCTAATTTACATGGTGTTGGTCCAGGCACCTCTAAAGAATAGGTCAACTGTCGTTCTGCCAAGCAGTTTGTAAAAGGCGACCGATTGGCTATGATATCATCGTGGCTATTACGTGGTAGAGTTCTGCATTGGCTCGTCCAGGTCTGGTATCATTGCTTTACCTATTCCTGCTGCAATTGCGTCAGTGCTTGTCACTGTCGTGTACCGGTTTGGTGGTTAAGGTAGCTGATAAACTGCATGCATGTGGCATTACCATCCTGCCACATGGATAGCAACGCACCATTAACATCTTTAATGTCTGTAGCCGAGGGTTGTCTCTTTCCATCAGAAGAGACATTTGCTGCTATCTTATGACAAAAAAACGATCTCTGGTAGAACCATTTGAATTTGAGAAAATATTTTTATGTTTATTTATGATAGCCACAAATATGATTTTACTAGGTGGTAGAGTTCTCAGTTATCTTGCCCGGGTTTGGTACCACGGCTTTACATATTCCTGCCGCAATATCATCAGTGCCGTCTTCCATTTAGGAGGGTAAGGTAGCCGATAAACTTATCCATGTGGCATTAGACCTCGCCACAAGATAGCAACGCACCATTAACATCTTTGGTGTCTATAGGCGATGGTTGACTCTTTCCATTAGGAGACCTGCTTGCTATTTTATGATATAAGAAAAAATGAGAAATACTAAAAAATAAACTATTTTTAAACCGACTGGCCCAACGGAAATATTGTTTTTATGTCATAGTTGCATAATGCGGCTGAGTTAAAAGTCAAAATGTGTTTAGTTGAGGGGAGTTCCAAAATTCAGCCGGATTGGTTCAATTACTGTAAAATAAGCCTCAAAAGCCAACTGCTTCAATTCTAGCATAGTGCATTCAATCCGTTAGGACCAGAACCAATAGCCTTCATGCGATATAGCCAACTTATTACATGGCTGAGAGAACACGCCAACAACACTAAGCGTTGTGGATGGCTACATATGATTGCAGGCAGACAAAGGACATTGTGCCGGCTCTCTCAAAAAATCTATTACAATGCATCTTGAATTTCAACAGAAGACCTGAATTTTGTAACAGGACATTGCCATCTTAACCAATATCTTTTTAACAAAGGTGTAACAGACAGCCCTTTATGCCGCGGCTGCATGGAGGAACAACAAACAACCGCTAACGTCCTTATTGAGTGCAGAAGCGTGACCGAACAATGGGCATGTACCCTGAAAAATCCCAAACTCCAAAAGAAATCTGTGACAACATCAGCCGTCTTATAAACTTCTGGAAGGAGTTAGGATATCTGGTTTTTTTTTTTATGGTAAATGCGCAAATGAGCAGGAGGTGCACTTGATGTTAAGTGATCACTGCCGCCCATGGACATCCGCAATACCTCTATGCTAATATTATAATTCTTATTCTTCTATGCTAATATTATAATACAATATTATAATATTAGCATAGAAGTGTGGATATGGATTCTTATAGATAACATTTTAGTAACGGGAACCATTGTAGTAACGGGTAGTACACAAGAAAAGTCTTACGGAACAATTGCATATAATTTTACACAAAAATTTCAGCTTGATAATTCATGTTCATATAAAAAGTCTTGACAGACAGACATCTAAATGGAAGCACTGAAAATAAATCTACGTGGTATGTTTACCTTGTGTGGTCTGTGTCCCAAACGCCGGTTCTTGTTTTGGTTGATTCATCATGCCAAATGGTTGACTTTGTGGCGCATTTTGATTCTGAAACATAAATAAATAAATATTCAAGAGACAAATTACACTTACTGATTTAACCCCAAAGTAAGCAAATTATTTGCTTGCGTTATGGGTGTTAGTAGCGATGGGAAATATTGCTATTTTTATTTCACTATCACATTATTAAGTTATTTGTTTTTTTCACTGTTATATCACGGGTGATAAATCACGACTGTTATATGTTATTAGTGACGATTATTATCACAGTGCGTGCATTTCATTTCGTATGTTATATCACCGCGCAGTGATTACTATTTATAAGTGATTAGTAAAGTGAAATAACATATTGAACATATTCTCTCTTCTAGCTGGTGGCACGGCGTTGCTCAAATGTTGTTGCTTTGTCTCTTTCGAATGATGGATTTCTGCGAATTATAACCATAAGTAGTAGCTTCGCCCGTGAGAAATTAAATCACGCTCGCGTTATATGTAACGGACGGTTTCAATGCATATTACTAGGTGGTAGATTTTTGCATCGGCTCGACCGGGTCTGGTACCACTGCTTTACTTATTCCTGCCGCAATAGCGTCAGGGCTTATCACCGTCGTGTTCCGGCTTGGAGGGTAAGGTAGCCGGTAAGCTTATGCATGTGGCATTAGACATCGCCACAAGATAGCAACACACCATTAACGTCTTTGGTGTATATAAGCGACTCTTTCCATCAGGAGATCCATGTGCTTGTTTGTTATCTTATGATATAAAAAAAAAATATAACTGATGTGACAAGTGAATTATTTTATAACAAGTCATATAATCAGTGATGCGTGAAATGTGCTATGCCTAGGAGCTAGTCAACGATACTAATACATAGAAATCTATACATATAATAAAATCTTAGTAAAGTCAAAACTGTACATTGAATATTTTTTTAAAAGAATACTTGGGGCGTGATCTACAATTGATATCGAAGCCAAAAATATAGTTTTTATAATTTTTGTCTGTTTGTCTGTATGTATGTCCTGAGTAAACTCAAAAAGTACTGCATGGATTTACTTCAAATTTTGTATGAATATTACTAACTGGTCAGGTCAACATATAGGCTACATATTATCACGCTATCACCTACGAGGGAGGAGCTGTGCGGAGTAAACGCAGTCCGCACGGACGAAGTTGCGGGCAAAAACTAGTACATAAATAAATAAATAAATATTCACGGGACAAATTACACTTATTAATCTAACCCCAAAGTAAGCAAATTATTTGCTTGTGTTATGGGTGTTAGTCAACGATACTAATACACAGAAATACATGTATAAATACTTTTACATACATAATAAACACCCAAACTCGGAAATACAAACATTTATGCTCATCACACAAATGCTTGTCCCCGTCGGGGATCGAACCCGAGCCCCGTTGATTGCATAGTCAGGGTCGCTAACTACTTGACCAACGGGGCGGTAGCCCCGTAATATATACCTACTGGAGTATACTTAATAAACACCCAAATCTAGAAATACAAACATTTATGCTCATCACACAAATACTTGTCTCCGTCGGGAATCGAATACCACCAGGGTCGTAAGACCGACTATCTATATGTGTCGCTAGCATCGTGACAACTAGATAGTAGAGTTCCGCAACGTCTCACCAGGTTATATGGTATCATCACCTTACCTATTTCCGCCGCAAAAGATTTAATATCTGTCACTGTTGTGTTCCGGATTGGAGGGTAAAAAAGCCGCTAAATGCATGTGGCATTACCATTCCGCCACACAGATAGCAAGGCATCATTAAAATCTTTGTTGTCTATAGGTGATGGTTTTTCTTTCCATTAGGAAAGTTATCTGGTATGTAATGATAAATAAACTTATTATTATTTAAATAGTCGCGTCTGTGGTCTAGTGGTCCGGTGTCAGAGTTGGCCACATGAGGTTCGAGGATGACCAGGTCCGGCAATTAAAAAAAGTTTTTGTGTAGGCTTGCCACCTATCACATTGTTGGACTATGTATCTTCGGGAAATCTGGGTGCACTCGTGTACCACTGCCTACCTCATCGGGGATACAGGCGTGAAGATCTATTATCTATTATATATAATAAAATCGTAGGAAAGTGAATGTATGACCGGGGTAAACTCAAAAAGTACTGCATGGATTTACTTCAAATTTTGCATGAATATTACTAACAGGTCGGGTCAACATATAGGCTACATATTAGCGTTTTAACTACATATCACCTAAGGGGGAGGAGCTGTACGGAGTAAACGAAGTCCGCGCGGACGAAGTCTCTTAATCTTAATTAATACAGTTAAAGAATTTTAATTATTACAGTTGTGTGATGAATGCTTATTTCTAATTTAATGTTTGTTCACATTTCTACTGCGATTGCCAAAATTATATTAAATTGATTTCATGTAATTATAATAATTATTAAAAAATTATATATCACTAAAACTTTACAACATTTTTTACAAATCGTCAAAAAAGCATCTTAATAAATAAAATCAGTGTGATACCTGTGTAGTTTGTCCAAAAGCAGGTCCCACAGTCTGATTTGGTGGCGACGAAAAACCAAAACTCAATGGTTTCGCTGCACCAAATGCGGATGTGGTAGTTGATGGTGTTGAAACTGTAAGAAAAACAATTTAAATGATTCTAAAATCTTCATTTGTAAAATTTTATCACGGTTAAGTTTTGTAAGGAATGCACAGCAAATATTTGTTGATACTGCATTGCTTTTTTCTTTTTTATATTATGAAATATTAAATAAGCAGATGGTTCTCGTGATGGAGACTATGATCACCTATAGACATCAAAGATGTTAACGATGCGTTGCCATCCATATTGCAAGGTGTAAATGCCACTTGCATAAGTGTACCAGCTACCTTACCCTCCAAACTGGAACTGACAATAAAAATCATTGACATTATTGCAGCAGTAATAGGTAAGGCGGTGGTACCAGACTCGGGCGAGGCAATGCAGAACTCTACCACATAGTAGCTGCGATTTTAGTGACTCGCATAGAAAATGGGTTCCCTATTACGACCTTCCCGGCATAACGGCAGTTGGTCTATTCTTCAAAGGAGACAGGACCAACAAGGGGGAAGCCTGGGACTAACAAGGGGTAAAAACCACAGGGTCAAGTTGACAAATTTTCCTATCCTCTATACAGATACATCTGACAAACACTATCAAGCACTGTTGAATTGGTGTCACTAGATGCTATACATTTTATGTTATGTTGAATGTGTTGTCTGAACTTACACAAGCTTGTGGAAGCTGTGGTTTTAGCTCCAAAAGCAAACCCTCCAAATGCTGGTGTACTAGTGGTAGGACTTGAAAAAACACTTGGCTTGTTATCTGCAATGAAAAAAAAACAAAATTCAAAAATTTACACATACCAGCAGTTACTCGCGACTGAGTTCTCATGACCAAATATCATCTCAGTCAGGTAAAAATGTAGCCAATGTCACTCCTGGTTAATGAAGCTTTTTAAAAGTAAAAGAAGTACTTCTGCTTTATTAATGCAGTTTACAGATGAAGTCAATTCTCACATGGACCTAAAGAAACATGTATTCTTGATACTCATAGACTATAGTAGGGCTTTTGGTACATTAAAACATGATTTATTAGTAGACAGATAAGAGTTATCTGGAATAAGAGGGCCTTTACTAAAGTGGTGCGCTAATTACCTATGCGACCGTAGTTATAGAGTGAGAATAAATGAGGTATTGAGCGCAGAAATACCTGTTACTAAAGGAACAGCACAGGGCTCGGTTATCGGACCTCTGCATTATCTGACGTATGTTAGTGATATGAACGTGGTAAAAAGATGTTCAATCTACCAATATGCAGACAATACATGCCTTGTAGCTGCACATTTAGATCTAGAAATTGCGCTTAAATATCTGCAAGAAGATTTTGATAAGATCTGTAAATGGTCACATGACTCGGGGTTAGTGATTAATGCCCAAAAGACATGTATGATGTTAACATATGTTCTCCACACATCATGAACAGGCGACACAGTTTCTCACTCTTCATACATACATTTTTGTCTTCACATAAACGAGATTACGAAAATATGTAAATGTGACAAAATAAAGCAAGTAAATCATGTAAAATATCTAGGTATAATAATAGATGAAAAGTTTAATTGGCGTCTAGAAATTGATAATATTTGTAGAAAATTAAGAGCATTATTAGCAAAATTTTACCTATTAAGAAATAAATTACCATACTTTGTAAAACGCACTATGTATATGGCCCTAGCCGAATCAATAATATCATATGGAATAGAAAGTTATGGTCGAACATATAAAACTTACCTTGATAAAATATATAATTTACAGTTAAGATTACTTAAAACCATTGTTCCAAGGCATATCAAATCAAAATATCACAATGACTATAGACAACTCTTTGGATATTGCAAAATAATTCCAATACATGATAAAGTTGAATTTAAGTTACTATCAGATCAACACATTATTGAAAAAGAATTTTTAAAACCTATACAACACCTCATTATCATTAGAAAAATGAGTGATAATACAATGATATTTCAGCATGTTAATAATATATATGGATGAACAAAATTAGCTTTTCTTATACCAACATTGCACAATAAACTACCAAAACATATCAGAGAACAAACAAATAAAAACAACTTTAAAATAAAACTCAAGCAATAATTTTAAAAAAACATTAAATTTCTTAAAACCATTATACATATATGTAAAATAAAAGCAGTAGGTAAATAAATAACTTGAGTAATAATATATATTAAAAACATTTAATTTAGCCTATTCGTCACACGTTGCATCAGCCCGTATATCACTGTAGAAATCTGTTTCTTATCAACATGATTATTGCTTGACTGATAGTTTAATGGCATAGTAAATAGGATACAATTATATGTAATAAAATAAAATAAATAAAATTAAAAAAAAAGTCTACACAATGATAAAATGTGGTTTGCTTTTAGTACATTTACACTTTTCCCTACCCTACTTGACCCCAGACCATGACCAGAAAAATGGTGTGAGGGACCTTTTCAAGGTGATATGCCTACATTTTTTTTTTCTTAGATGGTTCAGTGGTTAAATAATCCATTCATCTATTTTAAAAAATTTGGTAATGTTTAATTACCAAATTTTCCAAAATAGATATAATATTTTATATAGATTTGTAAATTTTTTTCTTAGATGGTTGAGTAGTTAAACAATCCATCCATCTATTTTGGAAAATTTTTACCAAATTTTCCAAAATAGATGTAATATTTTGTTTGTAAATTTTTAAATGATTACCTGTGCCTGCTGGTGTTCCTTGAAAGGCTTTGTTAGCATCTCCTCCTCCAAATAAAGAACCTATAAGTTTTAAATAAAAAAAAAGGCAAATTAATGCTTATACCAATAAGTTTTAAACTTATACATAAAATTGCACAAATAATAATAGTAAGTGATAAATAATAATATTTGTGGATATATTACATGAATTGATTGAACCCCAAAGTTTGCAAGTTATTTGTCTGTGTTATCGGTTACTATAGAACTACAGTTTCTCCTGACACTTTCAGCCTCGCACTACTCTGTTGTGGAATCAATTACCAGCAGGGGTATTTCCGAACGGACACGACATAGGAACCTTCAAGAAAAGAGCTTACTCATTCTTAAAAGGCCGGCAACACAACTGCAAGGCCGCTGGTCTTGCAGATGTCCATGGGCGGCGGTGATCACTTACCACTAGGTGCACCTCTTGCTTGTTTGCCCCCTCTTCTATAAAAAAAAACATTTATAAATACTGTAAGGATTTTTTCGCTTACGGAGTTGATAGACACACGTGTCAGTGAGTTTGTTGTGTATTAAAATCGCGTTTTTACATTGTCTTAAGCAATTTATTTGGATATTTTTGTGTTATTTGTTTCTGGTGGTGGTAAGTTATTGGTTTACTAACATATTTGTGACCCTTTGGGCTTTGTTAGCGTAAATATGGGGGACCATTCCCCCGGCATCCCACCCGATATCCAACATTCTTTAGATTTATTTTCCCCCAATGACACTACGTCACCTGCTGAAAAAAGTGCTCCAAAACGTTCGTCAAATGAAGAACCAGAACCAATTAATACTCCTAAGAGAATAACTAACCCGGAAAACCCTTCTCCATCAATCTCAACAGTATATACACACCCGTCCTTACAATCACCATATATGTACACTACAGATGACAAAGGCCCTTTTATAGTGCACGTGTCACGGACAGAATCAGACCCAGCATCAGGCTTAACTGTACGTCCTATTAAAATTGGCCTATTTCTAACCCGTAACAACATTAGCGGTATAATTAAAGGCGGCGTCAAGAGTGTAGGCAGGAATAGAGTAGCCATAGAATTCAAATCGGCAGAGCAGGCAAATAGTTTCATGAAAAACTCAGCTCTTACACAAAATAAGCTACTAGCTATTGTCCCATCGTACAATGTTACACGCCTTGGCCTTGTCCGTGGTGTCCCTTGTGAATGGTCGATGCAGGAATTTGTTGAAGCGGCTCAGCTTCCTGAAGGCTGTGGTATAATTGTAAAAGCACGTAGGCTCAATAGAAAAGTCTTATCAGAAAATAATGTTCAAAGGGTCCCTACACAATCTGTGGTAGTTACATTTGCAGGCCAGGTTCTCCCCTCCAACATCTACTGCTTCTATACCTCTTTGGTAGTAGAAACATACTTACTTCCTACCATCCAATGCCACAATTGTTGTCGCTTCGGACATATTAAAACCCAATGTAGGTCTAAACCAAGATGCTACCGTTGCACCCAAAATCACACTGGCGATGGCTGCGATGTCGAGGAGTCTTCAGCTACTTGTTTATTCTGTTCTGGCAATCATTTTGCTATTAATAAAAAATGCAGCGAACAGTCTAGACAAAAGTCTATTAAGGTTGTCATGTCTCAACAAAATATCCCCTACATAGAGGCCTCTGAGCTGTTTCCCCCAGTGCGCAGGTCTTACTCTGAGGTAACAACTACCCCTTATTCAGCCCCAACAACTTCACCAGAACCAATCTACAACACAACCGTCTCTCCAACCTAGATCCTACAAGAAAACTGTTCATCCCCCAACCCGTCCAAAACTTGCTCAAACTAAAGGCTATGATAGACAGGCCCATAATCTTATTTCTGCAACCCCTAAAACCTCTCTGCTAAATGGCTCTGCCCTCCTCCCAAGTGATGAACTTAACACTAACTCTATTTCACCTAATGATAATCTGATTGAACTAGTCCTTGACATATTCAGCAATCTTGTGCTGAAATTTAATGACTGTATACCGACCAACGTTGCTCACAAAATTGTTCACTTAGCTAATCTAGTCCGTCCTTCTGATGGATCTAGTTCACCTCCTGCAATGGAATTGTAGGAGCATTGTACCGAAAAAACCAGATCTGACTTATCTCTTAAACAAATTTCACCCCGTCGTCGCTGCCATCTCGGAGACGTGGCTGCGTCCGAGTTCTTGTTTCAGAATTTTGGGCTATGCCTGTCTCCGGGATGACAGAGATGATGGGTTCGGCGGGAGTTGTCTCCTTGTCAACAAATCTTTTACTTTCTCGCAAATACATCTCCCTGTACACGGTGGACACATTGGTGCTGTTGCTGCTAAAGTAATGGATATCAATTTTCTTTCTATTTACATTCCCCACCCAAATCAAAACCTCCTACCCGAACTCGCCTCTATTTGTTCCTGTATTCCTCATCCCAAAATTATCTTAGGAGATTTCAACACACACCACACATCTTGGGGCTCTTACCACTCAGATTCTTTCTCCCCTTATCTCTTAGATCTGTTTGATAGTATTAATGTCTCTGTTATCAATACCGGATCCCCTACCCATAGAGTATACCCAAATCAAAACCCTAACTCTGCTGTAGATTTAACAGCTTGTTCCCCTAACCTAGCCCCTATCTTACACTGGAGGACACTACCTCACACACTAGGTAGTGACCACTACCCTATCGTGATTTCCTTTCCTAACTCAGTTGTTCCTGTCCCTGCCCCTGAACCACTCTTAAAATATAAGCTGCTTGATGTAGATTGGAACCGCTATGCAGAGGAGGTTGATAATAAAATTAGAAGATTAAATTCTGAATCGATTAACAATGTTGAAAGGTCCTATAACAAGTTTATATATTATTAGAGTGTGCTGATGCTATTTTTCCAAAGAAAAAAAAGGCTAAAAAACACTTGCTATCTCCACCATGGTGGGATAGTGAATGCTCTGCCGCTGTTAAAAATAGGAAGGAAGCTGAGAAATGTTACAATATAGCCATGACCTCTGAAAACTTCTTGAAATATCAAAAAGCTGCAGCTATGTGTAAAAAGATTCTATATAAAAAAAAATGCAGTGGCTGGAAACGCTTCTGTGAGAACCTAAACCCTAGAACTTCTTCCAGTCAAATGTGGAAAAGTGTTAAAAGGTTCAGGGGTTCCTTAATTCCAGACTCTTCCTCGACCAATGACCACAGCACTTGGCTCAACTGCTTTGCAGATTCACTAGCTCCCCCACCCATATGTCCCAAACAGAGATTTCCTGTTCACCTCACCTTGTACTGGTAATCCTGTTTGCAATACAAACAAATTTAATCTACCCTTTTCTCTAGCTGAATTAACATGTGCCTTAGATGGACTTAAAGACACTTCCCCAGGTGAAGATGGCATCCCATTCTCCTTTCTAAAGAACTTAAATACTTTTGCTAAATCACATTTTTTAACAATACTGAACCTTATATTCGTTTCTGGAACAATTCCTAGTCCTTGGAAAAGGCAAATAATAATACCCATCCTTAAAAATGGAAAAGACCCCGCAAACCCATCTTCATACAGGCCTATCGCTCTATCTTCAGCCCTATGTAAAATCCTTGAACACCTAGTTAAAAACAGACTTGAATGGCTTGTTGAGAATAATCAGATCCTACCAAGTACACAATTTGGTTTCCGAAAAGGCAAGGGTACCTTTGACAGCCTAAGCATTCTATCTACTGACAAACAAGTTACCTTTTCTAATGAAGAGCATCTTGTAGGAGTTTTCCTAGACATCGCATCAGCTTACGATAATGTTTATCTTCCGCTACTCAGGCACAAGATGCAGCAGCTGAGTATCCCCGAGAGGATTATTAATTTCATTTGTAATCTCTTCATAGATAGGCAAATTATCATTCGGCATCAAGGTCTTCAAATTGCCCCCTTGCACATTTGGTCAGGGCTTCCGCAAGGCTCTGTTCTAAGCCCCCTACTTTTCAACTTTTACACATTCGACCTCGACCAATGCACTAACCCCTTTGCAAATCTCCTTCAATATGCCGATGATCTAGTTCTCTATAAATCGTCTAGCTCTCTCTTAGAAGCATCAGCCTCCCTTAACTCTGCCCTTTATTATCTCAATGCCTGGCTGGATGACCATCATCTTCACCTTTCCGCCTCCAAAAGTTGTAGCGTTGTTTTTACTCGCAAAAGAAATATCCCTATGCCCACACTTGTTTGTAATAATGAAACAATCCCAATACGTAACTCTGTCAAATTCTTAGGGGTGCACCTTGACACTAAGATGTCAGGAGCTACCCAATTTAACTATGTTTTGCAAAAGTCGGAAAAAGGTGTCAATATCCTTAGATCCTTATCAGGTGTATGGTGGGGCTCTCACCCTTACTGTCAGAAGCTTATATATGATGCCATAATACATAGTCATCTTGACTATGGATCTTTTATCTTTGAGCCCTGTAATAAAATTCCCCTTAATAACTTGAACTTGCTACAAGCAAAATGTTTACGTATCATAACAGGAGCGATGAAATCCTCACCCAAAAACGCACTACAAGTTGAGTGTGCTGATCCCCCATTAGGTCTCCGTAGGCAATATATCTCTGATAGATTATTGTTTAAAATTTCTTATTATCCTAATCATCCATTGTTTTCTAAACTAGACACACTCAGTAATAAAATGTCTACCTCCCGTTATTGGATCAATAAAGAACCCACCTAAACAGGTGGGTTCTTTATTGATCCAGATGGGTGGGTGGGTAAAAAGCTTTAGTAAGCTGAGGTCTTTGACATTCCCCATATTTCAAGCTTCTATGGATCCCTTCTTCAAATGTGATTTTGAGGCTCTGATTTATTCCCCTCCAGTCATATTGGATATAGGTATTACAAAAGGTGACCCTAGTGCCAACTCTGCCTTTAATGAGTATGTGCTCCAGGAGTTTTCAGAGTGCCTTTTGATGTTCACAGATGCATCTCAGCAATCAAAAGGTGACTATATTGGATCTGCTGTCTGGATTCCCAAATACAAAGTTGTATTGTCATTTAAAAGTCCTCCTACCACAACTGTATTCACAGAGGAAGGAATTGCCATTTACGAAGCTGTCTCATATGCAGAATCTCATAATATTACTAAGGCAGTTATATTCTCTGATTCCAAAAGCTGTTTAAAAGCCATTATTGGAAATCAGTTTAGATCTAAAACTAAACACCCTGTTATCCTACTTATTAAAGAGCTTCTATGGAAATCTAAAACCCGTGGCTTAGAAATCACTCTATGTTGGATTCCTGGGCATTCCGGTATTAAAGGAAACGAGGAAGCGGATAAATGGGCAAAGGAATCTATAATGTCAGGTTCTCTTTTACACTACAAATCTTACTCCCCTGACTTAGTGTGTCATGCAAAATCTCTTTTAAAAGAAACTTGGAACTCTGACTGGCAGACATCTAGGCTACAAACCGGTAGATACTATGGTTCTATCCAATCAACAATCCGCCCTAAGCCATGGTTTTTCAAATTTCGTAAAGGCAGCAAAAGAGCTACGTCAACTATCTGCAGATTAAGACTAGGTCATGCATGTACTTCAGTCTTCCTTAATAAAATTCATGTGAGAGACCATTCTATTTGCGAGTGCGGCTTGGATGAGGGTTCTCCGGATCACATCTTTTTTAGTTGTCAAAATTACTCAGTCTCTCTTTATGATATTTTACCTGACTTTATACCTCGCCCTATAAATTTCAAATCCTTACTGTGTTATATTGACTCCCCATTTATCCAACTCTTAAACAAATATATAGACTACTTTGACATTAAGTTATAATACCTAGCTCAGTGTAATTATATATCTGTAGTTGTAAATGTGTATTGTGTTTGTAATAACTAACAATGTCTATGTTGTGTTTGTGTCTCCAATCAATGTGGTTGTTTCAGGAGGTGGCAAATATCCCAATAAAAGTGGTAGTAATCGCTCACTGCTAAATAATCACCAACATACAACAATACTCCAACGTGTCTTAGTCACTACGTAGACATTGGCGAAATCCCATTGCCCCAAGCAAAGGGCAAAAGCCATTATATAAATAAAAAAAAAAAAAAATACTGTAACATCTAAACATATAATAAAATCGTAGGAAAGTCAAAACTGTACATTGAATATTTTTTTAAAAGAATACTTGGGGCGTGATCTACAATCAATATCGAAGCCAAAAATATAGTTTTTAGAATTTTTGTCTGTTTGTCTGTATGTATGTCCCAGGTAAACTCAAAAAATAACTGCATGGAATTACTTCAAATTTTGCATGAATATTACTAACAGGCCGAGTCAACATATAGGCTACATATTATCACGCTATCACCTAAGGGGGAGGAGCAGTGTGGAGTAAATGAACAGAACGAAACAGCTAGTATATAATAAACTCGCAAACACAGAAATACAAACAAACAATACCCAAATGGTGAGTATAAATAAAACAATGTATCGAGAAATGTCCATTTCTTTTACTTTTTTAGTATATTTAGTTTTAATTCACTTTAGCAGTTTGTATTGTTACACATAAAGTGGTTGAGCATTCAAAAGTTTACAATTTGGTTATTATTGTTATTACAATTAATAATTATATTGTTAATTAACAACGATTTACTGCTATATTTTTTAAGATTTCATTTTTATAACATTGATTGGTGATGATGTAATAAGTTATACAAAATATGCTACTAATATACATACTTCCTGTACATCAATCTCATACTTAAATTTGTAATTAACCAACAAGTAGATGACTCTCCTGATGGAAAGAGACAACAATCGCCTATAAACACCAAAGATGATAATGGTGCGTTGCTGTCTATGTGATGGGGTCTTAATGCCTCATGTTTATGCTTACCAGCTACCTTTCCCAAACTGGAACACGGCAGTGACAAGCACTGATGTCATTGCGGCAAGAATAGGTAAGGCAGTGAGAGCAGACCCAGGAGAGACTTAGTAGAATTCTTCCACCTTGTAGTCACGATGGTAGTGACTCGCATAGCCAATCGTCCATGATTTACGCACCACCTGGCAGAACGTAAAAAGGGGCCGGCCACCACTGTTTACATTAAAGTGAGGTTAGTTTTGTTTCATAGATATCATGTAATATCTACTTTTTTAATAAGAGCGGTATTATCTTGAAAAGCTTATTTCGAAGAGAGGAAAACTATTTAAAGTTTAAATTGCGTGAGTAATTAAAGTAAAATAAAAATAAAAACATTGTTTTGTAACTTACCTTGAGCAGCACCAAAAGTGCTACCTGCATTTGTAGTGGGTTGGCCAAAAGTAAAACTCATTATTAATTTCTTCACGAATTACAGTATTTGCCGAGTTGAGAAAAATAATCACGATGACATAAAGTTAATGGTTTTTATCTCTCGTAGAGAGTATTATATTCTTTGGTTTTTATTTTCAAATATATTGTAAAACGTTAGTCCGTTTACCATTGCCGTATTTTAATTTCCAATTTTGACAAATGACCAGTGAATTGACAGATGACTGTTAAGCACAGAATAATTCACCCCTAAGTCCTAACCTCCGTTAGGGGTATATTGTTCTGTGCTCCTAACGGAGCTTGTAAAGGAATAGAGATAACAGTGGCTGGTGTGCGATTGTGAGAAGTGTTAAACGAAATCATTCGATATGACGATGTCTCGGAAGTCGGAATATTTCGATTGTAGTTATAGTGGTTACGAGAAAGTTATATGTAAGTTCCTTGAGTAGTTATTTAATTACGAATCGTGATTCGACTTATTACAAGAATTTTTAAGCAAACCCAAACATTAGATTCGGTCGTTCCTAAGATAATTTAATTATAAAAATAAATTATTATTGGCAATGGAATTCGAATTACTCTTGTGTAGTTAGCAAACGATAAACTTATAGGAAACGTTTCTTCGCACTGTAATAAATGTTAGCAACCACGCTTAACGACAAGAACTAAACTCAAACTCTTTTATTCTGTAGAAGTAGGTGAAGGAGTTAAATGTGAGCTGGCCAGATGTGTGGCGCACCTGTGTTATGCACCTGTTACTGTGAGATAATGATGTCATAACAACAATGGACAAAATATATAACGAAGAGTGGTATAAATAGGCAGGGATATCATGTTTTAGAGTCATTGTAATTCTATCGCTTCTTGAGGGCGTTACTTTGCCCAAAAATTATACTGTGCATGTAAAAGTGAATCAAGTCTTTTATTCGGCTGCATTGCTCTCCGTTAATCTAAAAGAAACGTTTCAGAAAGATAACTATTATTATTGCTTCTCATGACGACAATATGCCTGCTCTTGTCTATTAACTTGGGGACCTTCAAGAAACGAGCTTATTCATTCTTGAAAGGCCAACAACGCAGCTGCAAGACCCCTGGTATTGCAGATGTTCATGGGAGGTGGTGATCACTTATCATTAGGTGCACCGCCTGCTCGTTTGCCCCCATACTATAAAAAAAAAGATAAACTAACCCGTCAATTTATCAATAAAGGGGTCTAGATCACACATTTTATTTTCTTCTTTTATTATATAGGTACGCTTTATACAATTACTTATAACCGAGAAGCAGTTTGGCCGAATAAAACACTTTAATAACTTTAATACGCACAGTATAATTTTTGGGCGGAGTAACGCCCTCAACAAGCGATAAAATTACAATGACTCGAAAACATGTTATTCCCGCCTATTTATACCATTCTTCGTTATATATTTTGTCCATTGTTGTTGTCACGTCATTATCTCAAAAACAGGTGCATAACACATCTGGCCGGCTAGTACTTGTCGTTAAGCGCGGTTGCTGACACTTGGCCATTATGCGTAGCCCGTGTCCAACTCATCTCGCTTCGTTTTTCGGCAGCAGCCTCGAAATTGTAAAATAGTTCGAGTTGTGGCAGTCTCACTTGTACTTCACTTTGCTTAGTATACTCCAGTTAGTTTCCTTCGATTATTGTGGAACATGTAATAAAATTGTTATTAACATTTAAGAGATCTAATACTAATTATTTTTTTTCTTGAAAATTTTATTTAGTGACCACTGAATACAGGTATTTACATCACACTTTACAGCTTTGTTTTATACTATACTCGATTTCGGTTTCGACAGGAACTGGAAAAGAAGCTGAAGTTTCGGTTTCAGTTTTTGCTGAAAATCCGGTTTAGTCGGTCACTATTTAGTATGATTTGCCCCCCCCCCCCACCGCTGTTCAAAACCTGGATACGCCCATGCTTGCATTAAAATGCTATGTGATCCAGTCTACGCACACAATATAAATTAGAAGGCCGTGTGATCAAGTACATACTTAAAAGTAGACAGTTGTGACATTAGTATAAAACAAAGCTGTAGAGTGTGACGTAAATTCCTATATCTATTCAGTGGTCATATACTAAATAAAATTTTCAAGAAAAAATATTTAATATTAGATCTCATAAATGTTAACAACATTTTTGTTACATGTTCGAGAATAATAGAAGGAAACCAGCTGAAGTATACTAAGCAAAGTGAAGTACAAGTGAAACTGCCACAACTCAAACAATTTTACAACTTTGAGGTTGCTGCTGAAAAACGAAGGACACAGACCACGCAGGATGGCCGAGTGTTAGCAACCGTGCTTAACGACTAGTACTAGCCGGCCGGATATGTGGCGCACCTGTGTTATGTACCTGTTATTTTGAGACAATGACGTTACAACAACAATGGACAAAAAATATAACGATGAATGGCATAAATAGGAGAAGATAATGTTTTCGATTAATTGTAATTCTATCGCTTCTAGAGGGCGTTACTCTGGCCAAAAATTATATTGTGCGTGTAAAAGTGATTAAAGTGTTTTATTCGGCCAAACTTCTTCTCGGTTACAGACAAGTAACCTTAAAAAAAAAATAAGTCAACATAAAAATTATAGAATTTTATCAAAAGTTAACATGTTGTATGATCTTCCATCAGAAGTAGCTTATGTGCCCACCGTTATGCAAAACATACAAGTTTAAATAATAATAAGGACATTTATTACAGTCATCAATACAATTCTTGTTACATTCATACAATGTTATATCTAGGCCTAGGTACAAAAGGTACAGGGTTCGCATCCGGTGAAAGTAGCAGTCTGACGTTGACATTAGCTCGTCGCCAGCGATTCCACATTACGTAGTGGTCCTTCCAGAGTAGGTAGACCGTCACAGAGTAACCGCATAGAACTATAGCCATAAAAAAGTCCATTGCGGTTTCAGTTATCCTGTGTGATATTCCTGAAAAACGAAATATTATGAGAAATGTTGTCTGTTTCGGATTTAATTTGAACTATTAATATTTTATTTTTTTTTAATTAAAGAGAGCCATCTCCTTATTTGCTAACCTATGACGCGCTGTAATTGGGAGAAATAGTCAAAAATACATTCATAGCCATTGTTTTGTAGGAAAAACATATTTTTGTTTTACCTTGAAGTATGTCAATCTTAAATACTTTAACATGAACCTGATCTACTCTGATCTCGATTTCTCCTGATTTAACCGCTGGTTCAGTGGTTGGTGATTGTGGCTATGCAATTGGGGGCTCGAGTTTAACTAAGAAAGGTATAAGCGTTTGTGCAGGGCCGCATTAGCCAATAGGCAAATAAAAGAAATATCTAGGGCATCACGTATTTGGAGGCAACAGAAACCGCAAAAAGAAAGTATTTTACTATAAAAGTAATTGAAAATCAGCGCGTTTTGAATTGACTAAACTCTAGTCACTAGAGTATGGATGTTCGGGATCATTCAATTAGGGTGTAGACAGACGGACTGCATTTCAACTGCAATGCGACTGCTAAATGGCAGTTCAGATGCAGTTTGAATGCAGTTGACACGACTGCAATAGAACTGCAAACCAAATGCGCAGTTCGATTGCACTTCAATTGCAGTCGGCATGCAGTCGTGTGAACTGCACACCGACTGCAATCGTGCTGTTCACACGACTGCAATTAGACTGCGCATTTGGTATGCAGTTCTATTGCAGTCGTGTCAACTGCATCTGAACTACCACTTAGCAGTCGGATTGCAGTTGAAATGCATTCCGTCTGTCTACACCCTTATGTCTATTAGCCATCGTCCCGTGATCGAAATTCGACCAAACAACAAAATCTCTTTTAAATTTCACAACAGATTTTAGTATAGTACACATGTGTATATTATGATGAATGTCAAATAAATGTAACATATGTATAGTTTATTAAAAAATAGAGCCTCTGTGGTCTAGTGGTCCAGCGTTGGCGTTGACCACATGAGGCTCCGGGTTCGATTCCCGGGTCGGGCACATAAAAAAGAAAAGTGTTTTTTCAGTTTTCTGATAAACACAAAGTTGCCCGGGATTGGAAAGTGCCCGGTTGGCGATAGGCTTGCCACCTATCACATTTGTGGGACCAAGTATCGGCTAATCGTGGGTGCACTTGTTGTACCTCTGCCTACCCCTTCGGGGATACGGGCGTGAAGATACTATAGTTTATTCTTAATCATTTATTGTGTTTCTCATGCATATTATATAAAAATTTTAGATTTCCTCACTCCTCCGCCATGTAAATTTTAACTGTGTTAAATTTCATAGCTACACCTCCGCTCGCGTAATTATCCTAAAAAAGTGGTACAAATTTTTTACTTCACATTATAAAAATCTCACTGTAAAAAGTACCTACGTTATTTTTTAACATTGGTACTAATTTATTTATGGATATGGGGCACAGTATGTATCGCTTAGGGCATTTACTATTTAGTATTAATCCGGCATTGCATTTGTGAGTTAATCACCCAGATTTGAAATACAAACACTATATCTTTTAGTTTTGTTTTTTTTTGTCATAAGATAGCAAACAAGCAGATGGTTCTCCTGATGGAAAGAGTCAACCATCGCCTATAGACACCAAATGTATTAATGGTGCCTTGCTATCTTGTGGCGAGGTCTAATGCCATATGCATAAGTTTACCAGCTACCTTACCCTCTAAACCGAAACACGATAGCGACAAGCACTGACGCTATTGCGGCAGGAATAGGCAAGGCGGTGGTAACAGACCCGGGCGAGACAATACAGAACTCTACCACCTAATAGCCACGATGGTAGTGACTCGCATAGCCAATCGGTCGTCTTTTACGACATGCCTGGCAGAACGGCAGTTGATCTATTCTTCAAAGGAGCCCGAAACCAACAGGTTATTAATCATTAAGAAATAGGAGCAGCATACTTTGAACTGAAATGTTTTCACAGAACTTTTTACCAATAAAAAGCTAGAACAGTTAATATGGATAAAAGTATCGCGTCAGACGAAATAAAACACTGAATGGAGTACACACCCGGGACAGTAAGCCAATGTAAACCCGAACTAACCGGCAGAGTAGTCTTAACGTTAATTTAGTGCGGGATAAGGGTTCGAAAGAACTTTGATTACTTTCAACATTGGGGAGGTATCCTAAAATTAGCCTTTTCTCGTGAAATAACTTATTGTTTTTATTTTTAGTTTATCATTGCTTATGCTTTTACTAAAAAATAAATAAAAGGTTTATTATAGTGAGATTAATATTAGACATTAGATTCGATTTTAAAATCACACGTCTCAATTAATTTCGTTTTAACTGAGTATTTCAGTGTTTTGCCCACAATTAAGTTATCTTAGTTACCTATTATATACCTAGTACTACTTGGCTTTGCCTTGTCGTGGCGGGGAGGAGGTTCAGTACCTGGTATGCAACCCAGCATTTTGGGGAAGCTAATTGGACTGAGGAGGGCGCTCTTGAACACTTCTTATTAGTAGAGGGGTGTAGATGCGCAGTGCTCTGCGCGTACAAGAGGGATATTTGGCCAGCCGACCTTCGGGTCGTGGAATGCGGGCCTACAAGGCTCGCGGTGGTGCTGCTCTAACCTGCGCAGAGAGTCCTCACACTTTATGGAAGTAGGAAAAGGTTTTTTAACTTCCCGCTACGTATGTAAATTAGGAAGTTACTGATTTTACCCCAATTTTCAAAAATCGAGTTTTCACCAGATCCATAAGTTTTGAGGTCCCAGGAACCTTTCACGTCTATTTTCACGATGACGTCAGTAAGTCTGTATGTATGTGTGTGTGCGTGTGTGTGTGAATTCGTAAACATCTCATAACTTTTGAACGACTTGAGCGAAACGCGGTTGATGGCATTAGATTGGACTCCGCTCTACTTAGACTTGCTGAAAATTTAAATTAATTCAGTCCAGGAGATTATGGGGAAATTTTGAAAAACCTCCAAAAACTTTTTTGGCGAAACAGTATTTTTTAAAGTGTTTTTCACTTTTCTTATAAAACACAAAGTTGCCCGGGATTGGAAAGTGACCGGTTGGCGATAGGCTTGCCACCTATCACATTTGTGGGACCAAGTATCTTCGGCTAATCGTGGGTGCACTTGTTGTACCTCTGCTTACCACTTCGGGGATACGGGCGTGAAATACTAGTATTTTTTTAATATAATTTCCAGATTATTGTCTCAGTCATATTTACATATGTGTAAATATTATATTTGAAAGAAACAACCATCACCTATAGACACCAAAGATTTCAATGGTGCGTCGCTGTATTATGTCAGGTTTTAATGCCACATGCATAAGTTTACCGGTTACCTAACCTTTCAAATTGGAACACGACAATGACAATGCCAGTCCCGGGCGAGACAATGTAGAACTCTACTACCTAGTAGCCATGATTGTAGTGACTCGTATAGCCAATTGATCATCTCTAACGAACTGCCTGGCAGAACGGCAAATGGTTTATTCTTCAAAGGGGGCAAGAACTAACATGGTGGGTAAGACAGTGGTAGTAAACACTGGCTGCAAGCAAGACGGTGCTGACATGAATAATAAGGAACATAAACCTCTTTATTTTCGAGAAGAAATCGCCGGAGCTACAATACTTACTTAAAAAAACTTTATAAATTTGTAGTTATCACCTACATGTTCTTTAAGACAACAAAAACAAACAAAAACAAAAAAAAACACGCACCTTCACCTTTTCTAGCCGCATTGAGCTTACCAAAATTGTTACCCTCTATCACAAAATATTGCGTTCCAACAATGCATACAGCGAGAAGACCCGCAGTGACAGTTGACAGCAACCAGAAGATTAGACAGTCCGACTGAAAGAAAAAATATATTAAACTGGCTTGGTTTGGTTAAAAATTACGAATATCCGTATTATTGATAAACAATTGTGTGCGCTAAACATCAATCGCACAAGGACGGAACCTGCATCATAACGTAGATCTTGCAAACCTTTAGCTCTTAGTAGCCTTGAATTAAAATTATTGAGTATTCGTTATTCATAATCAAATGTTTTTATAAATTAATACTCAAAACACGGAGGAACACGGGCGCGCAATTCTGTTCACCTAGCACACTAGCGATGCGATGGGGCGTAGCGCACCGGACCGGATGGCATCGCATTTACCGAAATCCGCCCCGAATCCCGATGCGCTTCGCCGTGCCGTTATGTGCGTTAGTTCATATAAAATGTATGATAGCGATCTAGGCGGAGTTTTGCGACTCGGTCCGGATTCTAGCGGCCTGCCAGTGAGCTCGATCTTAGTCAGCGCTTTGGGTTGCCACCCGTACTTTATAATAAAGTATTGTTCTTTATTTTGAATTAACGTACTTTATACTTTCTAAAGGCAATAAAGTACGTGAAAATACTTTATTTTACTCGTATTATTTCGGTTTAAAGGAACAAAAACTTAATCTATTTTTTTTGTAACAGAAATAATACTGACCAGTTTTAAGCATCATCTTAAACGTATTTTTTGTATCATTTCACTTTACTTGATTTTTTGTTGTATGAAAATAATGATATTGAATATATATAAAACTCTCATTTATAATTTTTTTTTAAGATGCATCTAGAGACTGGACGAAACTAATTGGTGAAAAGCATTGTTAGATATTGCTAGAAGATACAAAAAATATGTGTGGTAAACGAATAGCACAGCTAATAAATAATACTTTATTTTTCAATTTTGTGCTTTGTTATTTAACCTTAAAAAGAAAATGTACTCTATTTTTTCAATTAAAAGGTGGCAACCCTATTAGCCTTATTCTGTCTCGATCACTATCACGTCTATTGCTACGTCGTAGTCAATACGATAGATTGAGCGCTAATCTACAGAAATGCTAAATCAATTTATAACAACACCATACAATCATTTTTGGTTTACCTACCAAAAATGATTGTATGGTGTTGTTACAAATTCCTTCGAACAATGTATTTTTCCGAGATTAAATGTATCTGAAGTCCTATACCAGGTCATAATTTATTATTTATTTATTGAATTATCAACTTAAGATACAGTACTTAATTTATGTAATACAAATTTGGTAATGGGTACTATCTAACTGTTCTTGTAATAACAAATAATCACAGTATGCTCAATAAGATGACTTGTTGCTTAAGTACTAGGTAAACATAAATTTTAAAAGAAAAACTAACCAATCGGCGTACCAAAATTACTTCTAATTGATCAAGTAGTTACGTAAACATCTAAATAAATAACAATACAATTATTTACTTTTTTAGTATCTACATATTAGTGGGAAGTAATTTGGTGCACTTATATAGTAGGTAAGTTGTATTAGTTCGGAAACTCTGTTGTTTATTTTACTTTATCGTTCAGATTTCTATGTATATCTACGAAAAACTAAAGTTTTAGCACTAACAAAGTTTGCATGCTTTAATTTAAGGTCTCGTCGAATGGCGACGCGACGGATCGCGCGATATTCTAATTTCTGAGTATGTCAGAGCTATTTATTTATTTATTTATACATCTATATACATATAATAAAATCGTAGGAAAGTCAATGTATGTCCAGGGTAAACTCAAAAAGTACTGCATGGATTTACTTCAAATTTTGCATGAATATTACTAACAGGTCGGGTCAACATATAGGCTACATAATATTATCACGCTATCACCTATGTATGTGGGAGAAGCATGCGGAGTAAACGAAGTCCGCGCGGACGAAGTCGCTGGCAACAGCTAGTATTATATACTACTAGCTGTTGCCAGCGACTTCGTCCGCGCGGACTTCGTTTACTCCGATAATATTATGTAGCCTATATGTTGACCCGACCTGTTAGTAATATTCATGCAAAATTTGAAATAAATCCATGCAGTACTTTTTGAGTTTACCCCGGACATACATACAGACAAACAGACAAACAGATAAACAGATAAACATACAAAAATTCTAAAAACTATATTTTTGGCTTCGATATCGACTGTAGATCACGCCCCAAGTATTCTTTTAAAAAAATATTCAATGTACAGTTTTGACTTTCCTACGATTTTATTATATTATGTACTTATAGATTAGATTAGCGACCGAGGCAGCGTTGGCGGTGGATGTATTAAATTTTTTTAAATGGCGCTATCTAAGGTGGCATGTTGTTGCGTTGAATCAAGTGCATTCTTAGCTCAATATATATACGAGCATTAGATTAGAAGTGCATCCATTCAACAAAAAAGAGGAAAAAAATGTGGCAAATTCCACACTCTTAATTTTCAATACAGATACTACTAGAAACAGATGATGTTTTGACATCTATACAATAGGTTTGCTGAGCACTTTCCTAATAAATTGTTCAATATTACAAACTCTACACCCGAAAAAAACATTTTGTTTTGGTCGCGCGATATCAAATGCGTCCCCCGTTTTCACTGGTCGCGCCCACGCGTGTTGTGGCCACCTCGATATTCGATACTAGCTTGCTAGCTAATTGTTAGTTCATTTGCTTTATTCGCTCTTTACATCATGCATCATGATCGCGGGTTACTCGGTTCTTTTTGCAGTTCGCATTGCCGGTAGCTATGGCATATGTGCACTACAGCCGGGGGAGCCAGCGGACTGTATATCTGGTTCTTCTTCGACGCGCCACCAGCCGCAGTGCTTTTTGGTTGAGCCGGGTGTCGCCGAGAAGAATAAATCGAGACCACAACTATTCGTTGCAAAGGTGCTTTATTGTAACGAAATAGACTTTATCTATAAAGCTAGCACCGTTGCAAATGTTCCTATTGTATGGGAAGAGAGAGCCAGTACTTGCCCTAACACTGCCCTACTCTAAAGCCGGTACCCTATATGTATTTACTAAAGCCCAGGAACTTGTCTGGGAAACTTATTGAGTCGTAACGAAACTGTAACTTGATCGAAACGGAACTGATTGTATGGCCACGCTCTCCGATATTTATAGCGCGCGGCCAGACGGGCGGCGTAAATCGACAAAGACAAATGGCGCCAGGTGTGGCGCCACAATGTCTGGGATTTGTTAAAATCCTACTTTTCGTAATCTAATCTTAATAATTTTATCTTAGGTAGCTTATCCTACCTCTAATTACCTAGTGTGGCCCTCTAGCGAGTGCAACGGTACTACCTTTTTACAATTATAAACGAAACAAAGTACATAATGCCCTAAGACCTACCGAAAACTAATTACAATGTGTTATTTCTTATTTATATACAAGGATCTAACACAAATAAACTTACATAATAACAAACAAGAGTGTTATATACATTATACGTTCTTACAGGACCTCGGAAACTCTTACAATTACAGAGTTGTACGCCTTTTCAGGTCGTACTAGCCTGTTAACTATCTTTATATACTCGAAAAGTGCGTAAACATGTGCCTAAGGCTTATACTTACATTGTACATACTATTTACAATCGATAAACATTCATTTTAACAAAGAATTTTGCACGCTCGTAGTCTTCTCGCACACCCCCTAAGGGGATGCGGGGAAACGGTTTCAGGGCGAGGCCCCATAACCGTGGTTTCAAACGCGCTAGGTAAACACCTAGCGGTCATTGGGTTACCATTTTAGTGGTAATGGACTTAAAAAGTTGGCCATAGTAGGGAATTGGATGGGAAAGGGTATCACCGGTTCTTCACGCCGCTCCGCGCAGGTCAGCCGCTCTGGGTGGAACCCGCTGGTGGGAAGCCCGGCAGGCGACCAGCAGCGAAAGAGGCGACTCTATCAAGTGATACCCTTGGGCATCAGGGAGGTTAGTGGTATATCCCGTGGGTATTTTGGTTTGTCCACTGATGTTGCTTGCCAGGGCGCCAGTTCCCTGATGTGCTGATGATCTGACGCTCCGGCTCTATCAAACATCTTCGTTGCCAATCGGGTTATGAACTCGGTAACAGATTCCATCCTCAGGTCTCTTGATATTATCGAGTTCTTGACATAGCGTGGTGCTGCAATGATTTGTCTTAGAATCATATTCTGTTGGGCTTCAATGTGCTGTCTTCTGATATTGCTAACTAGTTGGTACCAGGCAGGCGCTGCATATGTTAGGCGTGAGCGGATATACGTCTTATACACTGCTAGCTTCTGCCTGGTTGGTAGCTTAGATGTTAATACTGGTTTCAATTTGGCTGTTGCAGCTTTCGCTTGGTTCACGACGTGTCTGACGTGCGGACTCATTTAGAGGGTACTGTCTATGTAAACTCCGAGATATTTGCAAGTCTTCTTCCACTCAATTTCCTCATCTCGGAGTTTCAATTTTGGTAGCTTGCAGTCACGGATTCCCATCTTCATGGCCTGCGTCTTACTGACGTTAACTGATAACCTCCATTTGGCTAGCTAATCATTGAGGTTATCTCTAATAGAGGTGCTTACAAATGCGGCGTCGTCCGCGAATAGCGCCAGAGTAATTTCATCAGACGCTGGGATGTCATCTGTGTAACAGCTGTAGAAGGAGGGCGACAGGCAACTGCCCTGTGGTACCCCCGCCTTTATGGAGTACTCCTGTGACAGGGTTCCATCCACTGCTACTCTGAACCTTCTGTCTTGCAGGAATGATTGAATCACTCTGACGATTCTTCTGGTCAGTCTGTGCGTAGATAACTTGAATAGCAGACCGGGATGCCAAACTCTGTCGAAAGCCTTCTCCATGTCATTGAACACCGCTATTGCGTTCTCTTTTTTGTTTAGCGCGTTTGTAAGGGTGTGGATAACTCTAGCCAGCTGTTGTGTCGTGCTATGGCCTGCACGAAATCCAAACTGTTCTCTTCTAGGAGTAAAGTATCGGTTTATGTGTTGTAATAAAAGCTGTTCGAACACCTTAGAGATTGATGGTAATAGTGTAATGGGCCTGTAGCTGGAGGGGATCAATATGAATTTTGCACTTTTCGGGGTTTTCGTAATTCTGGGTAACCGCATATAAATACAATCTCGCAAGAGTCGACTCGTAATTTGTCGACTGCGTGGAACCCCTTTTGATCGTAATATGCCTTTAGGCAAACAACTTAACTACATAAAGCTTTATTATCTCTGTACAACAAAGCTGTATGTAGGTCTTAGGGCGAATAAAAGACGAAAACGAACATTATTTATTACAAAAAACTTACGAACTAAACGAAATATACAATTTATCCTGCCTTAATATATATTTACATTAAATATTCACATCGAATATGTCTGTGCTGCACAGCATACTTCACACAGTTTCCTTACACCTACACAGCCGTTACAGCTATGACGCGGACAGACAGACTAATAGACTAATAGAGAGAGATAATTTTTACATATCAAAAATAAAAGCTGGTGTCAAGACTGTCCGCAAATGGCGCTATATATGGCACTCGGTTTCTCTGCCTACATAGTAAGGCATTTGGTGTGCAGATGTGTATGTATATTTTAGGGGTTTTCGTTGATCGCATGTAAGTTAAAAGTATGTAAATATATTAAGTAATGTTTAAAAGTGTATTAGGTAGAAAAAATTTAGTACGAGAACGCTTTCTAAAGAAACTGTAATTTAATTCACTTTCCCAATTTACATCTTCAAAATTGTCGTCCCGAAATTTTCCTTTTCAGAAGCGTAAACAGCCTTGTCGTAATTTAATAAATTATTGTACAGACAAATTCAA
The DNA here is from genome assembly GCA_036924255.1 of Apodemia mormo. Classification (NCBI taxonomy): domain Eukaryota; kingdom Metazoa; phylum Arthropoda; class Insecta; order Lepidoptera; family Riodinidae; genus Apodemia; species Apodemia mormo. The sequence goes on along the minus strand of JAUPFN010000024.1, from coordinate 12,395,647 downwards.
TATGCTCGTGTTTTGACTCATCAAATGTCAGACGCCATATTTGAGGGGAAAGCGCCATCTTGTGGTCAACTGGATGAAATATTATAGGTACACTTTGTGACATACGTGGGAATAATTAAGGAATTCCAGAACTCATAAGGGTTAAACATCATGGAAGGGTTTTGCATGAGAGCATTTGTTACAGGGAATTTATGAACATGCCAATACATTACAAAGCTCCTAATTAATTTTTTCACATAAACTTTATTTTCTTTATGTTTAAAGGTCAAAATTTACTTGACACTTTTAAATTTTAATTCAAATATGTTTTTCCGTACATGTAAGTATTTTTTATCATATTAAGATAACAAACAACTAGATAGCTCTCCTGAAGGAAAGCAACAATGGTTGCTATAGACATTAAATATGGTAATAATACGTCGCTTTTTGAAACCAGTGTTTGAATGTTGGGTGCATTATTATTTAATGCAACTTCCCTTAACGTTAATAGTAAAAAGTACGGAATTACAATACGGATTTTTGAAAATCGAGTTTTCACTAGGTTACTCCACTTTTTGAAGTCCTAGGAATCTTTTAAATTATATATAGTATGTATATATGTATGTGCGTGTGTATGTATGTTAACCTCTCATAACTTACGGACAGATTAACAGATCGAAACGTGGTTGATGGCACGGTTGATTCGATTGGATTTCTCCAAACTTAGGCATCCTAAAAATTTGAGCATATACGACCCTACACTACATATATTTTGAGGTTTTTCAAAAATTTCTTAAAATAAATGTTGAGAAAAAACCTCAAAAAAGGAAATAACGGCCAAACAATGTTTTTTTAAATAACTTTAAGATTAATATACTAAATAATAACAGCATTCAAATCAGCTCTTTTCAAAAGTGATAGCTTTTCAAAAATTAAAAATAGATTGCTTACTTAGTAAATTTGCATTACTTAATATTTTTAAAATAACTTTCAAGCTAATATACTGACTTATTTAAAAATCTAGTTAGCTCTTTTATTTCAAAAACTGCGTCAATACCGTAAACCGAATTTAAAGCGTTTGATTTCTTCGGGATTTATCAATGAGGAAAATTATTTAAAAAGTTTTTTTTGCAATTTTTCGATATTTTTTAACTAATAAAACAATTTAGAGCTCCAAAATTGCGTTGAATGGCATCCAAAAAATCAAAATCGTTTATAATTCTGAAAATATATATCTTTTTGAAAATTAAAATACCGTCATTTTTACAAACTTTGGATTTTTACAAACTTGAATTCTAAAAAATTTATGCTTAGGTACAATGTTTGCTTCTTTGGGCTTAAAATATCTTGATTTACCGGGAAGTTTCAGAGATGGCCTGCAGAGTTAACCGGTTTATTGTTTTTTTTTACACTAGGAAAAATGTGATTTATCATGTACCTATTTTTTATATCAATGTGTACCTATTTTATTGTGAGTGAATTGTTCACTGTCTGAAATCTTCTTGCAAGTGCAAATACCTAAGAAGGTGGTAAGTTACATCCCAATCGAATGAACTAAATACTCCTTACTACTACTATTCCTACGGAATGAAATATTAAAAAAGTAATAAATTTGAATGTTAGGGTGTTTCGCTTCGCTAGGTGATAGATTTCTGCAACATTTTATCTGTTTTAGTACCATCATCTGTTCTCATGTATAATAGCATCGATGTTCGTTATTTGTCTTTTCAAAACTATATCTTATTTATTTCTTCTGTCTTATATACTAAACTACCAACTATTCCTTTTCTCATCCATAATAGCATCGGTGCTCGTTATTTGTTTTTTAAAACTATATCATTTTGCCCGTGTTGCGTCCGGGCTCCTTTGAAGAATAGACCAACTGCCGTTCTGCCAGGCCGGTCGTAAAAGGCGACCGAGTGGCTTTGTGCGTCACTATCATCGTGACTACTAGGTGGTAGAGTTCTGCATCGGCTCAACCGGGTCAGGTACCACCGCCTTACCTATTCCTGCCGCAATAGTCGCTGTCGTGTTCCGGTTTGGGGGGTAAGGTAGCCGGTAAACTTATGCATGTGGCATTAGACCTCGCCACAAGATAGCAACGCACCATTAACATCTTTGGTGTCTATAGGCGATGGTTGACTCTTTCCATCAGGAGACCCATCTGCTTGTTTGCTATCTTATGATATAAAAAAAAAAATATCATTTATTTCTTCTGTCTTATGTACAAAACTACCAACTATTCTTGTTCTCAATTATAATAACATCGGTGCTCGTTATTTGTCTTTTTGAAACTATATCTCATTTGTTTCTTCTGTCTTATTTAAAACGATATTTCGTTGGTACGGCCTACTGAGACATGAAGTGAGATTTTATATTCAAATAAGCCTCTACAGGCACGTTTGCCGTTTTGACGGGAGAACAATTTTGTTGGCGGCCACATATTGATATCAGACATTCTTCCCCCTGCGGGCTTGCCCTTTTTATATATCCATTTATTTTTAACAAAATATTACAGTATTTAAATTTTTAAAGATTTGATTATACAAAAAGTATCACCTTGAATAGCTTAAGTGTAAATCATGTTGAGAAGTTTAAATAGGTACCTGGGGCATTATGTTACTTAAGGCCTTGAAGAGAGCGCAGATGTTTAGTGGTCAGAGACAATATATTAAACTCGTAGATTTCGCGGATATTTCTACTGTAATATCGTCAGTTTTTGTCATTGTTGTGTTCCGGTTAGGAGGACAAGGTAGCGGATAGGCTTATGCATGTGGAATTGCTATCTCGCTATACGGATAGCAACGCACCATTGACATCTTTGGCGTCCGCAGGCGATGAGGCAGAGAGTTATCTGGTTGTTTGCTATCTTATACATGTATTTATTTATTTATTGGAAAAAAACAGCTTAAGCCTATAGTTTTCACAAATATACTAATAACATACTATATACTAAATAAATGTATATTCTAAAATGGGTATTTGATAATGTTAATAATATAAAACTATAAAATAGAAAAATGGAATCCTAATAATGACTTAATAGTCACACATAAAAGAGTTTAATAAGAGTTTGCTCGATAGTTCGAAGATGCAAACGGAATATACTTATATACTATTACATTTCCTCTAAGATTTGTTAGGGATATACAATACAACTTCGTGACCCCAGGAACAAACTTTTTTTTGGTTACTAACAAGCTGATTTTGTGAACAGCTTCGTTTTGACGAGACAACCATCTTTTCTATCTTCGAAAAATCTTGAATCGGGTAACTAATAAAAATAGATAAAAATAAAACTTTAGAGTGTTGGACTAAGAAAAGTTTCTACTTTACGTGTAGGACAATGTTACTCTTGAATAACAATAATAATTAACAAGCTGTTGTCAGAAAATTAAGTTGTTATTAAATTGATTAATATCAATTTGAACATCTCATAATTCCGAAACTTTTGAGTGGATGACTCGAAAGAAAAACCATCGAATGTGTAGGACAAAAAAATTCATCGTGTTTTATAATATGATCAAGCGATTTAAGTAAAAAATAATTATTGTTATTAATAAATATTTTTCTTTCACCGAATCAAAATTTTTAAAGCCCCATAACTTTATTATCTACCCAATTTGAGATTTTTCGAAGATATTTTCGAAGGTTGTGTCGTCAGAACGAAGCTGTTCACAAAAATTCAGCTTGTTAGTAATCAAAAAAAGTTTGTTCCTGGGGTCACGGTTTAATAGGGTGTGTTTAAGCGACTATTTGCTATATCCATTAGAATAGTTACATCTACAATATTTCTCCGCACTTCAAGTGGTAAGATGTGATGCCGTGCACAACGGACGAAATAACCGCGATCAAATAAATATATTAGACTTATGTGATAAAACCGTAAAAATCTCCTTTGTATTGATTCAACTCTATTTGTATATATTATAATTTAGATTTACATATAGATATTTGTTTATTATTTCTCGTATGTCAACTTATTTTTATATTAAAGTGTTAAATAAATAAATAAACTACAAGTCAAGGTGAGTATGGAGATGTAAAATTGAAAGCGAGTTTTAGAATAAGATTTAATCGAGGTCCAAAGATAATGTGACGATGTATATAGTATATTCACCATATGGTGAATATACTATAGGTATATAGTATATTCACCAAACATATTGAAAAATATTTTGTGGCGTCATATGTGATCTATGGGGCCAATCGCTTTTGACTTAAATAGCTCTTTGAATACCACCCGATCGCTATGATGGATAAATCACACAGGTGATTGTCCCTTAACGTCAAAACATTTTTTGCATCCGAAAGATGCGACAGGATAGGAAAATTTTAGAAGAGCGCGAAATAGATATATCAATAATACATAAAATATCTGTTCAGTACGTACGTTAAGATTCTCTAGTACGTAACTTGCTTTCATTGATTTGGAGCATGAAGTTCGTGATGTTATGTCGATGTTATAGTAAGATATATACAGCAGATAATGATAAAACTGCAAGGCAGGTGAAAGTAGAAAACAGAATCAAGAGAGGTGCAAAGATAATGTGACCGTGTTGTATCAAGTTCCAAGTACGTACTTAGAAATTAGAAACGTATAGTCTATCCATTTTACCGCCGAACATATTGAAAAATATTTTATGGCGTCATATTTTATCTGTGGAGCTATAAACAATCGCTTTTGACGTAAATAGCTCTTTGAATACCCTCCGATCGCAATCGATTGTTCAAAAACTGTACCAAAAAATTGGCCAAATATGTTTTTTAAAATTAGAAAATAACGTTTGCGTCTAGCGTATCTGTTGGAAACACAATATAATTGGAAAATATTTAAAATATATCTTAACCCCAAATTCCTTACAGTGTAAGCAGAGAAAATCTGATGCATTACACGATCCAGACAGATTTGCTTTGTTTCTTCTAAATTCATAACTTACATCATGTAAATAAATTTCGGGAACTCATCAACTTCGGAATAATTTTGTGGTGCTGGTCCATGAAGCATCGCTCAATACTAGAGTAACATATCATTAATAGAATTCATCCCCTATTTCAGTTTCTTAGGGGAAGAGTTATGAAAAAGTTGCCTATGTTTGACTCCGGGCTTTCAACTATCATACCCTTAAATTTAATCAAAATCAGTTTAGTGGTTTAGCCGTGAAAGCATAACAGACAGACCGATTTATTTATTTTTATTCATTTATACATACATATGGATAGACGTATAGACAGACTATAATGTTTAGTATGTACGGATATGGATTACTATAGATAGTATGGATATGAATGTAGAAGTGTTTTTAAAATTCCAATAATTGAAAATCTGTACACAATGACCTTACGAACCAGTTCTAAAACTTCCCACTAAGTAAAATTATTGAGCTCACAGTTCAAAAATCTAAAGTTTGTTGAAAATGGCACTGTTCTAATTTTTCTTTACGTTATATTATTAACCAATTTCTTATAAGCATTTATACATTTTGCAAAATAGTAATCGCTGAGGATTTTTTTCATATCATAAGATAGCAAACAAGCAGATGGGTCTCTTGATGGAAAGAGTCACCCATCGCCTATAGACACCAAAGGTATTAATGGTGCGTTGCTATCTTATGGCGAGGTCTAATGCCACATGCATAAGTTCACCGACTACCTTACCCTCTAAACAGGAACACGACAGTGATAAGCACTGACGTTATTGCAACAGAAATAGGTAAGGCGGTGGTACCAGACCCGGGCGAGACAACGCAGAATTCTACCACCTAGTAGGCATGATGGTATTGATTCGAATAGCCAATCGGTTGTCTTTTACGACCTGTCTGGCAAATCGCCAGTTGGCCTATTCTTCAAAGGACCCTGGACCGACACGGGAAAAGTAAGTGATTAAGTAATATAACCTGTAGATGACTCCGGTTCCTTGGGTTGCCGAACCACAATCGAAGAGCTTGGAGTACTGTATACCGAGGTGTGCGAATTGCTGGATAGCTATGAACAAATTAAAAATGTATATATTATCTCGCCGGTTTTTATGCAGGATAGGCAAAATGACTAAACGACTCAATGGTTTCATTGGATGGTGAGTTTTATTTACATTTTTTTTAAATATTACTGGAAAAATTACATTTACTGATCTAACCCCAAAGTAAGCAAATTATTTGCTTGTGTTATGGGTGTTAGCCAACGATACTATTACATTTTATAAATACTGTTACATACATAATAAACACACAAACCCAGAAAAATAAACATCTATGCTCATCACACATGTTTGTCCCTGCTGGGAATCGAACTCGAGCGCCCTCGATTCGTAGTTAGTTTCGTTAACCACTCGACCAACAGGGCGGTCAAAATATTATAACATAATATTATATTATTTTTTGCTAGGTGCTACGCCTTTGATTAGTTCGAGTGCGAGTGTTTTATGCAGGTGCTTAGTATTAAGCAAAAAATACGTAAAGACGTCCGCCGTGTTGGTCCCGGCCTCCTTTGTAGAATAGGCCAACTGCTGTTCTGCCAGGCAGGTCGTAAAAGGCGACCGATTGGCTATCGAGTCACTACCATCGTGGCTACTAGGTGGTAGAGTTCTGCATTGTCTCGCCCGGGTCTGGTACCACCGCCTTACCTATTCCTGCCGCAATAGCGTCAGTGCTTGTCGCTGTCGTGTTCCGGTTTGGAGGGTAAGGTAGCCGGTAAACTTATGCATGTGGCATTAGACCTCGCCACAAGATAGCAACGCACCATTAACATCTTTGGTGTCTATAGGCGATGGTTGACTCTTTCCATCAGGAGACCCTTCTGCTTGTTTGCTATCTTATGATATAAAAAAAAAGACACCTGTCGATCAGTGCGAGTGATAAGTATTCAGCGTAGTAAAAGTGAATAGGCGCTTATTACTAATCACTCTCACTGCACAACGGCTGTCTTCACGTATTTTTTGCTTAGTATTTACGACCTGCATTAAACACTCACACTTGCACTAATCAAAGTGAAAACGGGGCTGTAGAGTTCGGCAAAGTCTCGCCCGCGTGCCACCGCCTACTCCTGCCGCAATAGCTTTAGTGCTTATCATTGTCGTGTTTCGGTTTGGAGAATAAGGTAGGCAGTAGACTTATGCATGTGGCATTGCCATCCCGTCGCACGGATAGCAGCGCCCCGGTAATATTTTTGGTGTTTATAGGCGATGGTTTCTCTTTCCATAAGAAGAGCCAACTGCTTGTTTGCTATCTTATGATATATATAAAAAATGTGTAAACGGTTGACCCTACAGGCCATCCCTGAAACTTCCCGCTAAATTAAGGTATTTTAAGCTCAAAAGAGTAAAAACTATAAGCATAGATTTTTTCAGTTCAAACATCATTTTGTTAAAATGGCAGTATTAAGATTTTCGAAAAGCTGTATGTGTAAAAATGTTTTTGAATGACATTTTTACTCAATTTTTGAGATGTAAAATATTGCTTTAGCTAAATAATTGATGGGTTGAAAAATTTCGAAGCAATATCAAATAACATATTTTTCAAAAAAAATTTGTCATTAATAAGTCCCAAACAAATTGACCGATTTTGATCCAATTAACGGTATTTGACGTAGTTTCTAAAGGAGAAAAGCTGATAAGATTTTTAAGTCAATCGGTGTATTATTCTGAAAGATATTTCAAAAATATTAAGCAAATTTGCTAAAAACAACGTAATTTTAATATTTGAAAAGCTGTAACTTTTGAAAATTAGATTCGATTTTAATTTTAGAAACGGCGTTTGACGTAGTTTTTTTAGCGCTAAAATATTGGTTGAAAAATTTCGAAGTTATGTCGAAAAAACACTTTTTTCAAAATTTTTCGTCAACGTTTTCTCCCAAACGGATAAACCGATTTTGATGCAATTTATGCATTAGACGTAGTCTTTTGAGGAATAGAGCTGATTAGTTTTGTACTCAATCGGTATATTAATCTGGAAGTTATATTAAAAAATACTGTTTCGACAAAAATTTTTCAGTGATTTTTCAAAATTTCTCAAAATCTCCAGGTCCGATTTGGTTCAAATTTTCAAGAAGTCTAAGTTGAGCGGAATCCAATCGAATGACATCAACCGTGTTTCGATCGGTCCAGGCGTTCAAAAGTTATGAGATGTTTACATACACACGTACACACATACATACATACATACATACAGACATACTGACGTCATCTTGAAAATAGTCGGAAAAGATTCCTAGGACCTTAAAACGTGGACATCGGGTGAAAATTCGATTTTCGAAATTCGGGGTAAAATCAGTAAGTTCCTTATCTACATAGGTACGTAGCGGAAAGTAAAAACAAGCAACAAACTACACAAATACTAATAGACACGGTGTTGGGCGGGAAACTTGAAGCTTTTTTATTCTTTTTTTTTATTAGGAACTTATGTCACTATAGCGATGACGTCAGTACCATCGGATTAAGCTAAATTTAGATTAAAAAGACGGTTCTAGGCTACTTTTGACGAATTTATACACATTAAATTCTAACTCCTGTTGTCTCCCTGTTGGGGCTCCTTTTAAGAATAGGCCAACTGCCATTCTGCCAGGCAGTAAAAGGCGACCGATTGGCTACTAGGTCACTAATATCGTGGCTACTAGGTTTTTTTTATATCATAAGATAGCAAACAAGCAGATGGAAAGAGTCAACCATCGCCTATAGACACCAAAGATGTTAATGGTGCGTTGCTATCTTGTGGCGAGGTCTAATGCCACATGCATAAGTTTACCGGTTACCTTACCCTCCAAACCGGAACACGAAAGCCACAAGCACTGACGCTATTGCGGCAGGAATAGGTAAGGCGGTGGTACCAGACCCGGGCGAAACAATGCAGAACTCTACCACTTAGTAGCCACGATGGTAGTGACTCGATAGCGAATCGGTCGCCTTTTACGACCTGTCTGGCAGAACGGCAGTTGGCCTATTCTTCAAAGGAGGCCGGGACCAACACGGCGTAAAGCAAAAACTTTGTACCACTTTTAAGACCATTATGCGGTGAAAGAAACGGTGGAGTATGATCTTTTATGATTTAGGCATCTACTAAGGAAGGATTTGTCAAAATTCAATCCCAAAGGGGGTGAAATAGGGGATAAAAGTTTGTATGAAACTTTTTATTTTCTGGACATTTTTGCATGCAAAGTAAATATGCGCGAGCGAAGCCGCGGGTAACAGCTAGTCGCGATATGCGATATAAACGTACATATATCTCCTGACAGCGTTTTTCTTGTAATGTAACTAAAATTTTATGGTTTTCGGATTTTTTCTTATACATGTGCAGTAAGACTTTACTTCTTGCCAAAATTCATAATTCTATAATTGGGTATTTGCATGATTTTTCAATCCATTAAATAGTTATGTCTTATTATTTTTAAAAATTTTTTAAAATTTTTGGAATTTTTTTTTTTTTAATTTATAAACATTTAAACTATTTAACAATAAAAAAATTGTTAAAATTTAAACGTATAGGTAGCTCCCTCTTGCGTATGTGACGTCATTGTGCATATTCCAACTTGAAATTTTTTTCAATAATTTATCATTCGTCGTTTATCATGCATTCAAATGACGCGCCAATAATATGCACAATGACGTCAGACCAATCACATCACGTTTCACGTCACGTGATTTTTACATCATATTTGACCACTTTTATTTATTTATTTATTTAAAAATTATTTGTAAAAATTAAATTTTAATCTTACGTAGGTATTTTATGTGTATCAAAGAATTTATTAACTGAACTTTATTTGAAAAATCATTTTCATGCAAATACCCAATTATGAAATTTGACGTGAAGTCCTACGTCAACGGGAAGTATACAATAAGTTTTGATTCCCTTTTAACATCGCAAAAATCGCAAAATATGCTACTTATATAGGTTGATACCTATACGCGTTCTTGAGAAAAGGGGTCTTGACAGACAGGCGGACGGACAACGGAGTAATCCTATAAGGGTTCCATTTTTTTCTGAAATGAGGCACGAAACCCTAAAAACGCCGGCTGAGTTTCTTCCGCCGGATTATCTCAGTGTGTAGCCGCGTTCCGATTCGGTATTAATCCTAAAAGAATTGACTTTCAAACTCAGTATAAGTATACAACGTTGTATACAATCTTTCACCAGTCAGCCTGTACAGTATGGATTATATTGAGTACATGTAAACTACCCCCGTGTTGGTCTGGGTACCTTTGAAGAATAGACCGACTGCCGTTCTGCCAGGCAGGTCGGAAAAGTCGATATTGGCTTATCACTATCATCGTAACTACTACGTGATAGAGTTCCGCAACGTCTTGCCAGCGTATTTGGTAAAACCGCCTTACCAAATCCTGCTGCAATAGCGCCGATGCTTATTATTGTCGTTATTCGTTTTGAAGGGTATAAAGTAGCCGGTAGACTTATGCAGAAATAACAATCTTATGATCTATACATATAAAAATCAATCCCTATTTTCCTTGGTCACGACATCACCTCTGAATGGCTGGACCAATTTCGGTATTTTTTTTTGTTGTGTTTGTAATTGTAAGGAGAAGGTTCTTATAAAAGAAAATATTAAGAAAATTGCGCGGAAAATTAGAAAATTTAAGAATACTTAACCACCATATAAAGTTTAATGCCATTTTGGCTGCGTGGAAGGATAATCCCATAGTCTTATATAAATTACGTGTCACGTTGTTTGTCCGCTATGGATTCCTAATATGTAAGGCAAAACAACGTGTGCCGGGTCAGCTAGTATAAAAATAAATATTGTTTATGTGTTACCCTACTCGTAGGCGAAATTGCGTGGATCTATTTTCATTATTTCTTTAAATATTACGGCGTGCTGACTTAACTATTATAATATTAAGTAGCCGTTCTCCTGTCGATAATTTGCCGTGTAGTTGGAGAACTTCTTTAAAGAGCTTAACTTGACGCGCGCTGAGCCTCAGCCAAAGTTAGTTTCTTCATAATTACGTGCTCTCTTGATTTATAGGTCAGTTAATATAAAAGCGTATAAATATCCTTATTATTTTAGAGTTCCTCTATTAGAAATTAATTAAAAAAAAACTAGGGTGGTCGTTAAAAATTAAATTTTTTGCGATGCCCCTTAAAAGCTTCCTTATGATGGAAAATCACTGGAGATTTTTTTTCAAATGTAGGTATTTCTGAAACGTATGAATTACTAGCTGCAGTTTTTTGCGAATTCCACGGGATCACCATGGAATTTTTTACGGGATAAAAAGTAGCCTATATGCTATTCCAGGTCATTATCTACCTGTGTGCCAAATTTCATTTAAGTCCGTTCAGTAGTTTTTGTGTGATTGAGTAACAAACATCCATCCAAACTTTCGCATTTATAATATTAATATAGATTTTCACAAAAATGCGATAAATAAATACCAGATTACATATTTTCACAAAAATGCGTAAATAAATTACCGGATTCATACGTAACTGCTCACAGACGTATAAAAAGCCCAAAAATATAAGGAAAATTGAAGCATGAGCTTGAATCAAAATCAAAAAAAAAATCAAAAAATATTTATTTCATACAACAGCTTTTACAACAATTTATAAATGCTTAATATCTACATTTACAAATCGTGCTTATTTATGAGAATTACCAGAGGTTCCCGAACTAAGCTAGGCCTGTATCTCGGGAAACCAGTTTTATTTTTTTTTAAAGTGCTATTATTTACATTTATTTTTAGGGAACTATTACATTATGAGGAAGTATATTGAGCTTCTTATGAAGCTTTCACTTAAAATTCATAACTTAAAATGATAACAATGAAGGTGTTTCATTGTTAACTATTTTAAATCTCAAAAAAATTATTATTTCAAATTTAATAAGATATTTTCAGAGAAAAAAATGATTATACCCAAAAATGAACTTAGATCGTGTTCAGGCATGTGTTGTTTTGAACTAAAAAAATCTCCAGGGTTTTTTCATCATAAGGAAGCTTTTTAGGGGCCGTCGCAAAAAATTTAATTTTTAACGACCACCCTAAAATACTTACATTTCTTTTTTTAGGGAGCTCTATGCGTTAGTAGATTTAGGAATATATCTCGTTATGACTAAACAACAGGTATGACTAGATCGCTTTAAGACTTAATCTCGATATGATTATATCGCATTAGGGCTACATTCCGTTTGGACTAGATCGCCAAAAGACCTGAGTGCTAAGTGTGAGTTTTTCTTTTCGCGTTCGATCGTGAGCGCGTTTCGAGTTTACTAGGAATTTGTATGTGATTTGTACAGCGCCACCTAGTGGTAAACTCGTTTCTCACGTTTACCACTAGGTGGCGCTGTACAAATCACATACAAATTCCTAGTAAACTCCAAACGCGCTCACGATCGAATGCGAAAAGAAAAACTCACACTTAGCACTCTGATAGCGTAACGCATAAGTTGTTTGTTTTCCAAAGTACAGTTACGTCGAAAAATAATCTTAATATTACGTTTTTAGGTTCCCGAAATAAACTAGGAACCCTTACAGTTTTGTTTTTTTTCAAACAGGGTACATAGTGTGGGATATCGTTGGATAGGTTTTTAATAAATATTGTAGGTTTCTGAAAACAATTCTTCAATGAAGGGACTTAATTTTTGTTAGAGTCAAGAGTCGTTCATATAGCAATAGCAAACAAGCAGATGGATCTTCTGATGAAAAGAGAAACCATCGCCTTGAAATGGTGAAAAGAGACACCAAAGACGTTAATGGCGCGTTGCTATCCATGTGGCGGGATGCATAAGCTTACGGGCTATCTTACCCTCCAAACCTCAACACGACAATGACAAGCATTCACGCCGCTGAAGGGCGATGGGGTACAGATAACCGGTATAGATAACCGGTCAAGACGTTGCGGAACTCTACCTCCTAGTAAGTTTGTGTATTTCTAGAAAAAGTTTTTTATTTCCTCCGTGTTGGTCCGGGCTCCTTTGAAGAATAGACCAACTGCCGTTTTGCCAGGCAGGTCGTAAAAGGCGACCAAGTGGCTATGCGTGTCACTAACATCGTGACTACTAGGTGGTAGAGTTCTGCATCGGCTCGACCGGGTCTGGTACCACCGCCTTACCTATTTCTGCCGCAATAGCGTCAGTGCTAGTCACTGTCGTGTTCCGGTTTGGAGGGTAAGGTAGCCGGTAAACTTATGCGTGTGACATTAGACCCCGCCACAAGATAGCAACGCACCATTAACATCTTTGGTGTCTATAGGCGATGGTTGACTCTTTCCATCAGGAGACCCACCTGCTTGTCTGCTATCTTATGATATAAAAAAAAGTAGTTGTACATAAGTTCCACTTTTATATACCATTCAACGTCTAATCAATATTAAGTGAACCTGATAAAAAGGCAAAAGCATATATGGTCTATTTAGGCCTAACGCGATATACCAGCTGTCTAGTCATATTGAGATATAGTCTTAAAGCTACTAACCCAGCTCTATTATTTTCTGTGTATTAATATGTTAAGCAAAAACTTTGTACCACTTTTTAAGACTATTACGCGGTGAAAGAGACAGTGAAGTATGACATTTGGCACCGTTACCGCCCGGCCCCAGCTACCCGCGGCGCGACCTGCGACACGAGATGCGGCGCGGTGAGTCGCGCGACCATCTGGGTATGCCACAGCTCGACTTGTTGCGACCGCGGCCGCGTGCCGCTGAGCTGTCACACCTCGATACTAGTTAGTACCAGGGTCGGATTTTGCAATACTAATTTTACTATATTCCTTTTCAAAGTAGCGTAAGTAAGTAGTAAGTAGCTTCAGCGTAGTAAATATTATCGCAACGTTAGGATTGTACGCAAAAATACCATTATTAGTCGTCGCGGGTCGTTATTACCATTAGAAGTCGCGGGCAACAGCTAGTAAATAATAAATAATAATAATAATAAAAAATAAATGTGTATCGCTGGATAAATTAAACGAATTGAGTAGCTCTTACCCAAAGTAAGCAAATTAATTGCTTGTGTTATGGGTGTTAGTCAACGATACTAATACATAGAAATACATATATAAATACTGGAATATATTTAATAAACACCCAAACCCAGAAATACAAATATCTATGCTCATTACACATATTCTCGTGTATACCGTATTCTGTCACCAAAAATATGAAATGTCAAAAACATGAAACGACTTTGTAACTGGTTTTATGCTTACCTAAATCCACAGAGCTCACAGTGATTTCGACCCACTTGATTCAGCCATCTTTCAAGACACGTGAGGTGAACATTTGCGAGTGATCCTTTACAATTACAAGGTGATATTAATCTACAGAAAAAGAAGAATATTAACATTTATTTTTTATATTATAAAGATAGCAAACAAGCAGATGAGTCTCCTGATGGAAAGTGTCAACCATTGCCTATAGACACCAAAGGTGTTAATGATGCGTTGCTATTGTGTAGCGAGGTCTAAAGCCACAAGCATAAGTTTACCGGCTACCTTACCTTTCAAACCAGAACACGACAGTGACAAGCACTGACGCTATTGCGGCAGGACTAGGTAAGGCGGTGGTACCTGACCCTGGCGAGACAATGCAGAACTCTAACACCTAGTAGTCACGATGATAGTGACTCGCAAAGCCAATCGGTCGCCTTTTACGACCTGCCTGGCAGAACAGCATTTGGCCTATTCTTAAAAGGAGCTCAGGACTAACACGGGGATATTAAGATAACAAACAAGCAGATGGCTCTCCTAATGTAAAGAGAATTCATCGCCTATAGACACTAAAGATGTTAATGGTGTATTGCTATCCGTGTGGCGGGATGAAAATAGGCATGTCTACCAGCTACAATACCCTCCAAACCGGAACACGACAATAATAAGCATTGGCGCTATTGCGGCAGGATTTGGTAAGACGGTGTTACCAAATACGCTGGCAAGACGTTGCGGAACTCTATCACGTAGTAGTCACGATGATAGCGATAAGCCAATATCGACTTTTCCAACCTGCCTGGCAGAACGGCAGTCGGTCTATTCTTCAAAGGTACCCAGACCAACACGGGGGTAGTTTACATGTACTCAATATAATCCATACTGTACAGGCTGACTGGTGAAAGATTGTATACTTATACTAAGTTTGTCAAATCAAAAAAATCAAAAAAAAAAACAAAAAAAGTCAATTCTTTCAGAATTAATACCGAATTGGAATGTGGCCACACACTGAGATAACTCTGCGGAAGGAACTCAGCCAGCGAAATCAATGTACTATGTCGATGAACTCAGCGGGCGTTTTTAGGGTTTCGTGCCTCGTAAGAAAAAAACCTAACTCTTATAGGATCACTCCATTGTCCGTCCGTTTGTCTGTCAAGAACCTTTTTTATCAAGAACGAGTATAGGTATCAACTTATATTTTACGTAGCATATTTTGCGATTTTTACGATGTCATAAGTTATTGTTTCATATTGTGGATACTGTTTATTTCTTATATATAGCTTTTGCCTGCGGCTTCCCTCGCGTTAAATTCATTTTAGGGAAGTGAGGGGTTAAAAAGAGACAAAAAGTGGCATATGTCACTCTCCACCCCTTCAACTATCTCCACTTCAAAAAATCACGTCAATTCGTCGCTCCATTTTGCCGTGAAAGACGGACAAAGAAACACACACACTTTGCCACATATAATATAAGTATGGATTGCGGCACTTCTATCCGTTAGTTATTCAAAGGTTACGGTTTATTTGAATGAAAATGTTTAAATTTTGATTTTGAAGAAAGGTTTCGTGATTTGAACAAATAGTAACCAATCATTTTTTCTTCATTGTTTAAGGTACAGCAATACATGGTAAAAAACTGAAAGTACACTAACCCTCTAAATTGACGATCGTTTGTAACAAAAAAAAATTTGAAATCCTAAAATGAAAATAAAGTTGATCAAAAACATTATTTAAAAAAAATATTTCTTTATCTATACGTGAAGAAATAAATGATTATTTTTCTGGTAATAAGTGTATGAGTATCTACGGAATACGACACGAATTTTCCACTAAAATTTTTTTGTTTTGTCTTGTGATAATCTAAATATTTATTGTATTTTAAACTGGAAAAATAGCACCAGCCCAATTCTACGTCTAATGCATTTTCCAAGCTCTATGCTATTATCGTTGGACGTCCCTTAACTTATACGAAATAAATCTCATTTTAAAATTCCTTTGCAAAAAAAAAAACCAACCAGCAAAAACTGTAACTTCCGATTTCCTGAGTCTGGAACTCATAATCGGATCTTCGCCAAATTTGTATAGAACCAAACAGAATGTATAGCATCTTAACAAAAATTAATTTTCTAAATCGGTTAATAAACGACCAAGTTCTAAAAAAGTTCTAGCAAAGATTTAAAAAATCCAGCCGAATTGAGAACTTCCTCTTGTTTGGTAAGCCGGTTGAAAATATGAAAATTGATTACGTAGATTCAGTGGTAATATATTATAGTGGTGGTGTATACACAGTGATGTACTGACTTGAATATCTCATTCGTTTAGACGAACTCTTGAATAATTAAACATTACTTTTGAACAATTATCATACTTTTAAAAATATCCTATATAAATTCTAACCTCTCACGTCCTCTTGTCATACAAATTCTGCAAACATTAGATCCAATACTGGAAAGTGAGTCTCTTTGTGCCAACACAAAATCTGATTTTTCAGATATACTTCCCGACGTTTTCTTTTTGTGTTCTGATGTCTTCGGTTGCTTAAAATCGGCTATAGGAACTCTTGGAACCGTTACTTCATTAACAACATTTTTGCGCTCTAAATTACTAGCATTAGGAATACTACCAACTAAATCATTTGTGATCGTGCCAATCGCTCCATCAACGCGCACATTAGAAACTTCATTTATTGCACTCGGTAGGTTTGTATTTAATTTAAAGCAAGATGCCATAAATTTTCTTAGTTCTACAAACGTTGGCAAGTCATTCAAAGTATCATTTTTGGTTAAAATTGGTATCTTCAGTTCTTTTAGTTCAACATTTTTTAGCTGTTTATTTCCGAAACTCACAGATGTTAATTTTAATGCATTAGCAACATCTTTACTTGTGATTTGTCGTATGCTATGTTCTGATTTTGATAAACCTGTTTTAGAATGCCGTGAATTCTTAGGACTGTGAGGAACTGCACCTGGTAAGCTTATGACTCTTGAAGGCCCTGCATCATCTTGTATATACGCTGAAGGTTTTTTAATTAACACGTTGCTTCCTGTAGCATTTTCTTCTTGTGATGTAACTTCTTCATTTACATTCAATTTTTCTTCTTCGTCCATTAAAAAAATCTTCCCATTTGTATTTTTATAAAGGATTTCATAAAATAAAATGATTAAAATATTTTGGTTGTTGACAGATACGAATTATGTTTTGACAAATATTTTACTCGGTCATCATTTTTTGATTATTTAAACCTTTTTTTAGTTTGGCATAAATTAAGCTGTAGTCCAAGGTTAAATTGGTTAGTGGAAGTCCTCCTTTAAAAATCGTTAACCTAAAAGTAAAATAAAAAAATGGTAAATGAAGTATAATCTGGTATAATCTTTAAGTTTGTTATAACTGAGAAATTATCTCTTGTTTATATATTCCGATCCATACTTTCTTTGTGTTTTGTGAACATTGAAAATATTTTCTAAATTGTATTTGTAATAGGACTTAACGTTAAAGAAGAAATCAATTTTTGCAACCTTCTAGGGATTCTCACTTATCTTCTGTGATTGGATTGAAAGGAAAAAAGAAGTGGACAAATGAAATATTCTCACCAAAAACACGAAAAATATAGACTCCAGTGGCATTCACCCACTTTTATCATACTTTCCACCATGTCAGTCGCAAAAATAAAAGCACAAAACTTACGAACCTAAAAAGAACATGCAATGGGCATCTGTCTCATTTAATGATTGTGCTAATTTTTTCATATGATGGTTTTATGATCATATATAAATATTGCTATTGGATATATAAATATTGCTCGTCTATGATAAAACGCAAAAATATTGCTTTAGTCGTACCTACTACTATCACAAGAGATTAACGGCTTCAAATGACAAGCAAACACTATAATTTTATTATTTTAAAACGAACAGTAGGTTATTTATATTATTTAAGTAAATTTTATTACTTTTGAAAATAAAATAGTGAAAATTGAAAAGGACTCTTTACGATTCATAAAAATGTAATTATCAATCGTAAAACAACAATTCCTAGGTTTAACGCGGCTTTAAAAATGTATACGAGTGTATAGTAAGTATAGTTGTTTAATACTGTATCTTTTAAGTGGGTTATTGTAATTTTATATAGTTTTTTTTTCATAAGATGCCAAACGAGCAGATGGGTCTCTTGATGAAAAGAGTCAACCATCGCCTATAGACACAAATGTTAATTGTGCCTTGTTATCTTGTGGCGAGGTTTAATGCCACATTTTTTATATTATAAGATAGCAAACAAGCAGATGGGTCTCTTGATGGAAAGAGTCAACCATCGCCTATAGACAACAAAGATGTTAAAGGTGCGTTGCTATCTTGTGGCGAGGTCTAATGCCACATGCATAAGTTTACCGGCTACCTTATCCTCCAAACCGGAACACGACAGAGACTAGCACTGACGCTATTGCGGCATGAATAGTAAGGCGGTGGTACCAGACCCGGACGAGACAATTTACGAGCTGACCCGGCAAACGTTGTTTTGCCATATAAATTACTTGTATTAAGTATTTTGCTGGGGCACTTAAGAGAGAAGGCGTGGTTAATTGTGATAAAAATTATCCTATCTTTAAATTCGGACTAAAGTGTAGATATCTACATAATTTCATTGGTTTAGTAGTTTCGGAGTCTATCGCGGACAAACAAAGTATATAATGTATATATTAAGATTAAACCTAAGTTTTAACGTTAAGTGTTGTTTAATTCTTCTTTCAGGTAGGTGAAACGAGACATAAGCCTCAGCACTCAGCAGTGAAGTTAAAAAACTATCCTATAAGGTAGTGGTAAAGTTTCCATGTTTTTTGACTGTTATTTTTTTAATAAATGAAAAACTGTAATTTTGCCTTTGAATTGTATTTATTTGACGTGTTTTTTCATTAAGTTGAATAAATAGTCAGCCGAGTGGCCGCCATAAGAATTTATTACTATACTGATCCGGTTTATGACATTTTCCATCTTTCTTGCCAGAACTTTCAGCGCTAGCTTTGAGTACTCGTATATTCTCTTTGTGGGCTTCAAGAGTCTGAGGTTTGTTGACATAGACATGTGACTTCAAGAAACGAAGTCTAGAATGATTAAATAGGCAATTTTGTCGGCCAATGCAAATCAACAAATTGTTTAAAAAACGATAATTCCTCGTTCTTGAGGATTTAAATAACGATGCATGTCTGTCAAAGCAGAACACGTTTACCACCATTTGCAAAAAATATAGCATTTTCCGATAAGGATACTCTGGTGCCACCTTGTGCTTTTAAAAAAAAATTGTGCATACTAACTACCTGACCTACGCAGTTTATTATTTTAGTTTTTGAGCCGCTATAACTTTTGATGATTGAACTTGATTCTTTAGCATTCAGCGCAGTTTTCTATGCTTTAAAAATGTTTTCTTGGTTTCAAAAACAGATTCAAAAATTTCGAAGAAATTCGAATCTCGTCATATATTATTTTGAAAAGTATTTTAAAAACCGGATGTAAGTTTTTTGAAAATAGCACTATTTTAATATGTAAAGAGCTGTAACTTTTGAACACAAGGTTCAATGTTGATCCTCTAAATGACATGTGACGCAGCTTTTTGATTACAAAAATGTTGTGGGAGAATTAAAATTAATTGCTTGAAAAATTTCGAAGCTCTATCGAAAAAACACTTTTCTCGCAATTTTTTATCACATCACTCTTGATCGAATCAACCGATTTTAAATTAATTTGCCACTTTAGATCCAGTTTTTTAAAGAAAAGAGCTGATTACGTTTTGGAACTTTGGAATCACTCGTTGGTCTGGACAGTATGTTTAAAACATTATTTTGCTAATATTTTCAAGGTTTTTTAAAATTTCTCGTGTAAATCGACTTAAATTCCCAGACTAAATCAGATGTCGTCAACCGCGTCTCGATTGGAAAAGCCGTTCAACAATATGAGAGGGTAACATACACATATACATACATACACACACACACACACACAAACACATACATACTGATGCCTTAAAATTTCAGATCGGATGAAAACTTGAGTTCTGAAAATCGGGGTGTAAACAGTAACTTTCTTTAGCGGCAGCTGGTAACTTAAAAATGCATCCTAAATGAAATGCACAGTACTATATATTATTTTTACGATGTCTTACAATTCTTAAGGATTAAATTTTTGTTGTGATTTCAGCTACCTAAAAATTGAATAATTACTTATGTGATTAATATTTTTTTACATTTTATAAAAAACGTGATTTTATAAAAAATACTGAGCGATTTCCCAGGTACCATAAATTAATTTAAATTTGTTGACGCTCATATACTTCCACTGCAATAAATATCAGAATAATTCCCAACACGGCAAAATATAATTACATTTCGGCAATAATTAAGTTGATACTTAAGTTACCTTTTAAGCACGCGAAATATTTTAATTAGGTTGTCCGAACTCAGTGTCTGACCCATATGCAAACGTGTGGTCGGTATAATTCCAAAGTAATTCATTTTATATAAGTGATATTAAAAAAATACTATTCTAATCCGTACTCCATACTAATATTATAAATGCGAAAGTAACTGTTTGTTTGTCTCTTCTTCACGCCTAAACACTGAACCGATTTGGATGAAATTTGGTACAAACTCAGTTTGGAACCCGAGAAAGGACATAGGATAGTTTTTATCCCGGAAATTCCACGTGAATAGGGACAATACGAGAACCATCCCAGAACTTTAATTTTAGAAGTTTTTCACGCGGACGAAGTCACGGCACAGCTAGTTTTAAATAATGCCTCGTAGTCTATTGGATAGCCGGTTCAGCTCAGATCATGATGTTTCCAGGTTCGACCCCGGGTCGGTCAAAATCTCATAAAACCTACAAGACCTGTTCAGATTTTTTCGAGTTTTTTTTTGATAATCCAAAATCTTAATAGCAGTTCGGAGTATGGCAGGTGGTGTGTTACCACTCCCGTGCCTCGGATGAGCATATTAACCCGTGGATCCAGTCTATCGTTAGAAATAATCAATAATCGTTATCAGGTATTTTTTTACATGATTAGATAGCAAACAAGCAGACGGCTCTCCAGATAGAAAGAGAAACGATCGCCCATATACAACACCAAAGATGTTAATGGTGCCTTGCTATCCGTAATGGTGGGATGGCAATGCCATATGCATAAGTCTTTTGGCTACCTTATCCTCCAAACAGAAACACGACAACAACAAGCAGGGACGTTTATTTTTTATTTTATTATTTTATTTTATTGGTTTAGCAACGTTTGAATACAATAAATAATTAATTTTAACACTTGTCAACAACCATACTAACTGTATCAAACATTTACAGGTAAACACCACATGCTTATAATATTATAAAATAACTTATTTAACTTAACAAAAAGAAACTAGAAATTACAAAAAAAAAATGAGATAAATAAACATAACAAAATTTAAATCTTAACATATACAACTCAATTCATTTCAAAATTTAAAAATCATATTTTTGGAATATTTTATGGAATTTGTTAGACGAATCAGCATAAATGTCAATGTGGTCACTGAACTCATTGACTACTTTAGATAATCTAGCTAGAGGAGAGTTTGCACCTGCAACAGTTCTACGAAGTGGCGGGCAAATAGGCGTAATTTGACTTCGAGGACGTCCCCTGGGTACACGAAAATCTATTTTACTTAGCAAAGCTTAGCTTATTTTACTCAGATTATTTAGATCTTTTTGGAGTAGTGAAGCGTCGGCTTTGGATCTAATTTCCTTAACAAACTTTAAGTCGTCCGCATACAAAAATAGTTCTGAGGATGAAAAGCAAGTATTAACATCGTTTATAAAATAGTTAAACGACACCGGACCCAAATGAGAACCCTGAGGTACACCTGAGGTAATAGGGTAATATCGAGATCTATAACCGTTAACAACAACAGAAAAAGAACGACCACTAAGGTAAGAATTAGCCCATTTAATTAGTGATCCCGACACTCCATAACATGATAATTTTTTTACTAACAAGTTGTGAGGAACTCTGTCAAATGCCTTACTGAAGTCCGTGTAGATAACATCTACCTCACTATTAGAGTCTATAAACTGGGATAAAGTTTCAGTAAAACACTAAATTTGCAGCCGTTGAACGACGCTTCACGAATCCAAATTGATTAGGACTCAAGTACAAATCCAAATGGCATTGAAAATATGGGCAAACTAGAGATTCCAGAACCTTGGCAAAGGTAGGTAAAATGGATATTGGTCTATAATTAGATATCATGTCATGTTTGTCAGATTTAGGTACAGGTACTACTTTAGCTATTTTCCAGGCACTAGGGAAAATTCCAGAACTCAATGACCTATTGTAAATTAAGCATAGAGGATATGCTAGACATTCAGCGCATTCAATAATAAATATTGGTGGAATCCCATCTTCACCAGCACCTTTGTATCGATCAAGTGACTTTAATTTTTTAATAACGCATTCACTATAAATTTGAGGGGCATTCAGATTTTCACTATAATTACACAATTTGCTTAAGGAATTAAGACTTTCATCTATAACTATAAATTGCTGATCACTGAATGAAGAAGAGAATGATGATGCAAACATATCACAAATTTCTTTTACATCGGTAGTATGTTTTATTCCATTTGTAATACATGATGGATAATTGCTAGTACCTCCGCGTTTTGCCTTAACAAAAGACCAAAAGAGTTTTGGATTTTCGGGAATTTTATTTTCTATCGTTTTAATATATGTTTTATAGCAATCCGCAGCCAATTTCTCACATCGCTTACTTAATACATGTAATTGAATTTTATCCATCGGATTTTTGTACTTTGTAAATCTGACAAACATGTTATACTTTTCCTTTAGTGCTCTTTTAAGATTATGATTAAACCATACTGGATATTTTTTATTAGGTGGTTTGCGAGTAGGCACAAAATCTTTAATAGTTGTGCGAATTATATCGTAAAACACAGACACCATTTGATTAACGTCCTTTGTATTATGGAATTTATTGTTCCAATCCACTGACTTTAGATGGTTACGAATACTGTCATAATTTGCTTTAAAAAAGTCTAACTTTGTTTCATGAATATTATATGGAAGTCTATCCTCAATTATTTTATTAATAGAGGCTAATAAAGGAGGATGGAGTTGATCAACTACTGACAGTGCTACATGCGCCTCCCTTACTTCACACGAAGGAAGGTCTGTTATCACGTGGTCTAAAATATTACCCGATTTATTTACAATGCGATTATATTGAACTAATTTATTTGTATTAATGAAATCAACCAAACATTCGCCTAACCTATTTAAATTTACTAATTTTGAATCTTCTAACAAGTTCCATTTAACGTTTATATTAATGTCACCAAAAATACAACAAGGCAAATTCGACTTATCAAATACCGTATTACAATTACTAAGAAAACTTTCAAGCAAATTCATAGTTACTGGTGGTGGTAAGTAAACGACGCACAGCGCTATCCGATGTACAGTTGTCGAAATATTAATATTGATAGTAATCCAGAGGTCCTCACAATTACTTTCCCAGTTTATGATACGTTTAGAACTTATTCTACTGGATACAGCAATTAATACTCCGCCACCATCTTTTTTAGAATTTGGAGCATTAACATCTCTATCCTTTCTATAGACAACATATCTTTCATCAAACAACTCACTGTTAATGATACCACCGTGTAACCATGTTTCAGTTAATATTATTATGTCATAATTTTCACAACATAGGTTTTGATAAAACTTATGGGTTTTGGTTCGGAGACCACGAGAATTTTGATAATATATATTTAAAGAATCGAGTTTCATAATAATTATAATAATAACAACGAAAAACAAATTGAAGCGGAAATACTATTAAAAATCTACTCTACAGAACACTTTAAATTATCTAATGTTAATTTACTTTTTACCAAAATGTATGATGAATCATCAGATCTGCGCATGAAAATGCGTCCGTTTCTAACCCAAACATATTTATAACCTAACTCTTTAGCTTTCTTTCTGGTAGCAGCATGAAGTTCTTTATAAAAAGTTGATACATGCTCCATAACATAAATTGGTTTTTTGCTTTTTAGACCAATATCTTCACAGTTGAGCTTATTATTGGCATTTATTATTGGCATTATGACGTTGCAGGAATAGGTAAGGTGGTGGTACCAAATACCCAAGTGAGACGTTGCAGAACTCTACCACCTAGTAGTCACGATGGTAGTGATACGTATAAAAAATTGTCGCCTTTTACGACCTGCCTAGCTGAACAGCAGTTGGCCTGTTCTTCAAAAGAGCCCGGACCCCACACAGAGGTCGCTTAAAAGTGACGATAGGGATCACCACTCATCTCGCTAACTAACAAAAGCGGTGAATCGTGGTGGAACGGAAAATTATTCGTATAGACGTTAGGCTTACTCTGCCTACTCCGCAAGAGAATCGGAGGTGATGACTCTTTTAATAAAAATGACATATCATTATGTAAGTCTTATCAGATGTGAATATATAGAAAAGGTGCATAGGAAGCAATATAATAGCTCTACATGTTTGTACTCTGCAGAAAGTACAGTACTACGTGGTAGAGTTATGCATTGTCTCGCCCGGGTCTGGTACTATCGCCTTACCTGTTCCTGCCACAATAGCGTCATTGCTTGTCACTGTCGTGTTCCGGTTTGGAGGGTAAGGTGGCCGGTAAACTTATGCATGTGGCATTGGACCTCGCCACAAGATAGCAATGCACCATTAACATATTAAGATTAAACCTAAGTTTTAACGTCTAAGTGTCGTTTAATTCTTCTTTCAGGTAGGTGAAACGAGACATAAGCCTCAGCACTCAGCAGTGAAGTTAAAAAACTATCCTATAAGGTAGTGGTAAAGTTCCCATGTTTTTTGACTGTTATTTTTTTAATAAATGAAAAACTGTAGTTTTGCCTTTGAATTGTATTTATTTGACGTGTTTTTTCATTAAGTTGAATAAATAGTCAGCCGAGTGGCCGCCATAAGAATTTATTACTATACTGATCCGGTTTATGACATTTTCCATCTCTCTTGCCAGAACTTTCAGCGCTAGCTTTGAGTACCATTAACATCTTTGTTGTCTATAGGAGATGGTAGACTCTTTCCTGGAGACCCATATGCTTGTTTGCTATCTTATGATATAAAACAGTTTAAGGATTACGGCCTATTTGTATGTGCAGCATATGTGACATAGGCACGGAGGGCTTACAACGGCCTACCTATTCAATGTATTAATTCTTTTAGATTGCTAGTAAACTTCCGAGTTTCTGCAGTGCATCTGTTATGTTTGCTGCGGTTCTCAAATGACTTATACGCAAAAATGACCAAAAGAATAATTATCGGTGATGAGTGAAATTCGCGGATATTACAACAAGATTCTAAAGCTTTTTAAAACACTAGGTGAACATACACAATGCAAATTATGGATCATCATATTACCTCAAATATACATACTTGTAGGAAATGGGTCAGATATGATAAATAAAATGCGGATGTGGTAATATAACAACTCTTTATATTTTGTTCAACTTGTATCAAAAAAATAACATAAAATCACTATTAAAGCTTTCCATTATTTAATGACTAGTTCTCGTTTAACAATTCCAAGTAACTTAATTATTCCTTATTACAAATAAGTCATAATTTAAGTAATAGATAGTCAATTATAAATTGTACTGCGATTAATTTATAGTTGACAATAATAATTAACTTGTTTGCACAAATTAATTATCCGAGAGTCAAGGATAAGCTACTAGCAAGATATAACAAGTGTACCGAGCCACGCCAGAGCCTAGACTGCCCGAACGGGGGGCGCTCAGAGCCTTTTATACAGGTAGCAAAACAATTTGAGTAGTAGGGATATCGAACAATGCGCTCGGTGGCTCAGGCGTACACCCGTTGTTTACAATATTCTTGCATTTGATGACGCGGACGCCGTCATACTTATATAATAGGTACTAGGCATTACTCGCGTCTTTGTTCGCGTGATCCAAGATCATTACACCTTTTTCTTGCTCTGGTTAAATGTACCCAATACCTGCTAAAATATAAACTTCTCTATCTTTCAGTGAAAGTTTAATCGAAATCAGACCGACCCACCGTTTCAGAAATTACCCGTACAAACAGAATGACAGAGTGAAATTTTAAAAATTGTTGTTTGGATATTAGTTTGAATTTATGTAGTTAAAGATCCGGGGTTAAGCATGCAAACAGCAGGCTACATTTTTTTTTAAATTAGCCCCTATGGGGCTGGATGTTTATTTCTTTTCTTCCGTACCTCAAAGTGTAGGGTATCGTTTGATTTAAAAAAATATTGTGGTTTTGTGAAAACAGTTTTTACAGTACAGATATATCCGTCATTGGCGAATAACAGGTTAACATTTAGGTAAAAAATCCTCTTCCTAATCCGCATTATTATGATAGGCAACTACGGAACTCTACATTGCGCGTAGCCCGATATACACTTGGCCGGTTATTTGAAGTTATAATCATTTTAATGCGTAAGGAAAAAAACATATATTCTCAATTCTTTTCTTGTAAATTTTACTTACATAATATCGTCGTATGACAGGATAAACTCGTGACATTGTCAAAATTTTGAGACAGTTTTATTTCAATAATTTTTTCCTGTTGGTGTTTTAGTACGAAATGTAGCAAATGAATTTTCCATGTCTCATTGGTAAATCCGTTTAAGGATCAAGTGTCTTTTTTCAGGTTAAATTGATTTGTACCAATAATCGACATTATCCAAAACCGTATTTAGTGAGATTTACCTGTCAACCGATATTATAACTTGTAATTTTTCCTATTTGAAGAATAGATCACTGCCTTATTGCTAAGCATTTCGTAAAATGCGAGAGAAGGCTCATTCTTGTCTGGACTGAATTTTGGTACCACCGCCGTACATATTCCTACCGCAATAGCATCGGTGCTTTTTCGTTATCATGCTCCGGATGTAAAGGATAAGATAGCTGGTAAACTCTTACATATGATATCTGAACATCACCACCTGAAAAGTAACGCACGATTTACACCTTTTGTGTCTATAAACGATGGCTATCTCTTTCTATCAGGATAACTATCAGCTTGATTTCTATCTTATAAACAAAATAAATTAAAAAAATATTAATAATATTTTTTTGCCTACCCCGTAAGGGATCTGACGTGAAGATATGTATGTATGTATGTATGTATTAATAATATTGATCAGGTTTTTATAAATCGCAGTGAACTTGAGCTTATATTGACTTACAGTTCTTTTGTGTACTACCAATACTAAGGTCTCAACGAATCATTTTTTATTCTTAAAGTCATAAATATCTTACTTCAATTTATTGCATAACCCGGTCCATGTTACACCTCGATGCCTTTTATAAAACACTAGGGCATGTGGCGTGTTATGCACTAATTCATAATTAAAAGGTGTTTTTGCAACACTAGGCACTTTCCAACTGAAAACGCCGTGTTGAAGAAAAAAATAACTGCTGTTTCCTACTATGAGGATGACTTACTTTAATTTTCTGAAATTCTGTCGCTATGGTTAAAGAACGGTAAAGCGTACTCACTTTCCTTACGGCAAATAACAAGATCATTTTAAATTACCGTAAAGTTGGATTCTTCATTGCAGTCAGTTGTTTTTTTAAGTTCTATTTTTATTTTTTAAGTATATGTTTATTTTTTAAGTATCTTCACGCCCGTATATCGAAGGGGTAGGCAGAGATACAACAAGTGCACTCACGACTAGCCGAAGATACTAGGCCCCACAAATGTGATAGGTGGCAAGCCTACCGCCAACCGGGCACTTTCCAATCCCGGGCAGTTTTGTGTTTATCAGAAAACTGAAAAAACACTTTTTTTTAAGTGCCCGATCCGGGAATTGAACCCGAGACCTCATGTGGTCAACGCTAACGCTGGATCACTAGACCACAGAGAGAGACACTAGACATTTTTTTATTAAAAGATAACAATCAAGCAGATAGTTCTCTTGATGGAAAGAGACAACTATCACCTGAATATAGTGGAGTTACTTTACTCTTCAAAGTTCAAACCGAAACACGACACTGATAAGCATTGACGCTATTGTGGCAGGAATAGGTAAGACGGAGGTATTGTATACCCAGGCGAGACGTTGCGAAACTGAACTACTTAATAGTCACGATGGTATTGACAATCGTTCGTCTTTTACGATTTGTCCGGCAGAATAACAGATGGTTTATTTTACAAAAAGAGCCCTGACCAACACATCGAAAACAACAAGGTTGAAAAAAGTAAAATTTTTGACAATAAAATGAATAAATTATTTACTAAACATTGATCGAAGGTAAAAATTCTGTCCATTTCATTATGAGAAGTTAAAAAAAACTTTTAGATACGCAGCTTGTGGATTCTCTTTTATAGTGGACTAGCTGACCCGGCAAACGTTGTTTTGCCTTACATATTAGGAATCCATAGCGGACAAACAACGGGACACGTAATTTATATAAGTTTACGGGATTGTCCTTCCACGCAGCCAAAATGGCATATAAAGTTTATATGGTGGTTAATTTTCCGCGCAATTTTCTTAATATTTTATAAGAACCTTCTCCTTACAATTACAAACACAACAAAAAAAAAATACCGAAATTGGTCCAGCCATTCAGGCGTGATGTCGTGACCAAGGAAAATAGGGATTGATTTTTATATATCATATTTCTTGAAGCCGCCTAAAATTTACGTAGCGGCTTGGACAGGAATAAAATAACAAGTTGCGTCTTAAGACTTAAGAGACTGACAAGACCTAATTTGTTGAAATTGATGTTATTAAAGCAGCAAGAAAAACTATTTGTTATAGCACATTACAAAAATATATGTTAATATTTATAATATGTCTAGGTATGTGGCCGGTCTCGACACATAATTTAACAAAATTGCGAAGATTAGTCTTAAAATCATCATTAACGGTTCTATATCTTTATTTTTTTGAAATATGGGTCTGCAATTAAAAATATGAAGTCATCATATTCATACTTTAACTACTAGCGAATCGTATCTGACAAGTAATCTACACTTTTTTTTATTTCAATATCTATTTATTACAAGACCTTGGCCGCCCAGTTACACTGATAGTGCGGTCTCGTTTACTCCGATAGAAATAGACAGAGTCCGCGTTTTTGGTGGTAACTGCGCCTTAACAAGCCAATTTTTTACGTATGAACAAGCCAATTCTCCCCGTGTAATTGCTCTGTATAGAAATTGCTTAGAGTTAGACGATAACTCCTCTTATCCAGGAATGCTACTATTGAGAATTTTAATGTCGTGGATAATCCAGAGAAAACTTAACTTCTGTCCGATAGGAACATAGGGCTTGGGTCCTCATCATACGAGCCAAATACGACAACCACTATCACGATGTAAAAGTTTTAATGAAAACATATAAGTTATTAATAATACTTGTCACTAATGCACACAAATTAAGCACGGAGCGGAGAATAATGCCAGGAAGGCTTCGATTTTAACAAAATTTCAATAAATTTTGAGGTTTGAAAATTATTGAGTAAAGCTGAAAATATTGTTTCCATTGTTATTACAGAGTCAAGGATGATAATAATTATCTTTCCCTTGTCAGTTAAAGCCCTTATTGTGGAATAAACTATTTACCTTTCTGACAGACAGGTCGTGTGTGTGGCTGTGACATTATGTTAAGAAGGGTAAATATTAAAGAATATTAAATAGAAACTTTAATTATTACACACATTTACATTTACTAATGATAACCTGTGGCCGAAATTCAACCAAAAGACTAAATATTAAGATTTCTCTTAAGTTTGACAGCTGGCTTTAGCCGTAAAAAAATAGTATACATGTGTGTTTATTATCATGTATATTACATCAATTTAGAGCGTGTATTGTTTATTTTTATTAATCAGGGCGAGCGAAGCGAGCCCTACACTAGGCCACTTTGTATGCACTTTTGTGGTATGTGTTATGTGTGAAAATATCGCACTTCGAGGTTTGAGCTTTGACGTGGTAGTTTAAATTCATGTCTAGATATGACGTACCATTAAAGTACCATTTTATAAACACTAAGAAAAAAAATTAAAAAATACATGTATTAGAATTTTATTACTACTAACGCCATCTATTAGGAAACTAACGAGTTAAAACGCTAACGCGTTAGAACGTTACTTTGGCGTGGTAAATTTAATTCATTTTCATTCACTCCATTTTAATACAATATTAATCTATTAATACACTTGTACTTTTTAACTTCCTGCTACGTATGTGGATAAGGAAGTTACTGATTTGGTTCCGATTTTCAACAATCGAATTTTCACCAGATGTCCGCGTTTTAGAGGTCCTAGGAACCTTTTTCGACTATTTTCGCGATGACGTCAGTGTGTCTGTATGTATGAATGTGTGTGTGTGTGTGTGTGTGTTCGTGTCTGTGTGTATGTATGTCTGTATGTAAACATGTCATAACTTTTGAACGGCTGGACCGATCGAAATGCGATTGATGGCATTCGATTGGATTCCACTCAACTTGGACTTCCTGAAAATTTGAACCAAATGGGCCCAAGGGATTTTGATAAAATTTTTAAAAAACCCAAAAAGAAATTTTGTTGAAAGATTTTTTTTAATATAACTTCCAGATTAATGTACTAATTGAGTACAAAAACTAATTAGCTATATTCTCAAAAAAATTAAGTCTAATGCATAAATTGCATCAAATTGGTTTATGTGTTTGGAAGTAATCGACGAAAATTTTGAAAAAAGTCTTTTTTCGACATAACTTCGAAATATTTCAACCAATCATTTTTTAGCATTCTACAATATTTTAGTACTAAAAAAATTACGAATCTTATGTTCAAAAGTTACAGCTTTTCAAATATTAACATTACGTTGTTAGTAGCAAACTTAATGTTTTTGAAATAACTTTCAGGCTAATATACCGATTGACCTCAAAATCTTATCAGCTTTTCTCCTTTAAAAACTGCGTCAAGTACTGTTAATTGGATAAAAATCAGTCACTTTGTTTGGTATCTATTAATGACGAAAATTTTTGAAAAAATGATTTTTGACATTGCTCCGAAATTTTTGAACCTACCGATTATTTAGCTAAAGCAATAGTTAAATTGAGTTGAATGCCATTTGAAATTGACCATTTGAAATTTGATCAATTTGATCATCGTTTCCAAAATATACAGTTTTTCAAAAATCAATGTACTGCCATTTTTATCAAAATAAACTGCATGTATGATTGTTTCGTTGGTTCATTCGTGTTTTCTTGTTGTTTTTTGTGACTTAGCAATTGAGATATTTCAATATTTCTTAGAACTGAAAAAAAATCTATGCTTATAGTTTTTACTCTTTTGAGCTTAAAATACCTTAATTTAGCGGTAAGTTTCAGGGATGGCCTGCAAGGTCAACCGTTTACAGATTTTTCACAATGTGATTATTGTGAAACAGTACAAGTGTATTAATTGATTAATATTGTATTGAGATCAATTCTCAATCTTAGCCCGAGGGTTAAAAGCTAAAAAAAGAATGGTCATGCACGTATCCCCGAAGAGGTAGGCAGAGGTACAACGTGTGTATCCATGATTAGCGGAAGATACGTCTTAGTCCCACAACGTGATAGGTGACCAGCTTATCACCAATCGGGCATCTTTCCAATCCCGGGCATCATTGTTTTTATTGGAAAATTGAAAAAAAAACCACATTTTTAATTTGGAATCGAACCCAAAGGGTTTTTCTGAGAGAAAAATTCGAAGAATTTATTCGCTGAGTTTCTACCGCCAATTCTTCGTGCCTGCGGTAAGTCCAATATTAATCCTAAAAACTTTGAAGGTTAATTAAATAAAAAAAAAAATATTTCGAAAATCGATCTTATCTTATCTTAGCAAAATGTTAAAAATGTGTTTTTCTTTATAAGATTAACTTTCATTTTTAATACCCATTTTCCTTGAAAACTCTTTTGCAAGAAAGCTACCATAAATGAAAATTGATTTCTATCAATATTAATTAGGCTTTAAGAGCGGCGATGATTTGGTGGCACGAGATGGATCTTGAGTTGCTACATATTATAGGTAGGACGAACTAATTACAGGTAGACCAGAAAATGTGGTGTAAAATTTTAGTAGATAACCTTTATATTTGTTCTGTGTAGATAACATTGATAATAATAAAAATTGTGTTTTTAATAAATCAAGAAAATTTTAAAGAATTTTTCTTGTAAGTTTAAAAGAAATTTGTCTTAGAAATATGTTTTTTTTTATTTTGGTTTTATTTTGCTGCGCCCTTCTAGACCAAAGCCTGACGACGCCTTTGATGGGAATATAATGTGTGGATAAAAATACGCTGGCTTTTTTTAGGTTAGATAATTATATAATGAAGGCCATACATTAAAAGATGTAATTCTCATAAAAATACTTTCTTAACAATATTACTAGGTAGTATAATTTGCGAGCCCTTACAAAGCTCTGCTTTTTGCTAGTTTAATATATTTCTAATGTATTTTATTAAAAAAATAAGATTTCTGAAGTCCTCCGCAATGTAAACTTTAACTGTGCCAAATTTCATACTCTACAGTTTGCGTAATTGTCTAAAAAGGGGTTCAAAGATTTTCCTTCACGTAGTATTAATATGTAGACTAGCGATCATCTGTGACCGAAATTCGACCATAGACTAAACAATAAAATCTCTTCTAAGTCTGACAACAGACTTTTTTCCCCGTGTTGGTCCCGGGCTCCTTTAAAGAATAGGCCAAGTTCTGTTGTGCCAGGCAGGTCGTAAAAGGCGACCAATTGGCTATATGAGTCATTACCATCGTGACTACTAGGTGGTAGAATTCTGCATTGTCTCGCCCGGGTCTGGACCACCGCCTTACCTATTCCTGCCGCAATAGCGTCAGAGCTTATCACAGCCGTGTTTCGGTTTTGGAGGGTAATGGTATGCATGTGGCCTTAGACCTCGCCATATGATAGCAACGCACCATTAACACCTTTGGTGTTTATAGGCGATGGTTGACTCTTTCATTTTCCATCAGGAGACCCATCTGCTTGTTTGCTATCTTATGATTAAAAAAAAAGATATCAACCGTAAAGAAAATAGTAAACATGTGTGTATATTATCATGCATGTCACATGATGTAGTGTGTATAATGCTTATTTTTATTAATTTAATGTATTTCTTATGCATTTTATTTCAAAGTACTAGGTTTCTACAGTCCTCTGTAATTTAAACTTTAACTTTGCCAAACTCATACTCTACTGTTAACTTAATTGTTTTAAAAAGGGGTCCAAAGTTTTTCCTTCACATATTAAACATTAATTATTATTAGTTACATTAATGTCCGCTTGCACTACATAATTAAAATACTTTTTAAATGCTTGTTACTGTAGTTAAATTGATTTAAAATTAATAGTTTCTTTTAAGCGGGTCTATTTATTTAAGAGTGGAATAAAATAAAACTTGTTTTACAGAACACATTTCAGTTTTAAGTCAAATTTTAACAAAATTGCACGTCCAAAAATGAATCGGAAAGTTAAACACGCCTTTATTTTTACACGATTACAAGTGATAACTATTTAGGTTAAATACCCTAGATACACGCTTGTGGATTACCGCTAAGCGTCTTTGGGACAGCTAAATATTTCGTGAAGCCGCCTACAATTTACGTAGCGGCTTGGACAGGAGCCAAACTAACAAGCTGCGCCTTAACGTTTGTATCACATATGAATAAGCTCATTCTCCCTGTTATTTGCTCTATATAGAAATTACTCTGAAGAACAATAATGAATTAAGTACCGGTTTGCCCATCTTTAGTAACGTTTTTGGCCACTTGATATTTGAATCAATAAAAAAATGTGTAAACGGTTGACCCTGCAGGTCATCCCAGAAACTTCCCGCTAAATTAAGGTATTTTAAGCTCAAAAGAGCAAAAACTATAAGTAAAGATTTTTCAGTGGTTCTATCGCTTCTGTGGTCTAATGGTCTGGTGTCGGAGTTGATCAGGTGTGGTCCCGGGATCGATTCTTGGGTCGGGCAATTCTAATATGTATTTCTCGGGATCGGAAAGTGCTCAGTTGGCGATAGGCTTGTCATCTATCACATGTGGGACCCGCGTTTCGATCGGTCAAACCGTTCAAAAGTTATGAGATGTTTACATACACATACATACACACACAAACACATATATACATACAGACATACTGACGTTATTGTGAATAGACGGAAAAGTTTCCTAGGACCTTAAAACGTGGACATCTGGTAAAAATTCGATTCGAAAATTGGGGGCAAAATAATTAGTAACTTTCTTATGTAGATAAACATACGTAGCGGGAAGTTAAAAAATATGATGATAAATAACATTTTATTTTGCATTTTCAAACTTTTGCACTTAAATGAATCAAATTTATAATGACATGGTGTTCAGAGTTTTTTTTAAATTTGACAATAAATGCGTACAGTGGCCACAACCATGGAGTATTACATATGTTAATCTGGAGCTAGCATTCATATCAGTCATCTTAAACATTCTATCTCACTCTTAAAGGCCTAACTTTCTCTTAGCTCTTTTTTTGTATGTTATAAGATAGCAAACAAGCACATGGGTCTCCTGATGGAAAGATTCACCCATCGCCTATGTACACCAAAGGTGTTAATGGTACGTTTCTATCTTGTGGCGAGGTCTAATGCCACACGCATAACTTTACCGCTAACCTTACTCTCCAAAACAGAACACGACAGTGAGAAGCACTGATGCTATTGCGGCAGGAATAGGTAAGTAGGTGGAACAAAAAAAAGCATACGTAGATACACTAGGTCAATATCAAAATACAGTTTATACATGAAGTTACCTAAACATGTGTTTGCGGGTAAATTATAGTTTGCTGTTATTATTATTATTTATCGTAATTATATACGTGTTTTAGGTGTCGTGAGCTGTAAATATTACCTGCGGACCGCAGTTTGACGCTCACTGCAGTGACGCGTTAAGTCCCTTCGCGATACCGATACATCGTGCTAGCACGATACTTCACCTAATGGCTCAGCCGCATTTGCGTCTATCGTCACAAAGCTTCGTGCAACGAAGTACACAATAAATGCATATGTAACCGGCTATTATCGGCTGTTTTGCATACATTACGGACTGCGTGTGCCTTAGCGCGCATATAATTTCGGGAATATAGACGAAATGCGGCCCCAACATATTAAACGTTACCGCACCATAAGCGTTTCACTGAAATCATGACCTCATTTAGTAGAGTTCTTTGATGTCTAGTCCATTTATGTGAAATTCCTTTTCTTACCCTTGCCGTAATAATGTAAGTTGCCATTGTTTTAAGTTAGAAGGTAAGAATAAAAGTATTTAAGACAGAAAAAATATAGTCTTATGACACAAAAGTGCGTTTTCGCTTAGAGCAAAAAAAAATATTTTTAATAAGAATAAAGTTAAAGGTTTTTCTTTATTTTTAAAGCTTTTACAAGGAATGACTGTTTAGGCATAGCTTGTAGATTACCGCTAACCGTCTCTAGGGTAGCGACATATTTCGTGAAGCCGCCTACAATTTACGTAGCGGCTTGGACAGGAGCCAAACTAACAAGCTGCGCCTTAACGTTTGTATCACATATGAACAAGCCAATTCTCCCCGTATAATTGCTCAGTATAGAAATTGCTATTAAGTAAGAAGCTAACTAAGTTATACGTTTATTTGGAGAAAATATACATATTTGTAATAGCATATATACAAATGATGTTCCTGATTTAACGACAGTTACAAGAATGAAGGAGAATTTTCCCCGTGTTGGTCCCGGGCCCCTTTAAAGAATAGGCCAACTGCCGTTCTGCCAGGCAGGTCATAAAAGACGACAGAGTGGCTATTCGCGTCACTACCATCGTGACTACTAGGTGGTAGAGTTCTGCATCGGCTTGACCGGGCCAGGTATCACCGCCTTATCTATTCCTGCCGCAATAGCGTCAGCGCTGGTCACTGTCGTGTTCCGGTTTGGAGGGTAAGGTAGCCGGTAAACTTATGCATGTGGCATTAGACCTTGCCACAAGATAGCAACGCACCAGTAACATCTTTGGTGTCTATAGGCGATGGTTGACTCTTTCCATCAAGAGACCCATCTGCTTGTTTGCTATCTTATAATATAAAAAAAATTAAAAAAAATACAGAAACGTCTTAAATTAATAAGAAAAGTGAGCCGTCAGTCAGATGTGAAAAATCGGGGTCGCGTAGTCGGTTGCGTATGGCGACACGTCGCCACACCGTACACTCTACTACATAATTTAAGTATACTATACTTAATATAGCCCTGACGATGGGTCGCCATGGCAAGCGTTGCCACTACGCATGGATCATTTAACAGTTAACATATTAAATTTCGTACTAAATTTTTTTAACAATTAACAACTGTTATTTATATTAGAAAATACTGTTAAAAGTAATTTTTATGCATCACTAAAATTACCAATAACTTGATATATGGTAATAATGTTATTAAAATATTTGAGAGAGCGTTTTTTTACTTGCTAACTTGATTTATGGTAATACTGTTACTAAAAATATTTCGTCTCTCGAAATATTTTGATAATAATAACTGTTAAAAGTTATTAAAACTATTCTAGAGGACCTTTTTTGGTAGCTTCGGGTTTTTACTGCCTCTAATACTTATTATATATAGGCTACTAATATAATATAACATAAATAAATAACTGTTAAATACTAATTAACTTTAACAAAATAACAGTTAATCTAATTTAACGATAATTTCCATGCCTAGTGCCACGCCAATGATCCGGTTTATACCTGCGCCTATAGATGTTTCACATCAGTAAATCTGTAAATCAGTAAATTACACTGAAGACATTATTAGAGTCTATGTTCAAACGAAGTCATACAATTGTGGTGGACATGAAGCTGTATTATATCTGGAGACAACACTTCAAACACCTACTTGAAACCAAATTTTAAATACTGCTGTCATCTTCTGAGGTCTTACCCTCTCTTTCTAACACAGCTGTACAAAAAGAGATGACGAGACCTCATAGAGAGAGATATAACGTAAATATTTGTTTCAATTGATTAATAAGTACTAGCTCCACTTATCCTAATACTTCATGGTGGTGGAATTTCAACCAGAGGGCTAACGTTTGTATATTCCATTCAACGCATTCCAATTGCGTTCCTACTCGCATACGAAGGATTACGAATTTGTCCGAAAAGTTCCGATATAAATAAAAATTATACTATATGACGCATAGCTAGGTAATATGGTAAAGTATTTTATATTTCTGAATTCTATTGTATCTTAGGACTGATTTTGCATTGCATGTGATTAAGAAAACTGATTGTGATATTAAAATGATTAAGAACAAAAGAAATTTTTTATTATTTATTTATTTATTTAATACTTTATTGTACACAATAGAACAACACACAAAATTACAGCAAGCAGTATTTTTAAAAAGGTATAAAAGGTGAGCTTATCTCTAAAAAGAGATTTCTTACAGCCAACCCGGTAAAGTGAAATACTTGACCATCAAAGTGTACAATATACTAAAAATATTTAAACACATCTATTAATGAAACCTAAAGTACTTCAGCAGTATAAAGACAGGCACTTAAATTATTTACAGCGTTAGGTATCTACTAGAAATAAAAACAAAAAAATATATAACTACTGTGAAACCTTAAATGATATTAACCTCTCGAGATGAGTACGTGTTGCTCAAAAAAAAAACGAACTCGTAAGAACCATTTAAAAATAAGAAAAAAAAAATTACAAATTATATTAATGTGGAATAGACAAATAATGATTCCTTAGATTGTGTTTAAAAGAATTTATAGATTGACTCATGCGAACTTGAAATGGTAATGAATTCCAAAGCCTTATTGCCTGAATCGTAAAAGAGTTAGAGAAAAAACTGGAATTATGAGATGGAAAACGGAGAAGATAGCTGACATTAGTCCTACAAGTAGAATCAGGAGGGTGTAAATAGTTAAACGAATCACGTAGATAAGCGGGAGAAGAAGGGTTAAATAAAATGTTATAGAGTAAGCAAAGGATATGCGTGTTCCTACGCAAACGTATCGGAAGCCACTTAAGTTGGGTTCTAAACTTGGATATGTGGTCAAACTTTCGAAGACCAAATATATAACGAATACAGGTGTTTCATGTTATAAAATTATGTATCTATTGATTGTAATCGATTTGTTTAATTTTCATTTCCTAAGTATGTCCCTACACTAGTACCTACTGATCCGTAGGTGCCATTTGGGGAATAAAACTTAAAATAATAAAATATTCCACTAATGGCACCTGCCAAAAATATCGAGAGGTGCCGTACGTGGAATACCTCAGGCGCCATTGTCTCAGGTGCCATTTAAGTGGGTGCCCAATATGGCATACTTCATAATAATTGCTCTGAATGAGATAGTTCTACATGGAATACGCTCACTAGATACAAGAATAATCTTGTTTTGTATGCATCTCGTCTCCATAGAATAAGTTGTAATAAGTTAAATCCCACTACTATAAACTACTGTGACGCCACTGGTCCGTACCGCTGAAGGGTCATAGTGATGGAACCAGTGGGCCAACTATTGTCAGGATGACGTCATTACTGTGGAGGTTGATGACGTCATACAAGGACAAGTAAGGGGAAAAGGAAGATCTTCCCAGCCAGGCAAGGTGTACTGCCTGGGGACCGAAGTCCATTTGAGAAGCGTTGAAACTTGTATATAGTGTTCCAAGATAAATAATTGTGATATCGCGATTCAGGATTTTTTTTGAATTTCATTTTTTCCATTTGTTATTGATTTTTGTCCATTTTTTATTATTTTTTCTTGTAGAGTTTGTGATTGTTTTGAGCCGCTACACTACTATCATTAAGATAATAGATTTAAGCTACATAATATATCATCTCAAACTCAAATCTATCAACCAAGTAATTTAACGATTTTACCTTTTCAATACGATAAATATAAAATAGAAAAAATATAACGAATATCACGTTTCCAGCTATCTATAAAAAACGATTACTACTTTCCATTACGCCTTCGATTATTATCCGTTTCTCCACAAAAATTAATAAAAAGGTGGCATTAATATCATGAATTACCGGACATAAATATTTATTAGGGCCCTTTAGTGCCAGAAGTCCACGCACCAGTTATATGCATTAGGTAGACCATGATTTACGAAAATTGAGGATTAAAATTAAATTATAGTAGTAATAGATAAAAGTAGGAGATATATGTATAGTTTCCCGCTTTATCGCTCTTAAGGAGCTTTTTCTAGGTCAAAAATTTATGAATAATATATATTTTTGATTGTTTTGAGCACAAAATTCATTGAAATTTGATCCTAATTGTATGACTTCTATGAGATTTACTACTATCGTGGCTAATAGAGTTCTGCATTGTCTCGCCCAGGACCGGCATAAGCGCCTTCCCTATTCCTGCCAAAATAGCGTCTGTGCTAGTAACTGTCGTGTTTCGGTTGGGAAAGTAAGGTAGCCGGTAAATTTATGCATGTGGCATTAGGACCCCGCAACAAATTTAGGAGCACACCGTTAACATCTTTGGTGTCTATAGGCGATGGTTTTGTCTCTTTCCATTAGGAGAGCCATCTGCTTGTTTGCTATTATATGCTATAAAAAGAAATTCAAAATAAGCGGGAAAGAAGAAAGCCATCCCTTTCTAGGGATTTTCTAATCGATCAGCGAAATATAAGTTATTTAATGATTTAACAATTTTGCCTTTTCATTAATTTTACAATGTGGGAAAAAATATAATAACAACAATGTTTTCAGCTATCCATAAAAAAAACTTTCACTACTTTCCATTACGCCTTCGGTTATTATCCGTTTCTACACAAACAATAATTTTATTTATATCATGAATTACCGGACATAGATATTTATTAGGGCCCTTTAGCGCTTGAAGTCCACGCACTAGTTTATAAAGTACTAGGTAGACCATAATTTACGAAAATCGAGGATTGTTATTAAATAATAGTAGTATGAGATAAATTTGGAAAACGTATCGAGTGCCGCTAGCGGCACTTTATCGCTATTAGTTATAATTCTGTAAATTGCGTAATATTATCACATGGTTCGAAATACAAACGCAATAACAGTAAATTTTGCTTTATCCAGGCAAAAATATATAATATTAAAGTATGAATTAATGCGTGAAGTAAAACTTTGTTCCCCTTTTTCCGACGATTACGCAAATGATGGAGTATGAAATTCAGCACAGTTAAACGTTTACATTATAGTAGATTGCAGGAACCTAAAAATATTAAGTAATGTGCATTAGAAATACATTAAATTAATAATCAAAGAATTAGGTTTTTGTAGGCCTTCGCGATGTGAACTTTAGCTTTGCCAAATTAATTTCTTTTTTTAAGTAATTATCTCTTTTTCTAAGTAATTATCTTAAAAAGGGGTACAAAGTTTTTTTTCAGGTATTAATATATATAGATTAAAATACAGTCGAATTTCGTCCATCATTTATGTAATGATTATTACATAAATGATGGTCATATTTGAACCACCAGGCGATCATCAGTAATCCTAATTTCTCATCGTAAAATCTTTGATACCCTATATCACGCCTTTATACTCTAGGGGAGCGTAAAACGAAATCGTTGGAATTGCCTCCGTCTATAATGGCTGTAGTTTTCAGCTCACACACCAAGAGCCAATCTTTGTTCAACATTCTTGAAATGAAGTGCCGTTGCATGTCTTTGTTTCTCAGTTTAGTGTATTGCTTTCGAGTTTATTTTGAAAATACGATCAGAGTCAAAGATAATTTAAACATTTCTCTATGATCAGAGTGGTATTTTCAATACGATTATTTTCTCTATGATCAGAGTGGTATTTTCAATACGATTATTTTAACCTTCGATCAAATCTATACATATAACAAAATCGTAGGAAAGTCAAAACCTGGTCACTTTTAACCCCAAGAAGACACAGCTTTGCGTGTTCACCGCAAAAAAGACACCCTTTGTCGTGTCACCTCGATTTGGAGATACTCTCCTGACAGCCTCAGCTAGTGTCGGAATCCTGGGAGTCGACATATCGAATTACGTTCAATTTCGCGGTCATTTGGAAGGTAAGGCTAAATTAGCCTCTAAAAAGCTCGGTGTGCTCAGCAGAGCGAGACGGTACTTTTTGCCGGCCCATCTCCTTCAACTTTATAAGGCACAGATTCGGCCTCACATGGAGTACTGTTCTCATCTCTGGGCCGGAGCTCCCCAATACCAGCTTCTCTCCTCTTGATCGCATACAGCGTAGAGCGGTTCGAATCGTTGACGACCAGGCTATTTCGGAACAGCGCGACTCTTTGGCATTACGCAGAGATGTAGGTTCACTCTGCGTCTTCTATCGTCTTTATCATGGGGAGTGTTCCGACGAGTTGTTTGGAATAATTCCTGCCGCCGAATTCCACCATCGGACATCGCGTCAAAATTTAAAGTTCCATCCTCACCATCTCGATGTCTGGAAATCCACAACTGTGCGTTTCTCCCGACACTTTTTGCCTCGCACTACTCTGTTGTGGAATCAATTACCGGCAGGGGTATTTCCGAACGGATACGACATAGGGACCTTCAAGAAAAGAGCTTACTCATTCTTAAAAGGCCGGCAACGCAACTGCAAGTCCTCTGGTATTGCAGATGTCCATGGGCGGCGGTGATCACTTACCATCAGGTGCACCTCTTGCTCGTTTGCCCCCTCATCTATAAAAAAAATGATGTGGAGTCGCGGGACACCAGGTAGGAACGAACTTCCTTCGGATAAACGGCACTACTCGCTTGTGTACGCGACTGTCGCGCATGCGCACGTCTCATTTAACGCTTTTATTCCACGCATTTTTCTTACGGTTTTACTATCACATTTTTTTCAGTTCGGTCGCGCAGCAAAATCCCTATCCCCTCCAAGCCTGCCGTAAGGAACTTCGTTCCAAAAAAAAAAAAAGTTTAAAAGAATACTTGTGGCGTGATCTACAATCGATATCGAAGCCAAAAATATAGTTTTTAGAATTTTTGTCTGTTTGTCTGTATGTATGTCCGGGGTAAACTCAAAAATTA
Source organism: Apodemia mormo (assembly GCA_036924255.1). NCBI lineage: Eukaryota > Metazoa > Arthropoda > Insecta > Lepidoptera > Riodinidae > Apodemia > Apodemia mormo. The sequence continues at coordinate 12,353,410 of JAUPFN010000024.1, read as the reverse complement.
CTGCATGGATTTACTTTAAATTTTGCATGAATATCGTCGGGTCGGGTCAACATATAGGCTACATCTCGCTACCACCTACGGGGGAGGAGTTGTGCGGAGTAAACGAAGTCCGCGCGGACGAAGTCGCGGGCAACAGCTAGTATTTAATAGAAGCTTTTATCGCAATATCTGTACTTGAGGGGAGGTCGCAGGTTCAAATCCTAGTGTGTCGAAATTTTTCTTTCTTGTTTTTAAGTTTGTCAAGGTTTCTCAAGTTTCCCAAGCATGGGGTGAGTGCTAAAATACACATATAATTAGAAAACACGAAAGTATTGATCAATAATATAATAGTTTTTTTTTATATCATTCTTATCATATTGCTATCTTTAGCAAACAAGCAGATGGGTCTCCTGATGAACCATCGCCTATAGACACCAAAGATGTTAATGGTGCGTTGCTATCTTGTGGCGAGGTCTAATGCCACATGCATAAGTTTACCGGCTACCTTACCCTCCAAACCGGAACACGACAGCGACAAGCACTGACGCTGTTGCGGCAGGAATAGGTAAGGCGGTGGTACCAGACCCGGGCGAGACAATGCAGAACTCTACCACCTAGTAGCCACGATGGTAGTGACTCGATAGCCAATCGGTCGCCTTTTACGACCTGCCTGGCAGGACGGCAGTTGGCCTATTCTTCAAAGGAGGCCGGGACCAACACGGCGAAAAAATGAATTTCATGTGTAAAGATTAATTTATTTACCTACTTGTACGTGTTAGTTATACAGTTATTAATATTTATTTATCCAGCGGTCAGTACAATTGACGGAATCGATAAACATAGCAAAGAATAATTCGCCACTTTGAACTAGTCGACACGGCTCAGTTGGTAGAGCGCCCCGGCTTGAGGGAAGGACGCTGGTTCAAATTCTAGTGTGTCGAAATTTTTATTTATTGTTTTTGAGTTTTTCAAGGCTTCCCAAGCATGGGGTGAGTGCTAAAACACACACATATATCTGTACTAACATTAAAATGTAACGATAACTATACACTTTTTGTGCCCGTTTTGTCCGCGTGAAAAAAAATCTAAAATAAAAGTTCCAGGGTTTTACCCCATTGTTCCCATTCCCGTGGGATTCCCGGGATTAAAATCCTATCTCCTATGTCCTTTCTGGGGTTTCAAACTATCTTTGTAACAAATTTCATACCGATTTGTATTGGTTCAGTGGTTTAGGCGTGAAGAAGAGACAGACAGACAAGCAGACAGAGTTACTTTCGCATATATTTGTTTTAATTTTTTTTAATAATAAATATTCACGGGACAAATTACACTAACTAATCTATGCCCAAGGTAAGCAAATTATTTGCTTGTGTTATGGGTGTTAGTCAACGATATTAATACATAGAAATACATATATATGTACTGGTATATATTTGATTTATGCTCACCATACAAAATGCTTGTCCCCGTCTGGGATCGAACCCGTGCCCCGTCGATTGCGTAATCAGTCACTCGACAAACGGGGCTGTCAAAAATAAAATATATACTAAAGTATAAATTAATGCGTGAAGTAAAACTTTGTACCTCTTTTTCGGACGATTACGGAAATGATGGAGTATAAATTTTGGCATAGTTAAAAGTTTACATTACAGTAGATTGCAGGAACTCATATTATTAAATAATATTCATTAGAAATACTTAAAATTAATGAAAATATACATTACACACATTTAATTCATGTGACATCATTCAACAAATATATTCACACCGGTTTTCTTGCGGGGTAGGTGGTAGCACCGCGGGAAAGTACCACCAGTAGACTCTCAGTTGTTACTGATATTTTGTTTTTTTTTTAATATCATAAGATAGCAAACAAACAGATAGGTTTCCTAATGGAAAAAGTCAACCATCGCCTATAGACATTAAAGATGTTAATATTTTGATTACAAGTAAACTTATGCAAAATTACGCATATTATTAATGTGCGTAATTTTGCATAAGTTTCCCGGCTACCTTACTCTCAAAACCGGAACACGACAGCGACAAGCGCTGACGCTATTGCGGCAAGCATAGGTAAGGCGGTGGTACCAAACCCAGGCGAGACAATGAAGACCGCTACCACCTAGTAGTCATGATAGTAGTGACTCGCGTATTTTCGAGATTATTCCGAAAAATCTCTTTAAAATAGCTCGACCTGAGGATCGAACCTGGGACGTCATGAACTAAATCGAATATAATTAAATTAAATTTAAAAACGAACAAAGGATATCCGAATCAGAGTACACCCTAAGTACAGTTTTGAGAACAGGGTAAGGTATAAGGTATAAGGAGTAAAGAGAAGACAGCTTTTCTTTCCCAAATGTTATCCTTACCTTCTTTCGATTTATCTTGCGTTATCAAAGATTCACAGATCTGCTGGCCTGCTCTTGAAAACAATATAAATCTTAAACCAATATTGATAAAAACAATAAGATATTCGATATCGCCAAAAACGGTACTCTTGAAACCAATATTGCCCACATTGATTTAGTATAGTAACGACCTAATTATTGGAAATAGATGGCATCGTTACACGTCAAGCTAGTGTTACAAGTGGAAATTTTAAGTACCGTTTTAAACAAAATAATGAATAAAAGCAATAATGAGTAGTTCCAAAAAATTTCGAAATACGTGTGGCGCTGTCGTCGAATCCAATAATTGAATATATTTGTCCAGAGTACGAAATACTTCAAAATTCATTAAATATTAATTTAAAATTGAAATCGGTTTTCAAGAGTAGCCCTAACGGAATTGATAGCAACACTCTTAAAGTTGTATAAGTATTTAATGCGGTTTAACTGGGTACAAATGTTGCATTTGGATCTAGAGAATTCAAATACTAATTCTTGCCGTTATGATGCCAATTGTTGGTCAAAACTTCGTTTAAAATGTTTGCCTTGTGCGAAGGTGCACTATCGTGGTGCAAAATCCAAGAATTATCTTTATTAATATTATAAATGCGAAAGTTTGAATGTTTGGATGGATGGATGTGGGGATGGATGTTTGTTACTCAATCACGCAATAACTAATGAACTGATTTGGATAAAATTTGATGAGCAGGTAGACGATGACCAGGAATAGGACACAGATTAATTTTATCCCGAAAAAAATAAGACTTTCCTGCGGGATATACCAAAAACTTTTATAATGCTGCGGGCTGTACGCTGCAGCTAGTCTTCATAAATTACCGAAACTAACAATAAACTTCCCGAAACTATAAGAGATCTACCAGTCAATAAATTTAAAAAATGTGTTCAAACAAAACTGTGTAAAAAAGGATACCTATTATAAAATCTCAGATTATTTAGAAGACAAAAAAGCCTGGGATTAATTGCTCCTCATACTAATCTCATATATATTTTTTGTAATATTGTGATAATGTAAAAAAATCAATGATATGAAAAAAAAGACAAGCCCGCTGAGTTTTTTCCGCCGGATCTTCTCAGTGTGTGGCCGCGTTTCCGATCCGGTAGTAGTTTTTAAAAAAATATGTTGACGTGTCAAAATAACTTGTAAAAATTTTTATTGAATAAAGTATTTCTGATTTCTGATTTCTGAATTTGGGAGTCAAATTTGTTCTCTTAATCACCGCATAAGACTCAAATAACAATTTTATTTACTCTTGACTTTCTGGCAAGAATTTTGAGTGCACAACACAATTGATAGTCAAAAAAAAAACAATTAATAATATAACTTAAGCTCTTGGTTGACTTTGGCGTTGTTTTTTCCCTATTAATAAATTAGAAACTTTAGCTATTCAGACTACATAATCGTTTTAGCCCATAAAACCGTGATTTAATAACAAAGTTGCCGATAAAACGTGATCTTGGTGTTTTTACAAGCTTTTCTGTCGTATTTCAGCATTTGACGGCACAAACCGGCTTAGTTAATTATTTTCTTTCAGAGCGTTTCCTTCTGATTAATTAAATGACACTGCCATGGGTGACAATCAATTCCACCACATTAAGAAGATATATCGCCAAATTAGTCATCTAGACACGCATACTATCAAAGACCGTTACGTAATGTGATTTGATACTACGTTTTTGGTTGAGAATTTTATCTTCACATATTATAAAACAAAGTCATTTCCGCTGTATGTTCGCCTATATCTTCTTTTTCTTTGACTTTAAAATAACCAGCGATCGCCTGTGGCCGAAATTCGACCAAAGACCAAAAAGTAAAATTTATTAATTATATAAAAGTAAAATAAATAAATTAAATAAAAATCATGTATGTCACACGAATGTAGTGTGAGTAGTATTTATTTTTATTCATTTATTGTATTTCTAATGCATTTTGTTATTATTATATATATATATATATATATATATATATATATATATATATATATATATATATATATATATATATATATATATATATATATATATATATATATATATATATATATATATATAAAGGAATAAAAAGTTTCATATAAAATTGTATTCCGTATTTCACCCGCTTCGGGGTTGAATTTCGAAAAATCCTTCTTTAGTGGATGCCTACATTATTTGTGAAGTTTCAAGTTTCTAACCCTAAGGGTTTGAACTGTGCGTTAGTATGTACATCAGTCATTTAAGTTTAAAATAATAGTAAAAAAAATCATTGGAAACTTAGTCATTGTGATGTGTGAGCTTGGTGATCTCCGCACATATTTTCAAAATGAGACTTGACACTGCTACTCTCTTCTCTTGTTCCATCTAAATATTGGGAACCACTGGGCTAACCATTAGATCAACGAGGTATTCTGTTAATAAATTAATGAGCGTTTTAAGAGCAGAACTTAAGCCGTTTACTTAATTTTTTAATGGATTACAAACTTCAGTAATAAAGCCTTCTTTGTAAACTTATTTAAGAGCTTACGGTTTGTTGAAAATCTTTAGTAAATTTGCAATATTGATGACAGCATTTGGTATAGTTGAAAAATATATAGTACTAGCTGACCCGGCAAATGTTGCTCTGCCTTTTCAGCTACTCTCATCTCTCATCAGGTAAATTTCCAGAACGATTAAAAAAGTGTATTGTCAAACCATTGTTTAAAAAAGGAGATATGTGCGATATGAACAATTATAGACCTATTACTTTAATTCCAGTTATTTCAAAAATCTTTGAAAAACTTATGTATGAAAAGCTCTATAATTATTTACTTGATTTTGGCCTACTAAAAAATAATCAATATGGATTTAGGAAAGGTAGGTCTACTACATTAGCATGTTTTGATTTAGTGAAGAGCATAACTGAATGTCTCAATAAGAAAATGTATCCACTTTGTGTATTTTTGGATATGAGTAAGGCATTTGATTTTGTTTCACACAATATTTTTTTTGGTAAATGAAACAACTGGAACCTTACTTCAAATTTCAGACTGGTTAATTAATAATAATTTAAAAGTTAATGTAACTAAAACAAAATTAGTTGAATTTCAGAACTACCACAGTAATATTACTAAAAACACAAATGTATTTTTAAATAAAGTAAATATAGATGATGTAGATTATACAAACTTTTTAGGAATAGTTATTGACAAATATTGTAATTGGAAAGCACACATTAAATCTCTATGTAATAAGATTGATAGATTTGTCTATGTCTTGAGAAGACTAAGAGAAGTAGGAAACGTAAAAGCCTCCCTATTAGCATATCATGGATATGTCTCTTCTAATTTACAACATGGAATTCCTATTTGGGGAAATTCTGTTGAATTGGTACGAATTTTTAAAGTCCAAAAGAAATGTATTCGAGGAATATGTGGTGTTAATACATTCCTGTAAACCACTTTTCAAGTCTCTTAAGGTACTTCCCTTACCATGTTTGTATATTTTAGAGGTATACATACGTATTTGTAAAAAAACACCAAAAGTTATTTAAAACAAATGCTGAAGTCACTGGTAATTCATATTTTAGGAATAGTAAAAAATTACATGTGCCTAATCAAAAATTAAAATTTTTACAAAAAATGTGTATCGTATGTCTATTATTATATACAATCATATTCCTGATAGTATTAAATCATTACCTATATATAAATTTCGCAAAAAGTTGTTTGATTTGCTGTTAGATAAAACATTATGATATTAAAGAATTTTTACCCGATAAAATTAAATATTAATAGATAGAAATATAAGTTTGTTGAATTGTCGTTAAAAAATTTCAATGTACCTTGTAAAATTTTGTAAATAGTGAACATTTTGTAAATTATAAAAAAATTAATTGCACAAAATATGAAACTTGTAATTATAAAAATAAATTTTGTAATATGAAATCATCATTGTATATTTATAACAAGTACATAAAATAGAGAAAAAAGACCAGCCCGCTGAGTTTCTTCCGCCGGATCTTCTCAGTGTGTGGCCGCGTTCCGATCCGGTAGTAATTCTAAATAATCGATAGAATGTTTTAAATATAATATATAATGATAATTTTTTTAAATATTTGCACACTATATAATGGTAGAATATGTTGGTATTTTAATTTATTTTTAACAACTTGTAACACCCATATTCTTCTTCTACTCAAATAAATATTTTCTTTTTTCTTTCTTTCTTTCTTTCTCATTTTTTTCTATATTTCTGACAAAGACAAAGGTGAGCCTTTCCAAGCTTCCTTGGACTTCAACAATTAATTCAAAACGGTTCAGCCCATGAAACAAAAAAACAAGTGGAAGTGAAGAGTGGGCGTGCCGCGTGCATCACTATTATGCGCTGTTACTCTAAATTGCCTTAGTGATACTTACCATATATCTTTAGGAGATAGTCGTCGTGCGAAAATCTATTATACACTGAATTATGCCGTATTGTGCCATCCTTGAATGCAGAAATGATAGTAGAATATTGATGATTAAAAATGGAGATGTTTCATATCTTCCGAAATTACAATTTTCATTTTATTTTAATAAAATTCCTGATTTAATATAAACTAGAATGATATAATAGAAAGTCAAGCTAAAATCAGCCGTACACCTTACATATAAATTTTAGGTTGACCTAATTTTTCTAGAAAGATATACGTAATGATAGTCATTACGTATATCGTTCTAGAAAGTTCTCTACTCAAATATGACCAACTGAAAACTACGGAAAAATCAATACTGCCATCTATTGTAGAATAGCGAAACTATTTAAGATTATAGTTTCACTATTGTACAAATAGATGAGTCTATTTTGAATAGACTACAAAAGGACGTAAAAACTTTTTTTTTGTAGCAAAATAAATTTTATTGTAACGCAGTTTGGTATATTTTTAAATGTTCTGTTTGTGTGTTTCGGATTATTGTTGTTTAAAATGAAAACGACCCTCACCATTCTTTTATCAGATTAAACTAAATTAACTAAACGCAGGCAGAAGTTCCATCCGTACGTTGTTGATATACCAAAAATCGAACAAAACTGTATGACAACTCTTTTTTGATTCGAGTCGCCAAGGCTTGGAACGAACTGCCAGCTTCTGTTTTACCTGACAAATATAGTCCTGGAACCTTTAAGATTAAAGTGAATAACACTTTCCACCAGGTGCGATGGAAGACAAACGACTATTCCAATTAAATCTAAAAAAAGACAATTTCTTAGTTTGTCAGCGTAATAAGCAATTACACACAGAAATACAGAGTTATACAACTTACCTATGAAATAAAATCACTTCAAGGGTAATTTATTAACCTTGTCACCTTATTCGGTACGATGAAAGAATACAAAATATTATACTATTTTTAAGCTATTGCATAGCTTCTATCGCGGGCCTTGAGCGTGGAGACCGAATCCAGAAATTCCGTAACGAAAAAACCTAACACCCCCCACTCCGACCGGCACAGCGGCGATACTTTTTAGTTTTTCCATCTATCGATAAATACCAGAACTTTTAATGACTTTTTGAAATATCTCGCTTGTCTCTTTAGTTCAGCAGCACCGGCCTTTAGGTGGCATTGGTTGTATTGGAAAACTACCGTAATCAGCTGTTTGTGAGAAAGTATATAGGTGTATAGGTATTTACCATCTACGTACAACAGTGAATATCTGTACTCGTATAATTTGTGTACAAAGTGTTTTAAATATGTGTGTGTTTAATGTGTTTTGAATAAAAAAAGAAAAAAATACTGAATCAATAAAATAAATATATAATTGTAATTGCATAAGTTGATAAAAAATGCTATGCAATAGTTTTACCGCGGCAGTCTCCGAGTGCCACACGTCTTTTTTTACAATATAATATAACCTATACATGTATAAAGTTTTTGACAGTGATAGGAGCGTTTGCTTACATTCGCGGCGTCATTTTGCCTTCCCAATGGCGGGTTCTATTAGTATTTATGTGGTCAGTGGTCAATCTATACTAACATTGTAAATGCGAAAGTAACTCTGTCTGTCCGTCTGTCTGTCTGTCTGTTACGCTTTCACGGCCAAACCACTGAACTGATTTGGATAAAATTTGGTGCAAATATAGTTTGAAACCCAAGAAAGGACATAGGATGGTTCTTATCCCGGAAATCCCACGGGAACGTGAACTATGTGGGTTTTTATTTTAGATTTTTTCCACGCGAACGAAGTCGCGAGCGCAGCTAGTACTGATATAATTTTTCTATCATAGTGTGTTATATATAAGCATATGGCTCCACGGGTGGAAAACCATTGCCTATTAATACCAAAGATGTTAATGGTACATTGCTATCCGCGTGGCGGGGTGGGAATGTCACAAGCATAAGGCTACCGGCTACCTTACTTTAAAATGTATCTTCATGCCCGTATCCCCGAAGAGGTAGGCAGAGGTACAATAACTGCACCCACGATTAGAAGATACTAAGTCTCACAATGTGGTAGATGGCCAGCCTATCGCCAACCGGGCACTTTATCCAGTTCCGGACAACGGTGTTGTTTATCAGAAAACTGAAGAAACATACTATGCGTTCCAAATAAGAATAGGATCGCGCTTGTTATCGACTTCATACCACAAGTGTGAAATTAGTAATGTCAGCATAAAAATATTAGTTTAAAAAATATTACAGATTTATTGAAGAACAAATAACGTTTTAATAATGTTATTTTCATCGATAAAAATTTATCAAAAACATCAGTCTAGCTGTTCATTTATATAAATGTAAAAAAGTCGTGTTAGTTACACCACTTACAAGTCAATAACAACGGGGGCAATTTTGTTGCGATTTTTATGGGTTTGGGTTGTATTTTTCCAGAATAGGCTAAAAAGTATTAAAATACTAGCTGCAGCGTGCAGCCCGCTGCATTATAAAATTTTTTGGCTAATCCCGCGGGATGCTTAATTTTTCTGGGATAAAAAGTAGCCTATATGTTATTCCAGGTTGTCAGCTACCCGTATTCCAAATTTTATTATATATATATATATATATATATATATATATATATATATATATATATATATATATATATATATATATATATAAAAGTCGTGTTAGTTATTTTACACCTTATTTCAATACATGGTAACATAATCTGATGAGAATCTAAATAAAAGTATACCAATTAGAATGAAAATATTTTTTTTATAGTATTTCTTTGTTAGATTTTTTTGCACACCTTACCCATCACTTATGAAGTTTTTGCAAAATGCGGAGCAATATGTCATTCTGACAGTCCTATTCTTAGTTGGAACGCATAGTACCTTATTTTACAAACCGGATACATTTGCAAGTACTGACACTATTGCGGCAGGAATAAGTAAGGCCTGTACCAAGTACCAGACCTGGTCGTAACGTTGCGGAACGCTACCATCTAGAAGCAACGATGGTAGTGAAACTTTGGGCCAATCATTCGCCTTTTACGAACTGCCCGGCAGAATGACAGATGGTCTATTCTTAGCGCGGGGATATAATATACATGTCGCAGTGAAATTGTCAATACCGTTAGATTATAATCTACCTAAGTGATATTATAATTTAACTGCTATTGACAATTTCACTGCGACATATATACTAGTTATCTACTTCTTAAATAATTGCGCATCTTAGTATGTTGGTACACTTTATTTATCTATACATTTATACAAATAAATAAAATTGGAGTGTCTGTTTGTAATATTAAAATAACCACTTTTTACTAAATACAAATGTACGTATACACGGTATGTACATTAAAATAACATTTTTATAATTTTTATCTGTCTGTCTGTTTGTTCCGGCTAATCTCTGAATCGACGGCACAAATTTTGACGGAACTTTCACTTGCAGATAGCTGATGTAATAAGGACTAATGTAGGCTACTTTTATTTTCGAAAATATTTCATGTGTACGAAGTCACGGGCTCAGCTAGTATGTAATAACTTGTAACACCCATATTATCCATACTAATATAATAAATAAGAAAGTAACGCTGTCTGTCTGACCCTCTGTTTAGCTAAAGCTAAAGCTACAATTCCTCATTATTACTTTCAATCATAGAATTATCATCAGACAATCTGTATTCAGAATGCCGTATACGGTCTGCATCCAACTGAACACTATGTTGTTCATCAGACTGAGATTGCCAAATCTCATTTACTCTTTCGCGTTCCTGTGATTGCTGGATATTGATAGTATCTATTACATCATGGCACCACTCCCAAGCAAACAGCCGCATTACGTTCGTCACGCTTTTCCTGTTTCTGATGAATTAATAGATTGATCTTTTCTATCTATAAGAATTCGTTCTTCGCGCTGTACAGTGATTTCAATTTAGAGGCGCGGGACTCGGTGTGGCGCTAACGATCGTCTGCTAATCTCATTTCGCCCTCTTCACTGCTTTCTAGTGACCGTAAATTAAGTGTACGACTACGCCGAGAGCTAAGTCGAGATTTACGTTGTGTGAAGTTTTCGGATGCATGGGATTCAGCGCAGCGTTTGCGATCGCTTGTTAAACTGCGTGAAGGTTTCAGAGGAGCGAAATATGGTATAGCGCTCGCGATCCCTTGTTGACCGAGACTGACGGTCCTCACCGGTTTCAAGGGAACAAACTTACCTCATTCTCTTGCCTTGAGCTAGAGCCTTGAGATAATTTTTTTCTCCTAGGCATTTTGTATAACAATAATGTTTTTCCAACCTAATCATAAAACAAATCGTAATTCGTAAATACAAAAATCGATATCCGTCTTCACTTTTCAAAGGCAAGGTAAGTAATAAGCAGATAAACCCAAAATTCCCAATTTAACAATTAATCAATAGAAAGCAAAAATCTTTTATTTTTAATTCGTGAAAGATAATATTATATGTAACCTACTCGAAGATAACACAAAAATAGCGTATTTTAAATACTAACTAAAATTTCATACAAATATTCTATTCTATTCTATTCTATTCTATTCTATTCTATTCTATTCTATTCTATTCTATTCTGTTCTATTCTGTTCTATTCTGTTCTATTCTGTTCTATTCTGTTCTATTCTGTTCTATTCTGTTCTATTCTGTTCTATTCTGTTCTGTTCTGTTCTGTTCTGTTCTGTTCTGTTCTGTTCTGTTCTGTTCTGTTCTGTTCTGTTCTGTTCTGTTCTGTTCTGTTCTGTTCTGTTCTGTTCTGTTCTGTTCTGTTCTGTTCTGTTCTGTTCTGTTCTGTTCTGTTCTGTTCTGTTCTGTTCTGTTCTGTTCTGTTCTGTTCTGTTCTGTTCTGTTCTGTTCTGTTCTGTTCTGTTCTGTTCTGTTCTGTTCTGTTCTGTTCTGTTCTGTTCTGTTCTGTTCTGTTCTGTTCTGTTCTGTTCTGTTCTGTTCTGTTCTGTTCTGTTCTGTTCTGTTCTGTTCTGTTCTGTTCTGTTCTGTTCTGTTCTGTTCTGTTCTGTTCTGTTCTGTTCTGTTCTGTTCTGTTCTGTTCTGTTCTGTTCTGTTCTGTTCTGTTCTGTTCTGTTCTGTTCTGTTCTATTCTATTCTAACGACGACATCCTTTGAATTGATTTTAAATTAAATTGGCCCTTGAACATTTCTTAAATATATTATGTAGATATATTATATTTTTTTCATTTTCTATGAGTATACGACGCTTTTATGCAGTAAAGAGTAACTAACATGTACATGAATTCCGTTTCGTAGTTAGTTGAAGCTCGAACTAAATTTTGCATTTACCTACCTAGTTAAATATTTAAAAAAACTGATCAATGCAAGTGTGAACTATTTTAAAAAAATATTAGGGATGTAACCAATTAAAGGGTTCCGTGTAACATTATGCTCTGATAATAAGTAACAAAAATTTCAATGACATAATTCATTAAAATTTTTGTTTGAACTTGCTGAACCAGTAATTGTATTTTCCTGTGGGAATGAAAGATTTTCCCGCAGTAAAAAGTATCACAAAATTTAGTAAAAATCCGTTTAGTAGTTTTTGCGTGAAAAGCGAACAGACAGACAAACAGACAAAAAATTCAAGTTCTATCTTTTTGGGGTTTATGTCCTATACACAATAAGTAGTAATAATTTTTTTAAAGAAATATTTCATGTACAGATTTAGTTACGTTACTGTTTTATTATATGTATAGATATAGTCGACTAACTAATAAAATTTAGTTGGAGAAGTTTTTAAAGGCGGCGAGTGAACCTGTAGTGTGGATATATATTTGTTATTGACGTTGAATAGCTTAAATGTTCATGGTATTAAACTATAAAAGCTCTATTTTTAGTCTACAGCATTGTGATGGGAAACTTCAGAACACTATATTGCGCGTGGCTCGTCACTCACTTTAGCAATTTTTAAGTACTAAAATATTGTAGAAGGTTAAAAAATAATTGGTTAAAAAAATGTCGAAATTATTTCGAAAAAACACTTTTTCAAAATTATTGTCAACGAGAACTCCCGATCGGATAAACCGATTTTGATGCAATTTATGCATTGGACGCGATTTACTGAGGACAAGAGCTGATTAGATTTTGTACTCAATCGGTATATTAAACTGGAAGTTATATTAAAAAATACTGCTTTGAGAAATTTTTTTTGAGGTTTTTCCAAAATTTCTAAAAATTTTCTGATCCGAATTGGTTCAAATTTTTGCAGAAGTCTGAGTTAAGTGGAATCAAGTAAAATGCCACCAACCGCGTTTTGATCGGTCAAGCTGGTCAAATGTTATGAGATGTTTGCACACACACACACACACACACATACATATACACAAACATACATACAGACATACTGATGTCATCGTTAAAATAGTGGGAAAAGGTTCCTAGCACCTCAAAATGGAGATTTGGTGAAAATTCTTTTTTCGAAAATCGGGGCAAAAAACTTCCTTTTCTACTTACGCAGCGGGAAGATAAAAATGAAATAAAGTTCAGGCGTTACTTTGCGGAAATCAGTAATTTAAAGACGAAATTAAATTATTCAATTTGCAAATTGTGTCGAGGAAATTTGCAAATTAAATACCTTAATTTTATCTTCGAATATTATAAAACGAATTTCACTTTTGAATGAAAGGAAGCCGTATCAAAAGTCGACTGTACATTTTGCTAATGTGTATCGCAATTAAATTTAAAAAAAGTGATTGCAATGTAAATGTACATTCGAAAACATCATACATAAATCAACCAGCATTAATATTAATGTCGCTGTGTCTCAAATGACGCCATTACCATATTTATTCTCGTCATGTAGGACCTGGCTTCGCATCACGTGACTTTCGTACGAAAAATCCTCATATTTTGGGAATATTGCAATACCTTAATAACTAGTTGCTTTGTAGTAATGAACTATGTTTTTCTCGTAGGTCATAGCCGAAATGAATAATAATATAAGTCAAGACCACAGAATACCTGCACATTTATTTTTAAAGGATCGAGCACATAGGACCGGCCGCAACTACCGGGCCGCGTCGCAAAAATCCGCCTAGATCACTTTCATATAATATAGTCATTTGTCAGACCATAATAAGTTCACTTATAATGTCAAGAATACAATTAGCATTGCGAAAAACAGTTTTATCGTTTAATCAGATAGACATATCTCCATCAACACTGAACACTTCTATAATCTATGAACATTTCAAGATAAGTTAAAAAACAGAATATTACATTTGATCATTATATTACATGTGCATAATACATGTAAAATTACTTTTTTGTAATTATCACTTCCCGATCTAACGCCACAGGATTATTTAGCTAGCTGCACCGTGCAGCCTGCTGCATTATAACAGTTTTTGTTGAATCCCGAGGAAACAAACTATTTAAAATCTATATGTATGTCAAATTTCATCTAAATCGGTTTAGCCATTTTTGCGCGAAAGAGTAACAAAACGTCCATATACTACGCGGCCTTTTCGAGGCTGAATTTTGTGCGGTAGATATCAGTGAATGCGATGCGGTCGGCGGTTTTACAAGTCAAGATAAAGAAATCGTCAAAAAAGAAAAAATCCCGCACACATTTCCGACGGTTTTCATCTCAGAATCGTGGTCAAATACTATGGTTTTGATTTTCGGTAGACCGTCTGTCTGTTGTATAATTTTTTCACCGTCAATGCGGCTGTTAGTATATTATATAAATACCTCTGTATAAATTCACTCACTCACTGCCACATACGAAGTGATTCACGGCGCTTCATTGTAGGGGAACTCGGAATAATAGGCCTGTGGAAAACATACCGGCAATACATCCAATGACGTGTTATAATTAATTTAACGTTTCAAATGTGCAGGAAATATATGAGGGTAATTAGTCGTAATTCTAATTTGTGTGACTTTATAACATTTTCCTTATCAACCGACTTCCAAAATGGAGGACGTTGTCGATTCTGATGTTTATGTTTTTCAACCGACGAAAAACGGAAGGGGTTCTCAATTCGACGATTATATTTTTTTATGTTAGACCATGTGTAACTTTTTTCAGAGTATTCCGATTTTGATGATTTTTTTAATGGAATGAGTATACCCCGAGGGTGGTACCGTTTATTTTTTTCTGAAAACTTCCATGTGAATAAGTATTACCGAGAAACATTTTGGCCATACAAAACACTTGAATTACTTTTACATGCACAGTATAAGTTATGGGCAGAGTAACGCCCTCAAGAAGCGATAGAATTACAATGAATGGAAAACATATTATTCCCGCCTTTTTATACTATCCTAATTTATATTTGTCCTTTGTTGTTAACAATGACATCATGATCTCACAATAACAGCTGCATAAATCACACAGGTGCGTTACACTTAGCTGACTAGTGCTTGTCGTTAAGCGCAGTTACTAACACAAGGGATGATTGATTGTTCACTCACAGATTTTAGTGTATGACCACGCATAACTTTTTAAATTTTTTATTAAAAAGATATTCAGACCGCCTCGTTTGTCGAGTGGTTTGCGAATCTAACTACGAATCGATAACACTCGCATTTAATTCCCGACACGACAAACTTTTATGTGATGAGCATAGATGTTTGTATTTCTGGGTCTGGGTATCGCACCTCCGCTCAAATAGTGTCACAAGTCAAAAAACGTTTCTCGAGTAAAAGGGGTTTAAAATTGCTCCTGGCAATTTTTTGTCGCTTCTCCGGCCAACGCCACTAACGTCACTAACGCCATATAGTATCAAATCATTAAAAACAGTGGTAGATCACCATTCGAGATAAAACTATGGCATAATACGATACGAATGATACAATAAAAGTGATTTTACGATTTTTTGAATTATGACACTATTTGACCGGAGGTGCGATATAATATGTAACTGTATCTATATACGTGTTTCTATGTGTTAGTATCGTTGACTAACACCCATAAAACAAGTAAATAATTTGCTTATTTTGGGGTTAGATCAATTTGTATAATTTGTCCAGATATATTATTATTATTATATTTAATGTATGTGCAGGCATAAGTCCATCATATATGGATGAATGTAAGGCTGCTGGTAAATGGCATGTGGCTTTTTTACCGACGCGATATTTTTAGGCGATGGTTGCCTCTTTCCATCAGGAGAGCATCTGTTTGTTTGTTGTCTCATAAAAAAGCAGTTTCTCGCGGTGTGTTATTGCCTGCGTAGACCCCTATTTTGCGAGAAAATCAGAATAAAATGTAGTTTTCATTATTCAGGAATGATACAATTAATCTACTAGTGAATGATTTTTAAAATCAGTTCAGTCATTTCAGAGCTATTCCTACAAGGGTTGCCAACCTTACTATTAAAAGAGTATCCTATTTAATTTCACTACTTATTATTGTTAATGTTTGATAAAAAAGTAAAAAATACTGTCTTAATCGATGCTTGTATCTAGATTCATAAATTCTGTCTAAAAAAGTATACGTAAAATTTTTATAATCTCTATATATATAAAATTCTCGTGTCACAATGTTAGTCTCCATACTCCTCCGAAACGGCTTGACCGATTTTGATGAAATTTCGTATGCATATTCAGTGGGTCTGAGAATCGGCCAACATCTATTTTTCATCCCCCTAAATGTTAAGGGTTGTCCACCCCTAAAATTTTTTTTTTTACTTTATGGACAATTTTTTTTATTTTTTTTTTTTTATGATTCCGCATTAAAAAATACATATAACTCTACATTTTTACCCTTCTATCACCAACCCTTATTTTTTTATTAAATAATTTATATGGCAAAACAACGTTTGCCGGGTCAGCTAGTAAATATATAAATACACGTTATAATAATACATATTACTAAATTATACCATACTTAATTACATACATATATACATAAACATTCATATACATACATCTTCTCTATATATATAAAATTCTCGTGTCACAATGTTAGTCACCATACTCCTCCGAAACGGCTTGACCGATTTTGATGAAATTTCGTATGCATATTCAGTGGGTCTGAGAATCGGCCAACATCTATTTTTCATCCCCCTAAATGTTAAGGGTTGTCCACCCCTAAAATTTTTTTTTTTACTTTATGGACAATTTTTTTTATTTTTATTTTTTTATGATTCAGCATTAAAAAATACATATAACTCTACATTTTTACCCTTCTATCACCAACCCTTATTTTTTTATTAAATAATTTATATGGCAAAACAACGTTTGCCGGGTCAGCTAGTCTTATATATAAAATTCTCGTGTCACAATGTTAGTCTCGATACTCCTCCGAAACGGCTTGACCGATTTTGATGAAATTTCGTATGCATATTCAGTGGGTCTGAGAATCGGCCAACATCTATTTTTCATCCCCTTAAATGTTAAGGGTTGTCCACCCCTAAATTTTTTTTTTTATTTTATGGACAAAATTTTTTATTTTTATTTTTTTATGATTCAGCATTGAAAAATATACACAACCCTTAATTTTCAACCCTCTACGATCAACCCCTATTTTGTAATTCAATAATTTATGCGGCAAAACAACGTTTGCCGGGTCAGCTAGTTTCATAATAAAATTATACATAAATAACTGATTGACAACTGAGTGCTAAGTGTGAGTTTTTCTTGTCGCATTCGATCGTGAGCGCGTTTGGAGTTTACTAGGAATTTGTATGTGATTTGTACAGCGCCACCTAGTGGTAAACGTGAGAAACCAGTTTACCACTAGGTGGCGCTGTACAAATCACATACAAATTCCTAGTAAACTCGAAACGCGCTCACGATCGAATGCGAAAAGAAAAACTCACACTTAGCACTCAGATGTAAACGTCACGTATGCGCATGCTGTTTATATCGTACGGAACATACAAGCAGCTGACTTTTCTGATGGAAAGTGCCGAGATATTATTGACACATGCATAGGTTTACCGGCTATTTTACCCTGGAAACTGGGACACGGCAGTGAAAATACTGACGCTATTACGAAAGAAATATACTAGACCCGGGCGAGGTAATGCAGAAATCTACCTAGTAGCCACAATGGTGGTGACTTGCATAGAAAATATTTCGCCTCTTACAACCTGCGAAGCAGAACGGCAGATGGTTTATTTACTAAATAATTGATTACGGCTAAAACTCACGTATAAATCGGTATAGGTTCCGACTAGTTTCGGACCTATATGAGGTCCTTCATCAGGGCGATTGCGACGCTGTTGCCGCGACAGCGACTCGACGCGAACTGCAGTTCGCGTCGAGTCGCTGTCGCGCAGATTTATACGTGAGTTTTAGCCGTAATCAATTATTTAGTAAATAATATCTCACGAAAGTTTAAATAATTTTACATGGTTTATTGTTCAAAAGAGTCCTGGGTAAACATGCTGTGCCACAACTGGGATTTTCTTGATAAACCTTTACGTCGACGTTTTCTTAATAATTACTACCGGATCGGAACGCAGCCACACACTGACTAGATACTTGCTGATATTAATCTACTCATTAACTTTAATTTAAATTCAGGTAAAAAAATGAAGCTTACGTGGTTATGAATAGTTTTAAATTGACAGTAAATTTTCGATTTGGATGAAATTAAATACATTTTTCAAAATTTAAAAAATAATATACTGTTAAATTTTCTGATAAATTATTTTATTTAAACCCTAAACTTCGATATACTTTATTCCCGACTAGTTTTGCCGGTGGCTTCGCTCGCGTTAAATGGAAAGTGCGGGGTTAGAAAGAGACAAAAAGTAGCCTATGTCAATATTCCTCTAGTAAAACTATCTCCACTTAAAAAATCACACCAATTTGTCGCTCCGTTTTGCCATGAAAGACGGACAAACAAACACATACATTAACTTTCCCATTTATAATATTAGAACGGGTACTAAAAGTTGGCAACTCTACGTCCTACAAGCAATTTCACAAACTTACAAACTTTTTTTTTATTATATTACGAAGATAACATTTTTTTTCATTTATCTAGCTAAATCTCGATGATATCTGGCTAGTTACATTACATCTTTTATTACACGTATCATTTCGCCCAGAGCTATAAAGAAACGGTCAGGCATAATACGTGACTGGGAATTGATTTCGGCTATCTTATTATACGAAAAATAACATAAAATATAGAAGCTAATGCAGCGAAATGAATGTAATAATAAGATATTTGAATGTTCTCAATGTGATATTTGTTTTCTTCGTGATATTTGATAAAAATAAAGCGCTTGATTGGAATGTAATATTCTATATGTATTGGTGTATCATCGGGACTCAAAATTGCTTTAGCATTGGTTAAACCTGCATATATCTCAGGTGACTCCAGGACGATTTATATAGTTCTTATTATTATTACTATTTTGTCCACTATATCGCCGTAAGAAAGGAATAAGTTACATTATTTCCGTTTTTAAGAACTTAGTTGCTCAAAATCACTAGAAATTGTGAGTTAATTTTACCTGTTATACATCATACAATATTCAATAATTTTTCTTTTAAAAGTGTATTGCTAACACAAATATGGACTTGTTTCTGAATGTATTATTATTATTATTATTATTAAAATATATATTTTCTTATTACAACGCTGTATTTGTACTAAAAACATTATTTATTTTTCTTATATATATTTTCTTATATAGAAAAAAAAAGTATCTTCACGCCCATATCCCCGAAGGGGTAGGCAGAGATACAACAAGTGCACCCACGATTAGCCGAAGATACTTAGTCCCACAAATGTGATAGGTGGCAAGCCTATCGCCAACCGGGCACTTTCCAATCCCGGGCAACTTTGTGTTTCTCAGAAAACTGAAAAAACACTTTTTTTTAATGTGCCCGACCCGGGAATCGAACCCGGGACCTCATGTGGTCAACGCCAACGCTGAGCCACTAGACCACAGAGGCAAATTTTAGGTTTTTTCTTTTATATCATAAAATAGCAAACAAGCAGATGGGTTTCCTGATGAAAAGAGTCAACCATCGCCTATAGACACCAAAGATGTTAATGGTGCGTTGCTATCTTGTGGCGAAGTCTAATGCCACGTACATAAGTTTACCGGCTAACTTGCCCTCCAAACCGGAACACAACAGTGCCAAGCACTGAGGATATTGCGGCAGGAATAAGTAAGGCGGTGGAACCAGACCCGGACGAGACAATGCAGAACTTTACCACCTAGTCACGATGGTAGTGACTCGCATAGCCAATCGGCCGCCTTTTACGACCTGCCTGACAGAACAGTAGTTGGTCTATTCTTCAAAGGAGCCCGGAATCGACACGGGGTTACTTATAAGTTTATAAGAAATCCTCGGTATGCAAGTCCAGCTCGTACTTGGCCATTTTTTTTATTATACTAATATTGTCATTTATACATTTGTCGTATGAAGCTGAAAAAAATCTTGAAAATAGTACTGTAGTGCCTTCCAGACGTCAAGATGGTGAGGGTTGAATTTCAAATTTTAGTGTGATGTCCGACGATGAAATTCGGCAGGTGGAACTAAGTTGGACAGCACTTGAAAACTTTCCGTGATAAAAGTGATAGAAGATGCAGAGAGATGGTGTGCAATCTCTATAGACCTTGTGAATATTTAAAAAACACATAAGATGTTAACTACGTATTATATTATGTTATTTATTAATACGTGAAGACAAAACTTTGGACCCCTTTTGTATGTAGTATGAAATTTGGCACGATTAAAGTTTACATTGCGGAGGACTGCCAGACCTAATATTTATAAATAAAATGAATTATAAAACCTTAAATTAATAAAAATAAACATCACATACACTACATTCATGTGACATACATGAAATGAAATGAAACGAGGCGAGACGAGACGAGACGAGACGAGACGAAGCGAAACGAAACGAAACGAAACGATTCCTAACTAGGACCACTAACACCCATAACACAAGCAAATAGTTAGATCAGTAAGTGTAATTTGTCCTGTGAATATTTATTTATTTATTACTTATAGACATCAAAGATGTTAATTCTTTGATGTCTATAAGCACTCGTTTTTTTAATCCGGAATGCCATCTGTTTGTTTGCTATCTTATAATATAAAAACATTAACTTCCCGGATTTCACACGGATCAACACGAGTTTCATCCCCGTTTTGTATATATACATTTTTGTACATATAAGCATTTTAACATTTCTTAGATTAGTGAGAAGATCTTTCCTTTCCTACCCTTTTGTACTTGTATATTAATAATATCACACGACTACAATATGTAAATATCCTACAAATCATCTTATAATATTAATTGAATGTTTAAGGCGAGGCATCGGGACAAGCTGGAAAAAGCTGGTTTGCTAATAACATTTTTTGTATTTTTTTTTATTTATTGTCCAAAACTTTCACATATTACATATATTGATAAAAACAGCTATGCACTAAAACTTTTAAAGTTTATTCGGCAGCAGCTGCGGAGTCGACTGTGGATAATATATTATTAATAAATTACAAAGAGTATATTATAATCACTATGTTTTACTAAATTATGTTATTAATATAATATTTTTTTAATTTATATTTTCATGTTTTTTTGCGAATAGAGCGATTACAACTCAGTTGGTAATTCATTCAGACACAAGGGTAAAGCATATTGTAGCATCCTTTTGCCATACACATTATTTACTCTAGGCAGAAGATATTTATCCATTTCAATATTGCGTAAAAACTTTGGTCGTTCTTTAATATTTAACAAATCTGGAAAGTAAGTTTCATAAATAATTGAGTACTTAATTTTATCATATAATGGTAATACGTAGCAATATTTGAAAAGAAAATTGGGATTGTTTTTCGATTCTTTTAAAATATTTTTGGGAACTACTGTCTTTAATAGTTTTATTTGTAATTGATAAATATCCTCTATATAGGTTTTGAAAGTGTTGCCATAGCAACTGAGTCCATAGTTGATGATAGATTCTGCTAGAGCTAGATATATTATACGAAGAATTTTATAGGGCAATTTGTATTTTAGCACTGATAATTTTGCAATGATACTACGTAATTTAGAGGAAATGTGGTCAATATGGTGCCTCCATGAGAATCTGTCATCAATTATTAAGCCAATATACATATGCGTTTTTACTTTTTCTAAACAAGGACACGAGCAAGATATGTTCAAGGAGTGTAAACAACTATGGTTATGTGCTGTAATATTCGGTTGAGTAACACAATGGTTGTGCGAAGAATGTATATGCATGAATTTGGTTTTTTGTATATTAATGACTAAACCAGCGTCATGTGTCCATTTGCACAGTTGATCGAAATTGTATTGTAAAATAGTTTGTGCTTCTTGTACTGATTTATTTGCAACTAAAATACAAGTATCGTCTGCAAACTGGTATACAGAACAACCATTGAATATGTTGGGCATGTTATTTACATATAGTAGATACTCGGTGGGACCGAGTATGGATCCCTGCGCAGTTCCTTGGCTAATCTCAGAGACTTTACTTATTTGTTCATTTATTTTGACATAAATTTTCCTGTTACTATGGTAGTTTTTTATTAAATTTAAGATAGGTCCCTGTAGACCATTTTGCGATAATTTATTATACAGAATATCATAATTTAAAACATCAAAAGCTTTGCTAAAGTCAACGAATATAACAAGCACATGGAATTTATTATTAAGATAATCGTTGACTTCATTACTGAATTTACGTAATAATTGAGTTGTATTTTTATGTTTTTGAAACCCGAATTGAACAGGATTTTTGATATTATTGTCCTGAATAAATTCTTTTAAAATATTATTTAGGTAGCGCTCAATAATTTTATCAATACAGGATAATATAGTTATAGGTCGATAATTATTATAGTCATTATGATTGCCTTTTTTATAAATAGGTCTCACAATCCCAAATTTTTAATTTTTTTGTCATTTTCATTGGCTTGTTTTAATCTTACGGACTTTAATGGTGTCAGTTCATATTGGGATTTATCTAATAAAGGTGTTGCACAGTAACTAGTAATATTTTTTACTGATGTGTGGAAGTGAAATGCAAAGTTATTAGCTAGCGTCAAAGAATCCATCTTAAAGTATTTTAATAATATTTCATCTAAACGTTTTATTATTTTTCCTGATAAATTATTTATTATTTGCCATATTTTTCTACTATTTCCAAAGTTATTACATATATCGTTTTTTATATTTTGATTTTTTAGGTACTTTAAATATTTGTTTGTTTTATTCCTATATAAATTATACAATAACCTTTTACTAGGATTATTTTTATCCTTGCACCAAACTTTGTAAAGATTATCCCTTTTTTTACACATATTTTTTAACCTATGGTTAGATCAGATACAATCTTTTCTGGGGCTAATTTTAGTAGAATATTTATATTCATCATATGCTATTTCCATCTCACTAGACATTTTATTCACTAATAAATTCGGATCATCATAAGAGAGCAGTGTGTTCCAATCAAAATTAGTTAATTTAGTTTGTAATTTTTGTTCATCAATTTTTGTACATGACTGTACATGGGATAGCTCTTCGACATTGAGTAAGTCTAGTATTGCGCAAGCAATCACACAGTCATCAGCGGGCGCGTCGTGTATAGCGGCGGTGTAAACATTGTTTCCGTACGGGTGGCGGAAGAAAATATGATCTATACATGTATACGAAACGATATTTCCATATTTTTCAATGCGTGTAAATAATTTTAAACCGCAGTGTAAACCTAAGTTACTTAGAGTTTAGGTAATGAATCGTCACAGAATTACTTTTTATTATGTTCAAGTTCATGTCGCCTATGACAATATAGTTTGCAGAACTCGGATAGTTGTCGATAACTGTACATAGTTCACTAATGAACCGAATTTTGTTTGTATTCGGCGACCTATACACTGCACATACGCCAATGTCTGAAACACCACCCAAACATATCCTACCCGTTATACATTCAAATTCATTGACAGATACATTAGTAAATCTATCAAATTTTATCGAGTTGTGTACATACAACAGTACGCCACCGCCCCTTTTATTTTGCCTTAGTTCACTATATAATATGTAATCGGAAAGTTCAAACATCGAAAGAAAATCGTTTTTAATAATAACTTCTGTCAAAATAATTAAATGAATAGTGTGAGTTGTGTTTCTAATCGTATTTTGTATATAGTAAAAGTTTTTTATGATAGATCGTATGTTGACATGAAATACAAACAACGATTTTTCTATAATTGGTAACTTATTTGAGAAATCGACCCAGTCTTTACAGTTAAATTGAAAAAAATTTGAACCTTGATCATCCATTTTTAGTTGAAAAAGGGTAGGTATAATTTAAATAAAACAAAAAGAAAGTACTCACATTGCTGCCGGATTACCTTTAACGTTTTCTAAATCTAAAAGAGAACGAATATGAATCACTTTGTCGTTATCATTTTTACATAGTAGAACAGAACCTTGCTTATACCATATATATTTATAGGTACTTTTAACAATTTCCTTAGTTTTCCACAGCAGAAACGCAGTAGCTGGCGTGAGCGATTCACGCAGGAAAATGGTTTTTGTCCCCTTCACACCAATCTTATCGGCAGTGATAGTATTAGCTTTACCAGCTTCTAGCCACTTATCTCGTATGCCTTCGTTAAGTATAACTGTTATGACTGATGGAAATTTATTCCGTTGTACTTTTGCTTTTTTTCTAAAAACTTTTTTTACATCATTAGGATTCTGCTGTAATATGGAAGCAATCGTGCGAACCAAGGTTGAAATATCGTCTCCCTCACTTTCTGTTACACCGCATATCTCTAGCTGATTACACAGATTATTCTGTTCCCAATTATTTAGCTTGTTTTCTAGAACTTCATATTTCAAATTAATATTTTTTATATTATTTCGTAAGCCACTACACTGCCTCTCAAGTAATTTAATATTTTTTTCACTTTCTTTTGATTTATCTTCGTATTCATCAATTTTATCCGTGTAATACTTTAGCGACTGCTGCAGTTCTCTTCTTATAACATCCGTAACCTCGAGCCGAATCTGCGAGATAATATGTTGCATGCTATTGGTTGAAGTTTCTTCTGTTGAATCAGAGTATGTATTATCTTCGAGAATATCGCTATCGGGCACAATACAGGATAAACGTTTAGATTTACTTCCACCCATGCAGCTTTTACATTTCCAATCCACGGAATCCGTGTTGCACAATGTCACTAGCTGGTCGTTAGATATTTGCGCACATACTGCATGAAGCCACTTATTACATTTACTGCACTGCAAGCCAGGTATGTTTTTCGTAACAGTTTTATTACATTTAGTACATTTCACCATTTTAATGTTTTTTTTTTTCGTTGACGGTAGGATGTTCAATTTTTACTAACGAAGATTCGTATGCGCGTACGATATGTTCGGTATCTCACCGACGACTGGATTGTATTGATTGGTAAATAATAATTTTACAAAATTTACACGATATATCTGAAGATATTGTCTAAGGAATGTGCTAACTTATTACATGATATAATGTACTTTACTCGATCATATAAAATTCCAAAAACAGGCTAAAAAAATCACTAAAACAAGTATTTTTTTAATATTCCACATGATTTTTATATGGTGACATTTAGTTTTGAATACAAAAAAGAATGTACTAAATTTTGGTTTTCAGCTGAAGTCCTATATTTATTTGTCCGAAAATTAACACGTTTCCCAGCGATTTCAGAACATACCGCGCCGCTCATTTCCTATAGTATAGACGCGCGTCAAAATACCTCGCCTTAATAGAATCAGGCGTTATTTCGCAACAATCCATAATTCAACGAAGCAAACTACTTATTTTCAAGTGTTTGAAAATGAAACAGTTTTCTTCGTTGATTAATAGAATGACCATCTACGTTCCTGTAAACGGTATTGTAATGGAGAGCTTAAACCAACATACAAGAAGGCTTTTGCTATAATTCTAGATCAAGAGTATCTTCTCTTGTCAAAGATCAAGAGCCAAATACTAAAGGCGGCAGTGTTGGGAACACGGATTAAATGGATATGCCTTTCAAGGCATTTTGTCAGTGTAGCTTTCATTTACACACATAAATACAGAGGTGTGCTACTTACCAATGAAATAAAATTATTTCAAGGGTAATTTTTAAACCTTGTCATCTCAAATGGTACGATAAAACAGCATAACATGGTTTATATCTATTTTTTCACGATATAATATATTTACAAACGTATGACACTTTTGACAGTGATAGGAGCGTTTTCTTACATGCGCGTCGACACGTTTCCTTCCTAATGGCATTAGTATTCATGTGGTCTGTGGTTGGAAAAGACATGTATTGTGAGGAGATTTCTTTTCCTGTCACTTAAACCACCAGTGGCTTGACTGCAAGGTTATCTTTCATATTATAGTATTTTTAGTGAAAAATGATTTATTAATATAAATAAAGTAAAAAAATACCATAAAACACTTTAAAATTATTTGATTTCACTTTGCGAAAATGAGAAGTATCTAATCACCGTTCCATGAAATGGCGTATACAACTGACACATAATTTATGAATTGGTCTGTGCCCGGCAAGATATCAGCCATAGAATCGATTAGCTGAGGCCGATTAATCACTTGTGCATCGAGCATTGCATCGATTCATCACAATACTGACTGCAGATCAATCTTATTGCAGATGCAATTGTGTCAATTAGTAATAGAGGTTAAATGATAACGATTATTTTGCTGTCATTGTCAGTCTTCATTAGTAATGCTCCTACTTAAATTAATTTATCGATTTACCAACATTTATTTTTGGGATATTAACAGATATTCTGTCAGACTTTATTAGTAATGGTAATACTTAATTTAATTTATTGATTTAAAAACATTTATTTTTGGGATATTAACAGATATTCTGTCATACAATATTTTATATCGATAACACTTGTACTGTTTCACAATAAACTGTTTATTGTGAAACAGTACAAGTGTTATCAATATAAAATATTGTATGAATATGAAGTTTCACCAAGTGCCGACGATAAAGAGTGTTGAATAGATATTCTGTCAGTCTTCATTAATAATGGTCCTACTTAATTATTTTATCGATTTACCAAGTTTTTTTTTGGGATATTGAAAGATATTCTCTCAGTCTTCATTAGTAATGGTCCTACTTAATTTAATTTACCGATTTACCAAGATTTGATTTTGGGATGTCAATATTAACATTCATTATTAATATTCTGTCTGTTTTCATTAGAAATGATCCTATAAATTACCGATTTACCAAGATTTGTTTTAGGGATATTAACAGATGTTCTAAAAATGTAATGTAATGCAATCATACATTTATGTTTAGGTACTTATAAAACCCGTGTTAATCTGGGCTCCTTTGAATAATAGAACAACTGCATTTCTCTCAGGCAGGCCGTAATTTTTTTAAATTATCGATAGGTAAGCGCTTGACCTCGGTCTCGCCTGATGGTAAGCTAAGATGAGGCCTAAGATGGAACGCGCTTCGCTAGAAGGTCACTCTTCTCTTGAAGATCCCCGGATTGTGCTCGTCCGGGAACACAGACTCAGGAAGCATGTTCCAGTCCTTTGCGGTTCGAATGAAGCATGTTGAGTCGAACCGCTTTGTTCGGGTACGTGGAACGTCCACCATATAACGATGTCTAGAATCTGTGAATGAAAAATGTGACCGATTGGCTATACATGTCACTACCATCGTGACTACTAGGTAGTAGACTTCTGCAACGTCTCGCCCTTGATTTGAGACTACCACGTTACCTTTTCCTGCAATTGCAATTCCAATAGCGTCAATGCTTGTCACTGTCGTGTTCCAATTTGGAGAGTAAGGCAGCCGGTAGACTCATGCATGTGGAATTGTCATCCCGCCACACTGTAAGCAACGCACCATTACCATCTTAGGTGTCTATAGGCAAAGGTTTCTCTTTACATCAGGAGAGTCATCTGCTTGTTTGCTATCTTATACAACAACACCTTCTATACGCTATATTAGGTTTCAGTTGTACCATAGCAGTTACATATAAGACTACGCGGAAATGAGATTGACGAGACTAGCCGAAAAGGGCAATAATAATGCGTCAGCCGAAATCATCAAATTAATTTAATTTACAATAAGTCAATTTTAGAATTCAACGGGCAATTTCTTATAGCAAGTTAATTTTTAAAGGATATTGATTGGAAAGTCATAAAACTAATCAAACTTGTTCACTTTTTCTTATTTCTAAATCAAGCAAAGATTTTTCTTTTTTAAAAAAAAAAAAAACTTTATCAAACATTATCGTTATTAATAAATTCCGAACGAATTAAGTGATTTAATTCCAATTTACGGTATTTGACGCAGTATTTTTTAGCTAATTTAAATAAAATTGGTATATAAGCCTGAAAGTTATTGTAAAAATCTATACATATAATAAAATCGTAGGAAAGTCAAAACTGTACATTGAAAATTTTTTTTAAAAGAATACTTGGGGCATGATCAACAATCGATATCGAAGCCAAAAATATAGTTTTTAGAATTTTTGTCTGTTTGTCTGTTTATCTGTTTGTTTGTCTGTATGTATGTCCGGGGTAAACTCAAAAAGTACTGCATGGATTTACTTCAAATTTTGCATGAACATTACTAACAGGTCGGGTACATATCACGCTATCACCTACGGGGGAGGACCTGTGCGGAGTAAACGAAGTCCGCGCGGACGAAGTCGCGGGCAACAGCTAGTAGTAAATAAATAAAAAGACATGCAAATATTTCGTAATCTTTTGCGTGTGTAATATTAGGTGGTTCTGTGTTATTCAATCGTATTTTCAAAGTCATGTCGTAACTTCTTTCCAGGCTCAGATCAAAAAATATAAAGACAGAGCGCCTCGAACATTTTATTGAAGTCTCAAATCCAAGCTGAGCCGTAAATACAACGCTCACGTACATATTGCAAACCAAGCTGGGACCTAATTCATGTAACAAAACGTCCATCGGTCACAGCGTTTAGGGTTCTTACACGTTTTTTTACACATTATACCACATCGTTGCACGACGCGACATCATATCGTGTTTATGTGTTGAAGAACCCTTAGTAATTTGATTCGTTTTGTTACGTGATTTGGGGGGCTTATCCTTGTCAATGCATATCGAAGTGTCATACAGTAAACTCAGACATGTCCTATTGATTGAGGCGTTACTTTGTGGAAATTCATAATTAAAAGGTGAAATTATTTAAATTTGCCAGTCTTCGCGAACTGTTTTATGTGACTTCTGTGATGCCATCGAAAAAAACGCCGGTTTAATAAATGGATACACTTATCGATGGTCCCGGACAAAAAGCAGACCCCAGCGGCACAATTCAACATTTCAACAAGCGATGGCCGAGATGGGTGAAAGTGATGGATGTAGGTAGATAATTGTGCCGCCTGGATAATTGTTTTCTTTTTTATCCCAACAATCGGTAAGTTTGTTATCCATCCATTTGTTAAACCGGTGTCTTCTTATCGGTGGCATCGCGGAGATCATATAAAACAGTTTCGGAAAATAGAAAATTCAATTAATTTCACCTTTTAACACATACGTGTATTAAATAGTGGCGTCGCTACAAGATATGTCGGAGCTCCATCTTTATTTTCATTTGTCTGAGTGTCCAGGTCGCATTCAAAGTTTTCAGTATCAACGACCATTACGTATTGATTCGTTTTTCAACGTTTTTTACTTCGGCAACTCCATCGAGCCAGTTTTCCGTGCCAGCCGGTGTTCGGCGGTGTTTGTAGCTGTTTTTTTTTTGTTAGAAAATTGGAAATTGATTGAGCGGTTTGTCTTACTCCGCTTTACCAGTAATTACGGAGTCATCGTCGGTTCTTTGAAGTTCCGGTTGCTTTTGCTCGATTTACTTTGGAACTAGGTGAGTTTTTTAACTTTTTTTGCCAATCAAGAAATATCGATACTAATTTAAATCGTCAGCTCTTAGCTTTTCAATAAACTAAGAAATATTTTTACATAATTGGTTAAAATATAATTTATTTTTAATTAAACTTTTAATAATAAACTTAGATAACCCGTGGATTTGCGTTCTCGAGTAAAATAATACGTAATCATCAATACAAGGTTTCTTTTGAAGGTCCAGCCAAAATCTCAGAGGTTGTTCAGAATCGATAATATGTTCAATTTATGTAATAAAAAATAATTTAAAAAATTCAAAATTTCATTTTTATCCGACACTAAATCAAAACGTATAAACATAATTTCAATTAAGCAAAATTCGAAATAACTCCCCGTGTTGGTTCTGCCCATGTTGGGTTAGGAACTAAATATTAATTTGAAAGTGCGTTTTAATTATAGTTGTAAAATTATTACGAGAAAATATAAAAATATTTGTTTAACAATATCCCATTAAATTCATTAATTGTATGCCTGTGAATGAACTCTGGAAAGCTGGCATTGTGTCATTTTACATTTACCTATAATTATGATAGTAACTATTATGTAATCTATCGCTCAAAGTACATTTTTCCCGATTACTTTTAATTTGGTTGAAAGCACTCAAATATTTTAGTTTTTTTAATATCATATATCAAACAAGCAGATGGGTCTCCTGATGGAGAGTCAACCATCGCCTGTAGACACCAAAGATGTTAATGGTGCGTTGATATCTTGTGGCGAGGTCTAATGCCACATGCATAAATTTACCGGCTCCATATCGGAACACGATAGTGACAAGCACTGACGCTATAGCGGCAAGAATAGGTAAGGCGGTGGTACCAGACCCGAGCGAGACAATGCAGAACTCTACCACCTAGTAGCCACGATGGTAGTGACTCGCATAGCCAATCGGTCTCTTTTTACAACCTGCCTGGCAGAACGACAGTTGGTCTATTCTTCAAAGGAGCCCGGACCAACACGGGGAAAACCTTTGTAATAATACCTACAGTAGTAGTGGTAGTTAAATTCAAAATGTAGTGAAAACGAAATTGAAGTAATAAAATAGGTAATCAAAGACTTACAAAAAAATATTTTTTGTAGGTCTTTGTAGGTAATATTAAAATTTTTATCATCCTATTATATTTGAATAAAATTAAGGTAATCCTCTCTGTGGTCTAGCTGTCCAGTGTCGGTTTTAACCACACGAGATCCCGGGTTCGACTCCTGGGTAAGGCAATTCAAACATGCGATTTTTCAGTTTTCTGGCAAAAAAAATTTGTCCGCGGTTAAATGAGTGTCCAGTTGGCGATAACCTTGCCACCTATCACATATGGGACTACATTGCGGTCAGATTAACTTGACACATGCCGTTGATGACGTCATTCGGCGCAAAACGTGACAATAATGTCCAAAAGCAATATAACAATAACAGAAAACTAACCAAATTATCTACGCTCGTATCGGTAGCAAAAATGCTGACCATGGCCATACTGACACTTATATTATTAGCCGGGCGAGCTGAGGGAAGCCCTGCCTTACATTCCAAAGATGCGTCAAGTTAATGTGACCGCGTTGTAACTAATTCGGCTTGGGTGCACTTGTTGTACGTCTGCCTACCTGCATCTGCCCATCTGCTGTTGCGTTTTTTTTATATACATACTAACTGTTGCCAGCGACTTCGTCCGCGCGGACTTCGTTTACTGCGCACAGCACCTGACCGCTAGGTGATAGCGTGATAATATGTATCCTATATGTTGACCCGACCTGTTAGTAATATTCATGCAATATTTGAAGTAAATCTATGCAATACTTTATGAGTTTACCCCGGACATACATATAGACGAACAGACGAACAGACGAACGGACGAACGGACGAACGGACGAACGGGCGAACGGGCGAACGGGCGAACGGGCGAACGGGCGAACGGGCGAACGGGCGAACGGGCGAACGGGCGAACGGGCGAACGGGCGAACGGGCGAACGGGCGAACGGGCGAACGGGCGAACGGGCGAACGGGCGAACGGGCGAACGGGCGAACGGGCGAACGGGCGAACGGGCGAACGGGCGAACGGGCGAACGGGCGAACGGGCGAACGGGCGAACGGGCGAACGGGCGAACGGGCGAACGGGCGAACGGGCGAACGGGCGAACGGGCGAACGGGCGAACGGGCGAACGGGCGAACGGGCGAACGGACGAACGGACGAACGGACGAACGGACGAACGGACGAACGGACGAACGGACGAACGGACGAACGGACGAACGGACGAACGGACGAACGGACGAACGGACGAACGGACGAACGGACGAACGGACGAACGGACGAACGGACGAACGGACGAACGGACGAACGGACGAACGGACGAACGGACGAGCGGACGAGCGGACGAGCGGACGAGCGGACGAGCGGACGAGCGGACGAGCGGACACAGTCAAACAGTCAAACAGTCAAACAGACAAACAGACAAAAATTCTAAAAACTATATTTTTGGCTTCGATATCGATTGTAGATCATGCCCCAAGTATTCTTTTAAAAAAATATCTCTTTCTACCAAAATCGTTTAAAATGCAAGCAGCCGAGGTGAAGTAAGAAAATCGTATAAATCATGTTAGAAGCAAATTTCTATCAAATATAAATAGGACACATTCAATTTGAGTCGCATTTTTCATATCGCTAATACGATTCAGGGGGCCGTGCGTTCCAGTTGAATTTTATTTACCGTGATGTGTAAAATTTTATTATATTCAAGGAAATGCTTTGGGGGTATAAATATAATCATAGTTAGAAGTTATAGCTATTTTTATTTCACTATCATGTTGTGAAGTTGTTTGTTTACTATTATATCACGTGTGATAAATCACGACCGTTATATTAGGAACGATTATTGTCATAGTGGGTGCATTTTGTTCCATATGTTACATATCGCAGTGATAATGACTTGATATGGAGTTATTTATACGATTAAAATTTATAAGTGATTAGTAAAGTGAAATACTGGTGTCGCTGAAATGTTGTTGCTTTGTCTCTTTCGCACGATGGAATTCTGCGTATAAGCTTAAGTAGTAGCTTGGTCCGCGTGAAATTAAATCACGCTCGCGTTATATGTAACAAATGGTTTCGATGCATATAACTGATGTGGCACGTGATTTTTTTTTATAACGAGTGAATATAACCAGTGATGCGTGAAATGTGCCAAGCCTAATATATACCGTACCGCAAACGTTACCGCAAAATAGTCACAGAGTAGGTAATATATTCAATTAAAAATAAATAATTAAAATAAAATAATATAAATATTTAAGGATGCTCTCGTACAACAATTTTTTTATATCATAAGATAGCAAACAAGCAAATGAGTCTCCTGATGGAAAGAGTCAACCATCGCCTATAGATACCAAAGATATTAATGGTGTGTTGCTATCTTGTGGCATAAGTTTACCGGCCACCTTACTCTCCAAACCAGAACACGACAGTGACAAGCACTGACGCTATTTCGGCAGGAATAGGTAAGGCGGTGGTACCAGACCCGAGCGAGGCAATGCAGAACTCTACCTATAAATGTGATTTTTTTTGCCGTTTTTATAGATGATAGCACGGAGGTACCAGACCCGAGCGAGGCAATGCAGAACTCTACCTATAAATGTGATTTTTTTTGCCGTTTTTATAGATGATAGCACGGAGGTACCAGACCCGAGCGAGGCAATGCAGAACTCTACCTATAAATGTGATTTTTTTTTGCCGTTTTTATAGATGATAGTACGAAACCCTTCGTGCGTGAGTCCGTCTCGCACTTTTTTCCATGTGCTTGTGTTTGTTGTTGTTTCACTCGATCCCACACCATTTTTAACGGTTCAGGTTTGTACTAAAAATTTCTGCTTTTCATCGTCGGCATTTGGTAAAACTGTATCATGTTGATTTTTTAAATTAAATTCTTGCACTATTTGACAATTTCCATAGACCTATTTGTTTCACAACCAATCAGTTTCACTAATTAGACGATCATCAGGGCTATTTTCATGCCAGGGTATAAATTTAAATGCATTTATTTTAAAACTAATCGGTTTCTCTTGTTAAACGACCACCGGCGTTTTTTCCATGCTAGGGAATTATGATAAGTTTTATAATTTAAACAAGCGTGTTTTTAGTCGTGAGGTGCGAGCATGAAGCTGCGAAATATCTGGAGGCAACACTTTTAATACCTACTTGAAACAAAACTTTTAATAGTGATGTCATCTTCTGAGGTATTACCCTCTCTTTCTAATACAGCTGTATAAAAAGAGATGGCGAGATCTTATAGACTGAGACATGACGTATATATTTTAACTAATTAATCAGAGTGCTAGCTCCACCTTTACTTAATGACTCCTCTTCACAATGGGCCATGATGGCCCATCAAATGATCGTTTAGTATCGCGGCCGTGATCGGGAAACTCTCCACACAATCGTGAACGCTCATTTACTAACTGTCTACTGTAATGTTATGACGTCTATCGAAAATGGATAAAAATGGATAGCGAGGTGATCGCGGCTGCAGAAATATTTTTACTTAGCTCTTTTAATTATTCATTTAATATCTACACCGTTTAGAATGTATCAAAGTTGACTAAAGAGTATACACTCACTACGTTTGAGACAACTATGTACTGATTAATCGGCGATTGTGTGAACGCACACGCAATCATGGGCCATCATTCCTTTGATGTACCGACACTATGGCGATTGTGCTCGATCATACCCGGTGATGGCTCATCATAGACATTTATGCTCTCTAAACTAACGTGCATGCCTTTAGTCGACAATAATGGACCATTGTGTAGAGGTGCTATTATACTTCATGGGCGCGAGGCACTATGCGCTAAACAAGCCGCCTGTCTGTACGGATATAGCCTAAGCGCTTCGATTCGACTGACGTTTTGTTGAGTGAATGGGGACCTGTAAGGCCACAGAACTATTATCTGCTGCTCATCCGAGTGTAAGGTATTTTCAAAAGGGGCACAGACCAATAAAATCTATTTTATGTTTAAATTGTTGTAAATAATTATATCCACAAGGGTTATATATATTTTGTACACTATGAAAGTATTATAACCTCCATAGAGTTAAGGTCAGTATTTTGACATTTTAAACTGACGTTTCGGGACATTATGTTGCATATTTTTAAGTAGTTTTTAAAATAATTACGCAATTTAATAAATCAACAGTGTAAATATTCTCATGACTTCAGACTTCACAAAATATACATTCTCATTCGGTTAGTTAAGAATAATTATTAATTGCATAAAGTCGAAAAAATAATTTCGCCGTAGTGATCTCCACTTCCAATAATATAATGTGATTTTACCCTAAATCTATGGATTTTACGTACGTCTCTAGTGAGTGGAGCTGTGTGTAACTGAATTAAAAAAAGATATCAAACGTGGGCTCACACGTGGTAGAAGTGATACTTTATATTCTGGTTAATCTGTAAGAGGATGAAATGAATACACTAATGCTGGTTAATATAACGTATAGCGTTAATATAGCGCGCTATGTGAACTCCACGCTATATAACTAGCAGCTAGCGTAGGCCGTAGTTATAACATTATAACCTACAAGGCTATGAACTACGCGATCTAAAGCGTAACGTGCTAAAACGTAGACGCTAGACGTTATAACATAATTTATAGCGTCATAGCGCTCAGTTATCGCTTGCTGTATGACGTGATGAGTCATTCGGCCGGCTCGCGCGATCAGTGTTCCAGTTACGCGTTATAATATAGACCAGGGATGGGGAAGCTACGGCCCGCGCGCCATCTAAGCCCGCGAGCCATCTCCGGTCCGAGAAGCGTCTAAATCCGGCCCACGATCATCAAACAAAAATCATTCATCCATCAAAAAAAAATTGGAATTTCTTTCTTTTTCTAATAGTTATTTTGTAATATAAATTCGTGTTTCAGAAAATATATATCAATATTTTTATTTCATTAATTAAATCAGGGGTGGGGAAAATTTTTATTTATAAATATAGCCAAAAATGCAACAACTTGGCCCACCATATTGGCCATTGGCACGCAAACGAAAAAGTTTCCCCATCCCTGGTATAGACTATATCGTAGCGCGGTAGAAAAATATAGTTTATAGTCTATAACGAGTTATCATGAAATAGTTTATTTGAATAATACTAGAATACACTATATATATATATATATATATATATATATATATATATATATATATATATATATATATATATATATATATATATATATATATATATATATATATTACAATTATATATATTACGGTAGTTTTCCAATACAACCAATGCCACCTAAAGGTGGGTTGCTGAACTAAAGAGACAAACGTGATATTTCAAAAAGTCATTAAAAGTTCTGGTATTTATCGATAGATGGAAAAACTAAAAAGTATCACCGCTGTGCCGGTCGGAGTGGGGGGTGTTAGGTTATTTTCGTTACGGAATTTCTGGATTCGGTCTCCACGCTCAAGGCCCGCGGTAGAAGCTATGCAATAGCTTAAAAATGTAGACACAAAACGCCTTAAACATTTTATTGAAGTTTTAAAACCAAGCTGTGCCGTATCAATAAGTACAATGCTCACGCATACATTCTCTAAACCAAGCTAATAGCGGTCAGTGCATATTTTTTTATAGAAGAGGGGGCAAACAGACAGGGGGATCACCTGACACTAAATGAACACTGCCGCTTATGGAAAACTATTATACTACCAAGGATCGTGCAGATGGGTTGCCGACCTCTTAAGAATAAGTATGCTCTTTTCTTAAAGGTCCGTAAATGGTATCCATTTAGAAAAATCTCTGCCGATAGTTGGTTCGAAAAAGGGGTCGTGCGGGGTAAAAAGTGCCCGCGCGGGGTAAAAAGAATTGCACAGTTGTGGATTTTCAGTCATCGAGATGGTGAGAATGAAATTTTGTCGTGATGTTAGGTGGTGAAATTAAACGGCAGGAATTAATTTGAACAGTTAGAAACATTCCCCATTATAGATAAAGAGAAGTTGTAGACCGATGCCATATCTTTACGTAACGCCAAGGAATTAAAAGGATTAGAAATAGTTCTATCCTTGACGATTCGAGTCATTGTACGTTGAATGCGATCAAAAGGAAGGAGCTGGTATTGAGGAGCCCGTGCCCATAAATGAGAGCAGTACTCCATGTGAAGCTAGATTTGCACCTCATATAGCTGCAGGTGATGGGCCGGTGTAAAGCTGTGTGAAGCACTGTCTGGTCCTGCTGAGAATATCCAGCTTTTTCGAGGCCAATTTGACCTTGTCTTTCAAGTCGGTCACTCGGAACTGAATACCGCTCGATATGTCGACTCCAAGTATTCTTATACTATCTGTGGCTCTTAGGAAAGAATTTTTAAATAAACTTATAGACATAAGTTTACGGGTTCACCTCACAAACTTATGTCTAATTGGAATTAAATTGAACAATTTTTATTTAATTTTGAAACGGCTCCATTCCGAAGCTGTGGAAATATAAATACCATAAGTTTTTGAAATCAAAATCTTTGTTTTTGGTAACTAAAATATAGCCGTATTATGGTTACAGAAATACATACATATTTTTTTATATCATAAGATAGAAAACAAGGAGATGGCTTTTCTGATGGAAAGGAAAACCATCGCTTATAGACACCAACGATATTAATAATACATTGCTATCCGCATGGCTCCTGACAGTGACAAGCATTGTCGAGTTTCGGTTTTTGAGAGTAAGGTAGCCTTTTTTTTATATCATAAGATAGCAAACAAGCAGATGGGTCTCCTGACGGAAAGAGTCAACCATCGCCTATAGACACCAAAGATGTTAATGGTGCGTTGCTATCTTGTGGCGTGATCTAATGCCACATGCATAAGTTTACCGGCTACCTTACCCTCCAAACCGGAACACGACAGTGACAAGCACTGACGCTATTGCGGCAGGAATAGGTAAGGCGGTGGTACCAGACCCGGGCGAGACAATGCAGAACTCTATCACCTAGTAGCCACGATGGTTGTGACTCGATAGCCAATCGGTCGCCTTTTACGACCTGCCTGGCAGAACGGCAGTTGGCCTATTCTTCAAAGGAGGCCGGGACCAACACGGTGAAAAGGTACGGTAAACTACGGTAAGGTAAACTTATGCATGTGGCATAAGACCTCGCCACAAATACAGTAACACACCATTAACATCTTTGGTGTCTATTGGCGATGGTTTGTCTCTTTCTATTAGGAGAGCCATCTGCTTATTTGCTATCTTATATTAAAAATACTATCTTGTCTCTTTGTATTGTAAGGCCAGCGTTTGTTATAGACGCCTTAATGTATCCCACCATCCAGGCTTTTATCACAGAATACTATAGACTAACAGAAGTTAATGTACATACAAGTAAAGTCAATATACATAGGTCGTAAAAAGCGACCGATTGGCTATGCGAGTCACTACCATCGTGGCTACTAGGTGGTAGAGTTCTGCATTGTCTCGCCCGGGTCTGGTACCACCGCCTTACCTATTCCTGCTGCAATAGCGCCAGTGTTTGTCACTGTAGTGTTCCGGTTTGGAGGGTAAGTTAGCTGGTAAACTTATGCATGTGGCCAGGGGCGCCGGCAGCAGGGTGCAAGGGGGTGCGCTTGCACCCCCCTGGCAGGAAACAAAATACGTATAAAATAATAACAATATATGTATTATTCTTTATTTTTTAGTGAATGGTATGATGTGTAAATGCTATTCAACCCCCTGAAAGTAATTATTTTTGTGTTATAGCACTCACCCCGTGCTTGGGAATCTGGAAAAACCTTAAAAACAACAAAGAAAAATATCGACACGCGGGATTTGAACCTGCGACCATTTCCCTAAAGCCGGGACGCTCTTCCGCTGAGCTAGTGTCGACAGGCTCGAGGCGGCGAATAGTATGTATAGCTAGCGATCAGTACAATCGACGTAATCGATCATATAGCAAAGAAGAATTTCGCCGCCTCGAGCCTGTCGACACTAGCTCAGCGGAAGAGCGTCCCGGCTTTAGGGAAATGGTCGCAGGTTCAAATCCCGCGTGTCGATATTTTTCTTTGTTGTTTTTAAGGTTTCCCCTGAAAGTAATCCTGGCAACGCCCATGCATGTGGCATAAGACCTGAACCACAAAATAGCAACGCACTATGAACATCTTTGACTTCTATATGCAGTGGTTCACTCTTTCCATCAGGAGTCCCATCTGCTTGTTTGCTATTTTAGGTTTAAAAAAAGTAATATTCGAGTAACGCACACATAGACTCCTCTTATGGACGCGATATTTTGGAATGGGATATCGCGAGATAATGTTGACTTCTGTTAGTCTTTAATATTCTGTGGTTTTAGTGTTTGCTATTGCCGTGTAAAGGTTTGGTAAGGTATCCTGGAAACATACACGTGCGATATAATCTCGTTATCCGAATAACTCGCGCCATTGGAGATAACCATCACCTATAGACACAGGTGTTTGTTGTGTCTATAGGCAATGGTTATTTCCACAAGGAGTTACCTGTATGCTGGATTTTTAAAGCGTAAAAATGCAGTATACTTTCCAGAACAACCATGGCCAAAGGAGCAGAATACGAAGTGGAAAGAATGAAACAGCTGGAAGAAAGAATAAAGGCACCATCAGTCTGGGGCGGAGTGCCATGTGGCATCAGGTTCGAAGACTTGCAGGACAGGAGATACGAAGATGCCGTACGGCTTCTCAAAAAACATTACCTACCAGAAGAGGTTCGATTTTTTTTTATGTCATAAGATAGCAAACAAGCAGATGGGTCTCCTGATGGAAAGAGTCAACCATCGCCTATAGACACCAAAGATGTTAATGGTGCGTTGCTATCTTGTGGCGAGGTATAATGCCACATGCATAAGTTTACCGACTACCTTACCCTCCAAACCGGAACACGACAGCAACAAGCACTAACGCTATTGCGGCAGGAATAGGTAAGGCGGTGGTACCAGACCCGGGCGAGACAATGCAGAACTCTACCACCTAGTAGCCACGATGGTAGTGACTCGATAGCCAATCGGTCGCCTCTTTCGACCTGCCTGGCAGAACGGCAGTTGGCCTATTCTACAAAGGAGGCCGGGAC
This sequence comes from Apodemia mormo, assembly GCA_036924255.1. Taxonomy (NCBI): domain Eukaryota; kingdom Metazoa; phylum Arthropoda; class Insecta; order Lepidoptera; family Riodinidae; genus Apodemia; species Apodemia mormo. The sequence continues at coordinate 12,313,680 of JAUPFN010000024.1, read as the reverse complement.
CAACACGGCGATTTTCCTTTTTTATGATATTAGATATCAAACAAGCAAATCGCAATGCCACATGCATTGTAACACAATCGGCAAAGGACTTTTACTTTAATTTCACATCAAAACTTATTTTTGACCCCTCCCCCGTCCTTGTCACAGCTGGTCACATTTGTGAGACTCCCCCTACCTAATATTTACTACATATTTTAAAATTTTACATTGAAATGATAATCTCATTCGAATATTTTTTATCTATACAGATCGCTTTTATATTCAGTGTTGTACTACTTATATATAAAATATATTTTGAAAAAATGTGATGTCACAAAACTTGGAACCCCTTGTCACACTCCTCTTTAATGTGTGACGTAATTTATGGATGGCCCCTAAATATATTACATTAACGAAAAGATCCTTCCCGTTGACCTAAAGTATTATATGATACCTAAAGGTTTTGGTTCCCTTTTGAAATCGCACAAAATTGCAAAAAATCGAAAAAAATCGCAAAAAAACGCAAAAAATTGCAAAAAATCGCAAAAATCGCAAAAATCGCAAAAATGTGCAAAATGGTCAGATGTTTTGATCACTTTGACAAGTTTCATTTTTTCACAACTGAGAGTGACCGTATATCCGAGTATATATACAAATAAATAAAATCGTTTGAGTGTCTGTTTGTAATATTAAAATAACCGCTTTATACTAATTGCATATGGATGTATACTCAGTACATATACAAAAATATTTTTTTTTACAATTTTGGTTCGTCTGTCTGTTTGTTTCGGCTAATCTCTGAAAATGCATGACCGATTCTCACGGGACTTTCACTGGCATATAGCTGATATAATAAAGAGTAACTTAGGCTACTTTTATTTAAAAAAATTCAACGCGGACGAAGTCGCCGGCACAGCTAGTTTGATATAAATTTCAACTTGATACTTATACGCCTTCCTGAGAAAAAGAGTCTAGACAAACGGGCAGACAGATTGATGGACAACGAAGTGATTCTATAAGGGTCCCGGTTTTCCTTTGTAAGTACGGAGCCCTAAGAAAATGATGGATAAATAGCAAAATATTTCTTTGTAATAAAAATTTAAATATGAATACCCAAAAAATACCGAATTGAATATGTTAAAACGAATTAAAACTCTTCAAATTACACAACCTTTCCTTTATTAAATTTCACACCACAAAAGCCTATTATTGGAAATGGTTCTTATTGTGAAAGATTTCAACTCAATATCCGAACAAAGGAATCACTAAGATGTCACAAATTTTGAAAGCAGTTTTTTTCAATTGGATAACAAATTAATTTAATTAGGCGATTGCTAAGGCGGACGAGATTTCTTCACGATTGAGTCTTTCGACGGAATTTTTGTTAACGGCGTTTTAAATTTCCTGCTGTTATAGAGAGATAAATAAATGTTCACCTCTTTATAAGGAAAAATCCGTAAAAATGTCTTCAGTCTTGCAAATTAACTGTTTTTTTAATCATTACTAGCAGACCCGGCAAACGTCGTTTTGCTAAATATATTTATAACAGTATTTCTCTACTATATAACGGATGTTATCTATACATATAATAAAATCGTAGGAAAGTCAAAACTGTACATTAAATATTTTTTAAAAGAATACTTGGGGCGTGATCTACAATCGATATCGAAGCCAAAAATATGGTTTTTAGAATTTTTATCTGTTCGTCTGTTTATCTGTTTGTCTGTATGTATGTCCGGGGTAAACTCAAAAAGTACTGCATGGATTTACTTCAAATTTTGCATGAATATTACTAATAGGTCGGGCCAACATATATGCTACATATTATCATGCTATCACCTTCGGGGGAGAAGCGGTGCGGAGTAAACGAAGTCGTGAAAGAAGAAGTCGTGGGCAACAGCTAGTTATACATATAAACCTTCCCCTTGAATCACTCTATCTATTAAAAAAGCCGCATCAAAATCCGTTGCGTAGTTTTAAAGATTTAAGCATAAATAGACAGATAGCGGAAAGCGACTTTGTTTTATGTAGTAGTACTATGTAATGACGAGCCCATAATAATCGTCTTTTACAGGCAGGTTGTAAAAGGTGACCGATTGGCTATATGTGTCACTACCGTCGTGACTACTAGGCGGTAGGCATGGATCATTTAACAGTTAACGTATTAAATTTCATACTAAATTTTTTTAACAATTAACAACTGTTATTTATATTAGCAAATACTGTTGAAAATTACCAATAACTTCATATAGGATAATAATGTTATTAAAAATATTTGAGCTACCTTGATTTATGATAATAATAACTGTTAAAAATTGTAAAAACTACTCCAGAGGACCTTTTGTTTTTGGTCGCTAACTCGACGGCTTTGCGTTTTTGCTGCTTCTAATAATGTTATATAATGTTATTAAATTAAAAATATTTGATTAGTGATAATAATAACTGTTAAACTACTCCCGAGGACCTTTTTTTGAATATATAGGCATAGCCTACTACTGATATAACATAAATAAATAACTGTTAAATATTAATTAATTTTAACAACATACCAGTTAACCTAATTTAACTATAATTTCCATGCCTACTAGTCGGTAGAGTAGCGCAACGATTCGACTGGGTATTTGGTATCACCGCCATATTCCTGCGGCAATAGCGTCAATGCTTGTCATTGTCTTGTTCCATTTTCGAGGGTAAGGTAGCTGGTAGACTTATACTTGTAGCATTATCATATGCCGCCGCTCCTACAGCAACGAATTGCACATGTCTTTTGTAATAATGTCAATGCTTGTCAATGTCGTGTTCTGGTTTTGTTTTGGAGTATTTTTTTTTATATCATAAGATAGTAAACAAGCAGATGGAACTGCTGATGGAAAGAGTCAACCATCGCCTATAGACACCAAAGATGTTAACGGTGCGTTGCTATCTTGTAGCGAGGTCTATTGCCACATGCATAAGTTTACCGGCTACCTTACCCTCCAAACCGGAACACGACAGCGACAAGCACTGACGCTATTACGACAAGAAGGCGGTGGTATTAGACTCGGGCGAGATGTTAGTGACTCGCATAGCCAATCGGTCGCCTTTTACGACCTGTCTAGCAGAAAGGCAGTTGGCTTGTTCTTCAAAGAAGCCCAGGACCAACACGGGGAAAATATATAAATATGTAAATATATAAATATACCTAAATGCTAAAGTCTGTCTGTCAGTCTGTCTGTCTGTTACGCTTTCACGGCTAAACCGATTTTTATGCAATTTCGTATGGAAATAGTTGAAGATATGAAGACAAACAAAGGCTATTTTTTTTCAAAAATCAATCCCTGAGGGCCCGAAGTAGGGGATGAAATTTGTATGAAAAACTATATAGACGACATGTTAATCTACTAGCGGGCGAAGCTGCGCGGATCAGCTAGTGTGAAATATATTACGATTTACAAAGCAATACATCAGTAATGTATATCTATACAAATTTGATTGTTTCCATCGTCGGCACTTGGTGAAACTGCATTTTAAATTACGTATTACAACAAAACTCATTTGTACTTCCAGTTCACGTATATTTTTAATTTTTTACTATTCACATCCAACCGGTTTCGCTTATTAAAGCATCATCAGGGATGTTTTACACATATTTTATAATATCTTAACATATTTTTTACATTTTTAAATGTAAAAAATATGTTAAGATATTATAAAATATGTGTAAAACATCCCTGATGATGCTTTAATAAGCGAAACCGGTTGGATGTGAATAGAAAAAAAATTAAAAATATACGTGAACTGGAAGTACAAGTGAGTTTTGTTGTAATACGTAATTTAAATAGTATATCTATACATATAATAAAATCGTAGGAAATCAAAACTGTGAATTGAATATTTTTAAAAGAATACTTGGGGCGTGATCTACAATCGATATCGAAGCCAAAAATATAGTTTTTAGAACAGTTTTGTCTGTTTGTCTGTTTGTCTGTATGTATGTCCGGGGTAAACTCAAAAAGTACTGCATGGATTTACTTCAAATTTTGCATGAATATTACTAACAGGTCGGGTCAACATAATGTCTACATATTATCACGCTATCACCTACGGGGGAGGGACTGTGCGGAGTAAACGAAGTCCGCGCGGACGAAGTCGCTGGCAACAGCTAGTAAGGTAATATTATTAACAAAGCAATACATCAGTAATGTATATAAGATAATATTATTTCTTTCTATCAAGAGAGACATCTGCTTATTTATTATATGAAATTTAAAAAAATACGTATTTTACAATCACGTAAACCAGCGGTTCTCGAAAGGTGGTCCGCGAAACCCTAGGGCTCCGTAGAAGGGTCACAGGGGTTTCGCGTTCACTTTGACGCTTCCGCTTATATCAAAAACAAGTTCAGAAATAGATTGGATGTAGAATCTTTGTATCCAATTGTCAGACATTAAGCCTAATTTTAATACTATTTAAAAAAACATATATACTTTTGAGCTTTCGTAGCTTTTTTCAACTGAATTATTAATAATTAACGGGTTCTTACCGCGATTATGTGGTGGGTTACTTTCCCGATATTTCGGCGCTGTTGCAAGCACCATAATCACGGGGAACTGAAGTGTTGCGTATGGGGTAAGATTCCTTATTTATTAATAATTCAGTTAAAAAAACATTCTTCACAATGAAATAGGTAGTTATAGATACTTACTTAATTGTTTTTATCTTTGTGTAATATTTTTTAGTAATGCTTACAATATTATTTCATTACAAGTTCATACAAGGAACAAATTATACTTCCTTCTTTTCAAGTCTCACATGAAAAAAATTCAAAGTTCAAGGTAATATTTTTAATTATCAACATAGGATTTGCAAAGAAATATCTTCAATTAGGGTTTCGAGACCAAAAAACAATGGGAACCCCTGATGTAAACAATTGTATGAAATAATGATATGAATGTAATACGAAAATCGTAAATTCAACTCAAGTAATTTACGATTCTAATAAAATATAAATTACGTCGAAAATTCCTTGTAAGTCTGAGACACATTAGCTTGAAGTAATGTCTCGTTGTAAACCAGACTTAACTAACCAGAGCACGTTTATTATTTTAACCGAGTGCTCCATTCCAAGGTCCTAAGATCATTTTGGTGTTCATTATCCTCAAGTGTGCATTATTATGAAAGTAAAATAAGGGTGTAGAAACTTGTGATCCCCAGACAGACGTTGTAAATTCGTAGGAAGTTTTACGAGTTTCGTGAAATTATCTTAGGTACGATCACCTTCTATAAGCAGGCGAAATTTGTAAAGTTTCACTTAGAATAATCATTAAATATGCTTAATTGTACTGATGGGACTGACTATATGTTAGCTGGACGTAGTATAAAGGACATTGACAGTATTATTTCAATGTTAACATTTGCTCAGTCTTGTGTTGTTTTATCGTAACTTAGTATAATATGGATGATGACAGTAATATAAAATCAAAGAAATTGAATAATTTGCTAATTAATTATAGTAATACATACATACATATCTTCGCGCCAGATCCCTTACGGGGTAGGCAGATAGAACCGAGTGCCATACCTCACGATCCTTGCAGGCTTGTCTTGCTTCCTCCACATTCATCGCTCTCTTCATGCTCAGCCGCCGGTTGCGTAGACTCTTGACACCACCTTCGGATCGTATTCGATCAATTAGATCGTGGTATAGTCAGTCTTGGTCTACCCCGGTACCTACATCCTTCCACATTCGCATTGTATATCTGTTTTGTTACAGTAATATGATTTTTAAATATATGTTACAGAAGTATCTTCACGCTCATATCCCCGAAGAGGCAGGCAGAGGTACAACAGTAAACCCTCGATTAGCCTAAGATACCACAAAGTAATAGGTGGCAAGTCTATAGTTAACCGGGCACTTATCTAATCCTCGTCAAAGTTGATTTTGTGGGGACACGTGTTTAGAATGCGCGGACGCAGAACTTACAAGCAAGAATTTAAATATCGATATTTTGTGGTAACGTTATTGCTCGCGGCATGATATAACGTTATTTTCAAGCATAGCGTTATTCAAAACTGATACAGAATTAGCTTCTTTTTAAAAATAGATTTTACACAGTGAACAATATTACGTCTTGAAAAAAAAAGTATCTTCACGCCTATATCCCCGAAGGGGTAGGCAAAGGTACAAGTGCACCCACGATTAGCCGAAGATACTTGGTCCCACAAATGTGATAGGTGGCAATAGGCTTGCCACAAATGTGATAGGTGCATCGCCAACTGGGCACTTTCCAATCCCGGGCAACTTTGTGTTTCTCAGAAAACTGAAAAAACACTTTTTTTATATGCCCGACCCGGGAATCGAACCTGGGACCTCATGTGGTCAACGCTAACGCTGGATCACCAGACCACGGAGGCGACACGTCCTGAAGATGCTTTAAAAAGCGAACCGGTCGATTAGTTTAAATAATTTAGTGGATACTTATAGTGGAATGGAAGTACAGATGTATTGTAAAGTAGTTTCAACATATACTTTTTGATAACGTTATTCATTACGTTTTGTTATACAATATGAATTAACGTTATGGTATATGGTATTATGACGTTGTTTTCTAGCGCTAGTTAGCGAACCAATCACGAAACAAAATGAAGCGCGGCGAACTAATCACGAAGCAGCATTAAACGCGCATACATATCGATATTATAATGTTATTTAGCGTTAACAATTTCGTTCTGCTCAAATAGCAGCGATATATATTATAGTGTTTGAAAATAATTTTGTTACTGAGGTATCAGTATAGCAATAACGTTAAGTATCGTAAAATAAGTTCTATTATCTGATAACGTTTTAAATCCTTGCTTGCAAGTGAAGCCATTGTGATTTGTGAGACGCCAGTCATCCGCGCGCCGTCACACGATATACCAGTCTATATAACTTATACTAGCTGCAACTTGCAGCCAGCTGCGTTAGAAAAGTTTTCTGCGAATCCCGCGGGATCACCTAATTTTTCCGGGATAAAAAGTAGACTATGTGCTATTTCAGATCATCATCTACCTGCGTGACAAATTTCATTCAAATCCGTTCAGTAGTTTTTGCGTGATTGAGTAACAAACATCCGTCCAAACATCCAAATTTTTGCATTTATCTATACATATAATAAAATCGTAGGAAAGTCAAAACTGGACATTGAATATTTTTTTAAAATAATACTTGGGGTGTGATCTACAATCGATATCGAAGCCAAAAATATAGTTTTTTAGAATTTTTGTCTGTTTGTCTGTATGTATGTCCGGGGTAAACTCAAAAAGTACTGCATGGATTTACTTCAAATTTTGCATGAATATTAATAACAGGTCGGGTCAACATATAGGCTACATATTATCACGCTATCACCTACAGGTGAGGAGCAGTGCGGAGTAAACGAAGTCCGCGCGAACGAAGTCGCAGGCAACAGCTAGTACTAATATATAGATGCGTGATGCAATTTAGAATATGCACAGAATATAAACTGTATCATTTATCACTGACGGCATTATAATCTGACGGTAAATTTTTATTAGAAAACTAAAAAAACACATTTTTGAAGCGTCCGATCCGGGATTTGAACCCAGAACCGCATGCTATCAACATCCATATAATAAGCAAATAAATAAATAATCACAGGATAAATTACACTTACTGAACTAATCACAAAGTAAGCAAATTATTTGCTTGTGTTATGGGTGTTAGTCAGCGATAATAAAGCATAGAAAAACATATATAAATACTAGAATATATTTAATAAACACCCAAACCTGGAAACACAAACATATATGCTCATCATATAAATGCTTGTCCCCGTCGGAATCGAACCCGAGCCCCGTCGATTGCGTAATCAGGGTCGCTAATCACTCGACCAACAGGGCGGTCAATATGCTTACTTTTGGTAAAAGTCGCTTCTGTGGTCTAGTGGTCCAGCGTTGGCGTTGACCACATGAGGTCCCGGGTTCGATTCCCGGGTCGGGCACATAAAAAAAGTGTTTTTTTCAGTTTTCTGAAAAACATAACGTTGCCCGGGATTGGAAAGTGCCCGTTTGGCGACAGGCTTGCCACCTATCACATTTGTGGGACCAAGTCTCTTCGGCTAATCGTGGGTGCACTTGTTGTACCTCTGCCTACCCCTTCGGGGATATGGGCGTGAAGATACTTTTTGGTCTAACGAATTGATCTAAACCAATCACTTGGTATAATTTGTATTTATTTTCTTTACAGATCACGTACAGATCAGTCAAAATAGCTGATGATAAGGAGGGCACCGATGAGTTTATCCACCATGCCAGGATATGGATGAAGGATAAGATGTCAATAGCGGCGGTTAAAGTTGGCACAGATAAATTAGTGGGTGTACTGATAATGAGAATACAGGAGAAAAGTAGGTATTTAAAAAGGCTTTCTAATATCTTACACCCATTGATATAAAAATCCCAAGATGCACAGTCCCGAAAAAAACTGACACTCAAAAGTGTCTCTAATTTCATTTAAGTAGTTATAGATTTGGCAAAAACATATGTCTTTGCATATCCAACCTTAAGTGCAAGGTTTATAGTTGTTTTTACAAAGCAATGTACGAATAGAAATAAAATTGACAGTATTGCGAACGACGCGATTCTATTTGAAATGAGCGCGCAATTTGTAATTGTGCGCTCATTTATGAAGGACGTTTTTGAAACGCTGATTGTGTGTCTTGGGTTTTTTATATCAATGCTTACACCAGTGTTGGTCGGGATTTAAAAATAGGTCAACTGCCGTTCTGCCAGGCAGATCGTAAAAGGCGACCCATTGGCTATGCGAATCACAAACATCGTGGCTGCTAGATGGTAGAGTTCTGTATTGTCTCGCCTGGGTCTGGTATTACTGCCTTCCCTATTCGTGTCGCAATACCGTCAGTGCTTGTCATTGTCGTGTTCCGGTTTGGAGGGTGAGGTAGCCGGTTAGCAGCCGAGGAGCAACTTATGCATGTGGCATTAGACCTCCCCATAAGATAGCAACGCACCATTAACACCTTTGGTGTCTATAGGCGATGGTTGACTCTTTCCATCAGGAGACCCATCTGCTTGTTTGCTATCTTACGATATAAAAATAGCTCTTCGTGCGCGAGTCCGACTCGTACTTGGCCGGTTTTTTTGTGACTATTTAGTGCAGTATTGCATTAAAATAGAGTATCACCAAGTACTACACAGATATAAAATATTCGAAATTCGCCGTGTTGGTCCCGGCCTCCTTTGTAGAATAGGCCAACTGCCGTTCTGCCAGGCAGGTCGTAAAAGGCGACCGATTGGCTATCGAGTCACTACCATCGTGGCTACTAGGTGGTAGAGTTATGCATTGTCTCGCCCGGGTCTGGAACCACCGCCTTACCTATTCCTGCCGCAATAGCGTCAGCGCTTGTCGCTGTCGTGTTCCGTTTTGGAGGGTAAGGTAGCCGGTAAACTTATGCATGTGGCATTAGACCTCGCCACAAGATAGCAACGCACCATTAACATCTTTGGTGCCTATAGGCGATGGTTGACTCTTTCCATCAGGAGACCCATCTGCTTGTTTGCTATCTTATGATATAAAAAAATTTATTTCTTAATACGCATCACATTTTAAGATCACATCACATTTTAAGATCTTATGATCTAGGGCTAGCTAAGCTAAGCTAATCCTAGCCTATTCTGATCAGAATATGAAGCCCTAGGTTTAATTTCCGGTCAGTCAAGTGTTTTTGAAATTTTTGGGGCTATTCATATAAATCAAAATTATGAATTAAATTTAGAAATTTGTAATTTGTAAAAATTAAATTTAGAAATATGTAAAAGAAATTGCGATGTGTGTTAGTAGAAAGTATAATATGGTTTCTTGTACCTTCTACTAAAGATCCCTGAGATGTGCGGCAGAGAATTCGTCCACCTAAGCGATAAACATGTCCAAAGTAGCACAGAAGCCCGACAGACGTTTTTTTTATCTATTTTTTTTAATTGTAAGTGATCCATGTAAGAGGCATGTAAGAGGCAGAGAGAGAGAGAGAGAGAGAGAGAGAGAGAGATCGGCACTTACAAAAGTGAAATCTTTAATAATACCTAACGCTACCTTAAAAAGTTATATCTTCGCACCCGTATCCCCAAACAGGTAGGTAGTTAGGAATTACAATCAGTGCACCCACGAACAGCCGAAGATAATTTCCTTACGTCCCACGATGTGATAGGTGGCAAGCCTATAATCAGCCGGGCACTTATCCAATCCCGGGCAAAGTTGTTTTTATTAGATAACTGAAAAAACACATTTTTGAATGACCCGACTCGGGAATTGAACCTCAAACCTCATGTGGTCAAAACCGATACCGGACCACTAGATCACAGAGGCGATTATAACGCTATGTAACTTTAAATACTAATAAAATATATGCATTTGACTTGCTTCACAAATGTGATGGTCACGCCAATCCGTCTTGTAACTAAAAATTGTTTAACGTTGTTAACGTCGTTTTCACCTTAAAATATCATGAGTGGAAGGGAGAAAGAGAAACAAAATACTCTGCTTATTATACATATTAAAAGTGGGGAAATCGAAAATTCCAGATTCCGATTCCAATACGTAATTTTATTCGCAGAGAATAATAGCACGCAAAATGAAAATCCACTTACTAACGAGCTCCGTAAAATAACAATTGAGAGAATACCAAATAGAATACCTCCGCAAAAAATGTCCCGCCGCCTATTGCGACTGTTTCAAACCTATTTGTGCATTTGCAATGAATTTTAACGGTGATAGACATTCCATATACAGATATGGACCGCCCCTTTAGTCGAGTCGAATCGACGAGGCTCGGGTTCGATCCCCGATAGGGACAAGCATTTGTGTGATGAGCATAAATGTTTGTATTTCCGGGTTTGGGTGTTTATTAAATATATTCTATTATTTATATATGTATTTCTATGTATTAGTATCGTTGACTAACACCCATAACACAAGCAAATAATTTGCTTACTTTGGGGTTAGATCAGTAAGTGTAATTTGTTCCGTGAATATTATTATTATTAATATTATATCCTCTTTAATGTAGTGATTCGTCTGTTCAGGTTACGCCGAAACGTTCAGCAGAAACTGAAGCATTTTTATTTCTTTTCTTGGAGGATAAAGATGCCGATTCCAATACGTAACTTTTTTCGTAGACAATAGCATGCAAAAAGAAAATTTACTTACAAAATAGCTCCATATAATAACAACCGAGGGAATACCAAATAGAATACCTCCGCAAAAAATGTCCTAATGCTTATTGCGACTGTTTTAAATCTATTTTTGTGTTTCCAAAGAATTTTAAACGTGATATACTTTCTGTAGCGGCTCAAAACAATCATAAACGCTACAAGAAAAAATAATAAAAAATGACAAAAATCAATAACAAATGGAAAAAATGAAATTCAAAATAAAATCCTGAATCGCGATATCACAATTATTTGTCTTGTAACACTATATACAAGTTTCAACGTTTCTCAAATGGACTTCGGTCCCCAGGCAGTACACCTTGCCTGGCTGGGAAGATCTTCCTTTTCCCCTTACTTGTCCTTGTGTGACGTCATCAACCTCCACAGTAATAACGTCACCTGACAAGAAGCTGGCCTGCTGGTTCCACCACTATGACCCTTCAGCGGTACGGACCAGCGGCGTCAAACTTTCCATATGTAAATATCCTCTTTGATCTAGTGGCCTGTTTTTATGGCATTCGTCCTAAAGTTTCTGCAGAAGTTAAAAGATATGTTTCTTCGTTTCTTAGGAGATAAAGTTGCTGATTTCAATACATATTTCGCAAAATGAAAACCCACTTACTATTGAGTTCTAAGAAATACCAAATAGAATACTTGCGCAAAAAATGTCTCGCCGCCTATTGCGACTATTTCAACTCTATTTGTGTATTTGCAATGAATTTTAATTGTGATAGACTTTATGGTATATAAATTCCGTATATTTTCTTTGATGTAGTGATTCGTCTGTTCAGGTTACGTTCAAAAGTTTCTGTAGAAGCTAAACGATATTATGTTTTTTTCTTAGGAGTTAAACCAAGGAACTTATATACGATAACTGGAATTGTTACGAAGCAATATTTGAAAAATAAAAATGTACTTTATTTTGTTACGAATAAAGTTGACATTTGTTTCTTACTTAACAGAGGGGAAAAACGTTCTGAGCAAGACAACGACAAGAGTGGATGTTGTTCCTTTCTTGCAATTGCCAGTGTAAATATAACTATCTGATGGTAGATTTTTATATATATTCGGTAATCGTTAAATCCCTTTTATTCATACACGTCGATAAATACATTAGCATAAAATGTATTGTAATTAAGATAGTTCCAAAATGTGCTTATTTTAATTATTACGTAATTACTTATGCAATGCAAAAACTGTTTCTCAAATTAGTAGAATTACTTAGTAGTAATTTGCAAACTAAGCATGGCCGCACTTATATATGGCGATTGGCGCCTTATTTAGTAGAAAGAGACACACTCCACCTATGTCGTGGTACTCTTCGGAACGATTTTGAAGCGCGTGTGAATATTCCGGGTAGAATGTAACTTCCTTGGGTTATACATACTGATTCCAAAACGTTCCTTTGCAAAAATGTCCTGCCGCCTATTGCGACAATTTGAAATCTATTTGAATATAGACAATGAATTTTAACCGTGATAAACGTTACATGTAGATATTCTACTTGATCTAGTAGTTTGTTTTTTTGGGATACGCCCAAAAGGTTTCTGCAGACTGAAGAATATTAAGTTACTTCTTTCCGTAGGGGATTAAAGATGCAGATTCTAAAGCGTAACTTCTTCGCAGAGAATACTACGTCACATGAAAATCCACTTGATAACGAGCTCCGTAAAATAACAATCGAGAAAAAACTAAATAGAATACCTCCTCAAAAATGTCCTGTTGCTTACTGCGACTGATTCAAATCTATTTTGTGTATTTGTAATGAGTTTTATACTGACAGACTTTACATTTGTAGATATCCTCTTTGATCTAGTGTTTGGTTTGAAGTCCTATCTAATGACACCCCAATATGATGGGGTACACGAGAAAAAGACATCATCAATTTACCAGTAGATACCCTAAAGATTATTTTTCTTAGCATATGCTCTGTTACTGTTTCACAAATATAATTTATTTATATTACAAACACTTTAATATGCATGTCTTAAAGTCAACCGGTTTCGCCTATTAGAGCACCATCAGGACTTCTTGTTTACATAATATTATTTTAAAAACATAATTACTAAACACACACACACATACAAACACACACACACACACAAAGATGCAGTTTCACTCAGACTCTTCCGTATGCACAATTTTCGTAAAAGGACATCCCAAGTTCTACACTTCACGTATTAATATGTGAATTTATTGTTTTGTTATTTTTTTATATATTTTTTCTACATTTTTTTAAATATTTTTTTATAGTATAAGATAGCTAACAAGCAGGTGGGTCTCCTGATGGAAAGACTCAACCATCGCCTATAGACACAAAAGGTTTGTGGCGAGGTTTTATGCCACATCATAAGTTTACCGGCTACCTTACCCTCCAAACCGGAACAGAAAAGTGACAAGCAATGACGCTATTGCGACAGGAATATGTAAGGCGGTGGTACCAGATCCGGGCGAGACAATGCAGAACTCTACTGAATTCTGTCACTCAAAGAAAGCAGGTAATATTTACGACGGAATGTTAAGTTATTGTATGACGTTAAGCACACTTTAGATACTTGAATCTTGTGATCTGTTTAATCCAAACTTAAATTTTGCTGCCGTAGGTATGTCTTCTGTGCATCTTTTTTATAAGTAATGTATGTTATTGTATTATTTTTCTTACCTTATAGTTATTGAATGTCTTGATGATTACTATTATTTTGTATAATTTGTGATTGAAATGGTTTATTGATCTCTTAAAAAAATTTAATAAAGAAGCATCTACTTTGTTAATAAAAGTCTTTGATGAGTTGTATGGATTCGGATAAAATTCGTTTTTCCTGTATCGATAGCCGTAACATTAGAAAGGGGTGCCTTTGAGCCAAAATTTTTACTGTATGCGTAAAAAGAAACCAGATTCAGCTTTAGAATGTTACGTTTGGCTTAAGTTATTAGCGTTCATTTAATATAATAATATATAATAGTTTATTTATCCCCGTATCCCCGGAAAGTTAGGCAGAGCTACAATCAGTGCATCCACGATTAGCCGAAGATTACTCTGTCGCACAATATGATAGGTAGCAAGCCTATTACTACCTGGTCAGTTATCCATTCCCGGGCGACGTTGTTTTATCAAAAAACTGAGTAAATACATTTTTGAATTGCCTGACCCGGGAATCGAACTCGAGACCTCATGTGTTCAACGTCGAAACAATAGTGTATGTTATGTTACATACACCTAAAATGCTACAGAAAAAGTATCATCATAACGGTTCCCTTGTGGGATTGGCAGAGTGAACGTAATATCTATAGACTTAGTTTCACCGCAAGTCACCGGTTTGTCAGTTGGCGAGAAGAGTGGTGATCCCCATCAACGCATTTTATCGTTCCGATAACGATTGTCACCAATTTCAAGTGATAAACGGGACCGAGAGCATTACGTATTCATTCGGGCGTACGGGGGCGTTAAAACTTGGGTGTAATCACCCTGTTACACTCCAAGCTACTATTGAGATTTTGAATTTCTCAAGAAAAACATCGAAAAAACCTCAATAAAACTTTTGCGCGATCCGGGGAGGGAACCCGCAATCGATAGGCTTATCCCCTACGAGGCTAAAACTAGAGAAAATGACCAAAATTAAAGTAAAAAAGTGCGCGTTAAAGTAAAAAAAAGTAAGATTAGATATAATTTTTTTGAAAATATTTGTAATCGGGACTGCTTTTGATAAATAGATCTACTGCCTTACTGCCAGGAACTTCATAAAATGCCTAAAAGGGTTAAATGTGTCACTATCATCGCGACTACTATTTAGAGTTCTATAACGTCTGGTACCACTCTTTCCTATTAGTTGCTATCGTGTTCTGTCGGGTGGGTAACCAGTAAACTTATGTGGCATTATTATAATGCCATATGTATAACAAAGCCTCATTAATATCATTGGTGTTTGTATGAAATGGTTATCTCTTTGTATGAGGTAACGAACGATAAATGTGAACATTTATATTTCTTTTATAAAATATCTGTTGGAGTGGTAGATGAGTTGTGCAGAGTATACAATACTACGTAAGAGAGTTGTGCTTCACCCGGACCAAAACCGGTTTATTATACCACCGAAACTTAACGTGAAGATACGTAAAAACGCTTACGCCTATGACTTGAGCTGTGCAATTTGTGCGTAAATTGGATTTCAAGTAGGCGACAGGGATCGGTCCGTAATAGGGGGAATTGTTAATAATGTCGCGATAGTATGAAAGGAGTGAAAGGTGGGCTTCCAAATTGCGATATTGTTCGCCATAGTGTGGATAACATTTGAATATTCTCGCCGAGATGAGGATGCAATATTGCGACGGATATTTTTAGAAATTTCTGACGCTTGGAAATTACTAGCTGTCGCTCACAGTGCGTCGCGTATAATTCACAACGATCCGTCATTCGTAGCGAGAGCAATTAGCGATTTTAATAATAACGAGGCGTGTTATACTGTTCCACAAATTTCTAGGACCATTTGATAATTTGACTTTTATACTAACAGTTTTAGCTTATGTTTTTGTTGAAAATGTTACTATTTATATTTTTTACGTCTACAGCAGCTACTTGTTTAGACAATTTTTTCTGTAATTGTGAATATTTTGACAAATCTATTTTTAATTATATAAAATCAGACCATATGGGACAAACAATAAGTGTGACAAGTGTCAAGCAAAAACTTAATATAGAAATACAAAAACGACCCTTTACCAAAGGTAATTTATAAAAGTATAGAAATGACATTCTAAATGTTCTACCATTTTATGATTATAATACTAATGATTGTAATGCATTTTTTACTCAATTTTTCAACATTTTAAATACGACATTTAATAATTATTTTAAAATTAAATCGAAAAAATTGACTTAATTTTAAAATTTGGTGACTGGGCCACTCCGGGTATATATATATAAGTAGAAACAAATTATATCAATTGTACTCACAAAAATCATATGATCATTCTGATTCATTTAGGGATTTTGTTAAGAAACATTCAAAGATATTTAAAAAAGTATGTATAACAGCAAAGTCATTGCATGTAAGTAGGGTAATAAAAAATTCTTTAAATAAACAAAAAACGGTCTGGACTATAATAAATAGAGAAACAGGGAAATCTTGTTTTCATAAATGTAGTTATAGTATAAATTCCAATCGTGGCTTACTTACAAACAATAAAGATATAGCTCAAGAATTTGAACAGTTTTTTGCAAATATTCCTTTAGAAACGACTAAATATTTGAATTCATCTCCTCAGTTGGCTGAAGTCCTATTAAAAAAGAATGCAAAAGTTTGCAAATTAAATTTCTCTTTTAGGCATATAAACCCGCAGGTCATAATTAAAACTTTTAAATCTTTAAAGATGAAAAATACTGAGGATGTATCTGGTATGTCAGTGAAGTTTACTAAGAGTATTATTGATATTATACCTCCTTATCTAGCTCATATTTTCAATAACTGTATAGACGAAGGTAACTTTCCTGACGCAATGAAAGTAAGCAAGATTATACCACTTTTCAAGGCAGGCAACAGAAATGACCCAACGAATTTTAGACCCGTGTCAGTGCTACCGGTACTTAGTAAAATCTTTGAAAAAATAATATACGATCAATTACTTGCGTATTTTAGTGTAAATAACTTATTGCACGATCAACAATATGGTTTCAGAAAAGGCCGATCGACAACAGACGCAGCCGTTGGGCTCATAAATTATATTTTAGACGCCTGGGAAGATTCAAGTGATGCGATTGCTGTTTTTTGTGACCTTTCAAAAGCCTTTGATTGTGTCGATCATGTAACCCTGCTTAAAAAGCTAAAGTATTATGGGGTATGCGGTAAATCCTTCAATCTTTTACAATCGTATTTAAAGTCTAGATTACAAAAAGTACAGATTCATGACATTCAATCTAGCGGCACATTTATGAAGATGGGTGTTCCTCAAGGCTCTATATTGGGGCCACTATTGTTCCTCATCTATATAAATGACTTACCATATACCCTACCAAATAGTCTTTGTAAGGTAGTAATGTTTGCTGATGACACCTCAATAATTTTTAAAGTACGAAGATATGAAAAAAATCATGATTATGTAAATTCATCTCTTTCGAATATTATTGTCTGGTTTGAGGCTAATAATCTTGCACTAAACGTAAAAAAAACAAAATGTATAAAATTTTCATTACCAAACGTAAGATCTGTAGATAGTAATGTAATTTTAAATAATATAAAGCAAAATTTTGTCGATAATACTGTGTTTCTAGGTCTGACAATAGATTCTAAGCTGCAATGGGGTTCGCATATAATTAACCTAAGTAAAAAACTAGGCTCAGCTGTCTACGCAATAAAAAAATAAGACAATTGACAAATGTACAAACGGCACGTCTAGTATATTTTAGTAATTTTCATAGTATTATGACATACGGAATTTTATTGTGGGGTCGAGCTGCTGATATAGAAACAATATTTATATTACAAAAAAGAGCCATTAGGTCTATATATAATATGAGTTTGTATTATCAGTTCAAGAGAGTCACTAAAAGAAAAAATTAAAGAAATCAAGATTTTGACATTACCTAGCCAATACATATATGAAAATATTATATATATACGAAAAAATATGAACCTCTTTCAAAAATTAAAAGATAAACATAATTTTAATACAAGGAATAAAAATAAACTTGCCATCCAAAATTTTAGGTTAAGCAAATGTGCAAAATGCTTTAAGGGATTATCCGTGCGTATATATAACAAAGTTCCGGAGGAAATTACATGTTTGCCAGAAAAGAGATTCAAATCATATTTAAAAAATACTCTTTACAAGAAAGCTTACTATAGTGTGAACGATTATTTAAATGATAGGAGTTGATCAGAAATGTTAATTTTAATTTTATGTCTCAATTATTAATCATATTTATAGTTTTAATTATTTATTTAAGTATTGACATCACCAATTAAAATAATTTTATCTTTTTATTTAATTTTGACATTTTGTAGTTTTCTACTTAATTATTGATTCTGTCATTTTTTTAGTCAGTTTAGTTATATCATGTGTTTTTAAAGTGTTATTCGAGTTTATTTTAATTGACGTTCAAAAAATGTATAAGTTATACTTATTTTGAATAAAAAAAAAATTCGTAACTAAACTTTGGTGTCTATAGGCGATGATTATCTTTTTCCATCAAGAAAACTATCTGTTTTCTAGCTATATTATAATATAAAAAAGGGCTAACATTGTGCACTTTTACTACACTACATTAAAGTAACAACTATTAAAAACATAGTTCTTTTTAGTTTCGCCTGGTTATTAGTATTACCGCCATACCTATTCTTGAAATAATATCACATGAGTAGATAAGGGGAACAGAGGAAAATCATCTTAAGAACATTCAAAATTTTTACCTATTTTGGTAAGGTTATCACAATAGGTTAATACAAATTAAACAAAACATTTGTTAAATAGTTTTATTGTTCAACTAGCTGTACCCGCGACTTTGTACGCAATTGCCATACCTGCAGAGTAATTATTTGTATTTGAGCACAGTATTTCTCATATTCAGCAATACGTTGGAGGGTGAAGCACTTTTATTAAGAAAGAACTTTTTTTTGGTTTTTAAAGCACTTTGACTTTGCCATTTATCCTTGTGCCTTGTGGGGCTCAGGCAGTATTGAAGTCAACACAGAACAACACTTAATGCCTAACATGGGCCTGTCGTAACGCCTTATTATTTTTTACAGTCAAGCTTACAGTTTTTTTGTCTGCCATCATATACTCATCCCGTATGACTATATTAGATTAAAGAACGTTATTGCAAAACCTATTTTGTATTGAAAGTTCACACACCAGTGATACAAATGTTTGTAAATGTATTGTCATCTTAAACATGACTACGGCTAAAGAGGTTACGAATTTGACCCTTAATGACCCGGCAAATATTGTTCTGCCTTTTTAACTACTCTTATTTTTTTTTGTCGCAAAATTAGCGTACAACATTCAACGTAAAAAGGTAAACTTGTCAAAATAATATAAATCTTCAAATTATCTAATTTTCTCATCACGTATCGACATGGGAGAAAAATTATCAAAGGGTAATAATATCTTTTTTTATTTTGTAAAAAAACCCACGGCTTTGTAGTTTGTTATTTATAAGAAAAAAATAGCCTTTGACTAAAAAGCTTATCTTGTTAATTGAAAAAGATTTGCAATAAAAAGATATCCTGTTGCATTTTCCTAAAAATATTACTATTTTATTATTTTAAATTTCTAAAGATAGTTTTAGAGATTAAAAATAATAGTAAAGCTGTATCATTTTTAATAAGCAAGATAAGGAATCGAGGGCTTTTTGTTTTTTTGTTAATAACAAATTATAAAGTCTACTATTGATACAAACTACAAAGTTAATTTAAAAAAAATTGATTCTCACAAGTGTTCTTTTTTCTAATATTCTTCTGTGAGATATTGATCTTATCCTGGACTGAAGTTATTCAAATTCTTATTTCATACCAACCTTTTTTCAAAAGGTTACCATATTGTTTTTTTGAGTCTGACTTTAGTAAATAGGTATACTAATTAGTTTAGGTACTCCAACATCTACACTTTGCAGGACTGTCATTCATTATCAAAGAAATCTGGTTGATTTAACTAATTTTTAAATTTTTGCCCTTTTTTAAATTGAATGCAAATTTTGCAATACAAAAGCAAAATTGTGAATTTCCGCAATATTCACGGGACAAATTACACTGACTGATCTAACCCCAAAGTAAGCAAATTATTTGCTTGTGTTATGGGTGTTAGTCAACGATAGTAATACATACAAGTACATATATAAATACTACAATATATTTAATAAACACCGAAACAACAAACATTTATGCTCATCACATAAATGCTTGTTCCTGTCGGGGATCGAACCCGAGCCCCGTTGATCGCGTAGTCAGGGTCGCTAACTACTCGACCAACGGGGCGGTAACGGGGCAATAGCCTACGTAATTTTACGTAAGGTTACGTAAAATTTTATAAAGATTTTTTTTATTATTATACATAATGTCGATTAGACACATATTTTTTCGAAATCTTGGTAAAAACCCGACCAAGTGCGGGCCAGACTCGCGAACGAAGGTTTTGGTACCATCATCCTTCGACCAAAGTATTTATTTTACTTTGGTCGGAGCCATCATCTATAAAACACGGCAAAAGAATCACGGTTGTTGTATGGGGGCTCCCATACAACAACCGTGATTCTTTTGCCGTGATTCTTTTGCCTCTTAACTATTTATTTTATTTTAATCATCTACCTTTAAAGTAATTATATAACTAAATTTTCTATGACTATACTCTATAACTGAGACAAACTGAATGATTTGTTATGGGACCAAACGACGAGTGTATTGCATCGAATAAAAAAATAATCGTCAAAATTGGTTAATCCAGTCGAAAGGTATGAGGTAACAAACATAAAAAAAGTATAATTTATACTTTCCATCGTCGGCGCTTGGTGAAACTGCATCATATTGATTTTGCCAAACACTTGTACTATTTCACAAATATTTCACAACTAACCTTTAATTGTTGTGAAGCCAACCGGTTTCGCCTATTACATATGCTGTACTACCTTTAATTGTTGTGAAATATTTGTGAAATAGTACAAGTGTTTGACAAAATCAATAAAAAAGTAATTATATAACTAAATATTCTATGTAGACAGACCTATAAACAAGAATTTTAAAAAATACAGTTACTATTCTGCGGATTTTCATTCACCGTTTACATTAAAATATTCAAACTTACAACTAACAAAACAAAAAAACTTGCGTCGCACTAACCCTGAGATTGTCAACTGGCTGCGCAAGCGTAAACCTTTTTTCTAGTCTCGCCGCGTACGCGACAAGCGGCCAGTGGTCACACACACATGTCCCGCGTGCTTGTAGTAGTGCAATCGATTCGCGACTTGTATTGAAGATTGGTCTCTTGTAGTACTCTTTGACAATATCATCTAACTAGCCGAGATCGCGCTTGTATTTCGAGTTATGTGCTAATATTACGTAATTTACAACACCGTAACTGATAGCGACGACAAAATTCTAATCCTTTTCAAATTCTGTTGCTATAATCACTTTTTTCTGAAATTATAATCACGTTCAAATTCTGAATTGTTTGAAATTCTCTAACTTTTGAACGTGATGATTGATTTCAAAAAAGTTTCCTTTTTTTAGAAAAATTTTGTGAACGATAACTACCGAACGATTCGCATGCGACGCAGCTTTTCAAGCAAATAGTTTTAGTAGATAAGCCGAAGATACTTTGGTCCCACAAATGTGATATGTGGCAAGCCTATCACCGACCAGGCACTTCCCAATCCCGGGCAACTTTGTGTTTATCAGAAAACTGAAAAAACACTTCCATTTGGTCAGCCGTATATATCGCTTTTAGATAGTGTCACTTTCTAACTTATTTAAGATAATTTTTAATAATAATAAGGTAATATTTAAGATCGGTTCAGTAGTTTTTGAGTTTATTCGTTACCAACATGCATTATTACAAATGTTTTGTCTTTATAATATTTGTATAAATTGAAACTTAATGTATCAATAAAAATGTAGTAATTATAAATAAATAAATATTCACGGGACAAGTTACACTTATTGATCTAACCCCAAAGTAAGCAAATTATTTGCTTGTGTTATGGGTGTTAGTCAACGATACTAATACATAGAAATACATATATAAATACTTTTACATACATAATAAACACCCAAACCCAGAAATACAATCATTTATGCTCATCACACAAATGCTTGCCCCCGTCGGGGATTGAACCCGATCCCCGTCGATTGTGTAGTTAGGGTCGCTAACCACTCGACCAACGGGGCGGTCATGTTATTATTTGTTGTTAATAAGTGGACGTAGAAAAAAATCTCGATCACATTAATGTTATTGCCCACTAAGAATTAATAGGATATAATGTAGTTTTTAGGGTTTCAAATTAACTAGACACCGTTATAGTTTCGCCAACATGACGATCAAGAGTGTTTTCGCGATAAATATTAATTTTAAAACGCGAAAATTATAAATGTCCGATATTTAAAAACATAAATAGTTTTTTGGTTAATATACCTAATAACTAACAAGATAAAGTATTATAGTTTATCAAATTTAGACAGTTAGCTTTTAGTTATTATTAAAATGTAGGCAAGACCATGAGTATTAAATAGTTTTAGTTACATGAAAGTGTATTAACTCTAATCTTCTTACGTATTAAATAAGTTTAATGATTAAATATTTGCTCGTTCAAAAATCAACTTTGTAGATGGTACAGACTCCAAAACCTAAACAAATAAAAACTGTTGGGTTTTAGGTCGATTTAAGGGCAAACTATATGAAACCCTTTTTACTTTATATTATACAAGGCGCTTCTCTTGTTATGCTGCCTCTATACATTGGGCCATGTTGGCCCAATAAAGCCGAACACGATAGTGTAGAGGGCATAAATATCTATGTTGGGCCATCATTGCGTATGTTCGAGCGTCTTCGCCGTGGTGTCGGTACATCAAAGGAATGTTGGCCCATAATTGCGTGCACGACCACACAATCGTCGATTAATCAGTACCACAGAGTACTTTGTAACCTAAAATACCTAAAAATCACTAATCAGTACGTCGTTGTGTCTTGTACAGTGTAGACATATTTCTATCGATTTAAAAATAATGGTTGCGTAGACGAATTACGAAACTTTTTGTTCATAGAGCTATACCAAATAGAGGCATGCCTTATGCATCAAATAAATAAGCATCACAAAAATAAAATAAAGGTAGGTAGCCGTTACTGTTTAACCTGAATTATATCTGTCTTTTTATATATCACTAGCTGAGCCCGCGACTTCGTCCGCGTGGAAAAATTTAAAAAAAAATAGCCTAAGGTACTCGCTCAGCTATCTTCCATCATATCAGCTATCTTCCAATGAAAGTCCCGTCAAAATCGGTCCAGTCGTTCCAGAGATTAGCCGGAACAAACAGACAGACAGACAAAAATTCTAAACAATGTTATTTTGGTATACGTACCGTGTATACATCCATATGCATTTAGTAAAAACGGTTATTTTAATATTACAAACAGACACCCCAATTTTATTTATTTGTATAGATGGCGTCAACGCTTGCATTTCTTGCAGATAAAATTGCCCTTACACACATCAATTGATTTTTTTTTGGTAAATCTATCATATCCGAATTCCGGGTACACTTTAAATATCAAGTCTTTAATGTTGGTTACGATTTCACGAAGGTCTTTATCTATGTAAAATTTTTTTGTAGCCTGATTCAGGAACTTTCCCCTAAGTAACCACTAACCAATCAATATGATCTTGTTTGGAAAATTTGTGCTTCTTCTACCTAAATGATTGCTCATGTTGGTATACCTACAGCTTCAAAAATTAAACAGTTTTCCACAATGGGGAAGATTTAAAGCAAGATTTAATAATATCATAACTACAAATCCTTATTAAGTAGCTATACAAATACAGTACTTACACCTACTTACTAACGAATTAGACACATATCAGGCCAAAGCGAACGATCATGTACCCCTCAACAACACCGTAAAATACACAAAATAGATCGAATATTCAACTACTACAAAGTAAAGTGATTTTTTTCAAATAAGGAAAATCCAACGTTCCGTACATAAACTCATTATGCAAAAAAACACGTTTGTTGTATGGTGGTCACTCTTAAATATTTATTTTATTCTTTTTTTAGTTTTAGTTATTATAGTGGCAACATAAATACCTACATCATCTGTGAAAATTTCAACTATCATGGTTCATGAGATACAGCCTAGTGACGGACAGATAGATAGACATACAAACGCACGGACGGACAGTGGTGTCTTAGTAATGGGGTCCCGTTTTAAACTTTGAGTATGGAACCTTAAAAAGTATAGTAAAGCCAACGCTCTCACAGTTCGGCTCTTCTCGGCAATGTTCGGTTCTCGTTCGGCGGTCAGAGTAGCGCGCCGCATCGTGCACACTGCACACAGCCTTTCGGTTAATACCTAGATAGTACCTAGGTATGTTGAGTTATTTTCGTTTTACATTTTTTTTAAACTATGCATCTAAATAACATGGTATAAGAGCCAAAGTTTGTCTTCCTAAGATCTTCGTGTTGATGAAGTACTTTTCGTTAGTAAGGATTAATATGATAAGGATTAAAATTCACCTATTAATTTTCTATAATTTTTCGACTCAAAATTCCTTATTGTGTTGTTGTTATAAGAGATAGATATATAGTGTCGCGGACTTTTTTGTGCATCTACTAAAAACCAATATATTTATAGTACTTTGACTTACGTGTACTTAAGCATTACGCCAGCAAGCGCACGCGGTTACAGCCGTTCGATATCGCTTTTTCTTCCGACTTATTTTACAAATATCGATATTTTAACTACGCTAAGAATAATTGTAACGTAATCCTCATGAATGTAGCTGTCATTAAACATACACATAAAATTGTTTTCAATCCGACTTGTAGTTCCAGGAATTAGCATTTAGCGCATTCAATGAACAAACAAACGTTTAAATACTCGTATCATATCATATCATATCATAATAAAGGTAATTATAAACTCAACGATTTAATTACATGTATATGTGTTTCAATACGTTAGCGCGATGTATTTTCGTGCAGCGACATCTAGTTAATGTGCTCTACGTTACGCTTTATGCTCCGTTTTCTTTCGATTAATTTTATTTCCTGTGGGAACGAAATATTTTCCCGCGGTAAAAAGTAGCCTATGTCCGTTCTCGACATCTTATCTATGTTTATGCCAAATTTCATCAAAATCGGTCCAGTGGTTTAAGCGTGAAAGCGTAACAGACAGACAGACAGACAGACAGACAGACAGACAGACAGAGTTACTTTCGCATTTATAATATTAGTATGGATAAGATAGCAAATAAGCAGATGGCCCTTCTGATGGAAAGAAACGACCATTGTCTGAAGACATCATGGATGTTAATGGTACGTTGCTATACTGGTGGCAAGATCTGAATGCCACATTTCCATAAGTTTGCCGATTACCCTACTGTCCAAACCAGAACACGTTAGGGATAGGCACTGATGCTATTGCGGCAGAAATAGGTAAGGCGGTGGTACCAGACAAGGGCGAGATGATATAGAACTTTACCATCTAGTAGCTACGATGGTAGTGACTCGTTTAGCTAATCACTCGACTCTCAGAAACTATCTGGTAGAGCGGCAGGTGGTCTTATCTTCAAAATAAGTCCGAACCAACACAACACGTGTATTATCTAAACTGCCCGTTGGTCGAGTAGTTAGCGAAACTAACTACGAATCGAGGGGACTTGGGTTCAATTCCCGACAAAGACAAACATTTGTGCGATGAGCATAGATGTTTATATTTATTTCTGAGTTTGGGTGTTTATAATATATGTTAAAGTATTTATGTATGTATTTCTATGTAATAATATCCTCGTTGACTAACACCCATAACACAAGCATACTTTAACCATTCTTTTGTCGCGAACATTAAGTAAATCAATATCTGGCTGACCGAGCTTTGCTCGGTTTTTCACATATTTTTGAAACCGATCTTTTCTTGGACCTTGAAACTTGATAAATTGATTCCTATAGAATATATAAATTTTTTTCTGTACCTGGTTGACCGAGCTTTGTTCGGTTCTTCACATAACCATATCTTGGGAACCGAGCATTTTTTGGACCTGGAACCTTGATAAATCGATTCCTTATATATATATATATATATATATATATATATATATATATATATATATATATATATATATATATATATATACATATATAAGAATTGCTCGTTTAAAGGTATTAGATTATAAGAACTAAGTAAAAATGTTGCCGCAGCCGCGATTACTTCGCTATCCATTTTCGATAGACGAGATAGACGATAGATAGAGATATAGTCATAACATAACAGTTGACAGTTAGTAAATGAGCGTTCACGATTGTGTGGAGAGTTGCCCGATCATGGCGGCGATGTTGGGCGATCATTTGTTGGGCCAATATGGCCGAATCTGAAGAGGAGCTATTACAAAAACTGAAATTAGTTTGTTCGGAATCAGCAGTAGAATCTATTTGCCTCTCCCCGAGTTGAACAGGGCACCTCTGAAGTATAGATCAACTGCCGTTCTGCCAGGCAGGTCGTAAGAAGCCACCGATTGGCTATACGTGTCACTACCATCGTGACTACTACTATAGCTACTAGGTGATAGATTTCCGCAACGTCTCCAGGGTATTTGTTGCCGCCGCTTTATCTATTCCTGCCACAATAACGACAATGCTTGTCATTGTTGTGTTTCGGTTTCGAGGTAGCCGGTAGACTTATGAATGTGACAATGTCATCCCGTCATATGGATAGCAATGCACCATTAACATCTTTGTTGTATATAGGTGATGGTTTCTCTTTCCATCAGGACAGCCAACTTCTTTTTTGCTATCTTATGATATAAAAAAAATATATGTTGCAATAGTTACGTTATATACACCCAAGGGACAATGAACTGAAAAATTTAAAGAAACATAAAATTTTTAAGTTCTAGTCATGATGGCAATAACTTTTTGTGGGAAAAAACAAAATTTGCGTTTTTAAATTTTGTCATATTTTCACGTGACGCAATGTAAAGCGCACAATGCTCCGACTCGTCGTGCCCGCAGAACCCTCGGACCAGCTGCTTATTTTGTGAGGTACCTAACGCATAAGACATTGCTTACTTTGTGTATTTCCTAAAGTTTTATTATTTTTTAAGAATAATCACTGTAGAGTATTAAAATAAATCAAATTTTACAAAGTTAAGGTAAAAAAATCGTCAAAAAGATCAAAAATTTCCCACAAAAATTTGCAACGGCTTTCATCTTAGAATCATGGTCAAATAGCATGGTTTCGATTTTTGATAGACCGTCCTTTACGCCCTGTATTTTTGGGCGTGCGTTACTATCTTGTAGCGAGATCTTTGCCACATACATATGTAAGTTTATTGGTTACCTTACCCCCCAAATCGGAACACGAAAGCAGCACTTAAGCACACCAGGACGCTATTGCGGTAGGAATAGGTAAGGCGGTGGTACCAGACTCGTGCGAGACAACGCAGAACAATACCAACTAGTATCCTAATATTGAGAGGACGCCGAGATTTTTAGAGCGAATCGATATTTTGGTTTGGATTACAGGACGGGGGGAAGCGTGATGGTTCTGACTAGGATGGGCGATACGAGTGCGGATTTTGATATTTCCTTTTTATCATTAGAATTTGTACACATTTTCAGTTACAGAAAACATGTTGTTTTGCTATTATTTAATAAATTTTAATAAATTTAAATTAAGAATAGTGTTAAAAATTTCAATAATTATAAATTAATAATAGTGTGAATAAAAAATAATAATTTTATTTAAAAAAAAGCGTGGGGTGCATGGTGTCAATAGTTATAAATATTTTATTGACACATATAAGTAGAGTGATTATCATTTCGGTAATATCTTAAAAAGCACCCCACGCTTTTTTTCTGCAACTCTGCGCAAAAAATCTAAGTTATATGCGCAGACACTCTTGCAAACTCTAATGCGCATACCTAGTCGAGTGCCGCGGTAGAAGCACGGAACTACTTATACGCTTATAGACATATGTGCGTGTGTGTGTGTGTGTGCGTGTGTGTGCAAGGCGTTCCTGTCGTACTCTCGTACAGGACAATACGACGGGGCCAGATATGGGCCATGCTTGGCGCAATGCTGTCTATCTCTGGCCCATGCTTGTAAACCCGCTTTGGCCCAGCCTTGGTAGAAGTAGACTCGGTAAGATCCAAGAGCGTCTAGCGAATGAGTTTTTTGAGCAAAGAGCTATTAGAGTTGTTCTCATTATTGAGCGAACTAGCGACTAGCGAGAGAACTACTAGCGAACGAGTCTGCCGAGCAGAAGGCTCAGAGAATTGGTCTCATTGAGGAGCGTTTAGCTAAGGAGTCCGCCGAGCAGAGAGCTCGTGGATTAGTAGTGATACGAAACCGTACAGCAATCGAGTCTGCTCAGCCACGTGAGAACCGCCTAGCGGTAGCGCGTCAGACGTCACAAAGACTTCGTTCAATTACTGAGCGTAATTTTATAACCACCATAAATCAATATGCTGAAGTACCATGTACAATCTGTAAGAAATTATTATATCCAAAACAACAGACGTCATTAGTTAAAGCACGTTTTGATTTTTTTTTTTGCTCGACTACCATAAAAATAATAGTTTAAAAAAACTAAAAACACGCTTTTTATAGAAAATCGAACTAAAAATTATAAAATAAATTTTAATAAATTTAAATTAAGAATAGTGTTAAAAATTTCAATAATTTTAAATTAATAATAGTGTGAATAAAAAATAATAATTTTATTTAAAAAAAAGCGTGGGGTGCATGGTGTCAATAGTTATAAATATTTTATTGACACATATGAGTAGAGAGATTATCATTTCGGTAATATCTTAAAAAGCACCCCACGCTTTTTTTAAAATAAAATTATTTTTTTTTATTCACACTATTATTAATTTAAAATTATTGAAATTTTTAACACTATTCTTAATTTAAATTTATTAAAATTTATTTTATAATTTTTAGTTCGATTTTCTATAAAAAGCGTGTTTTTAGTTTTTTTAAACTATTATTTATTTTCTACTTTTTAGTTTGGTTTATTTATAATAGCTTGTTTTTTTAATTTTAAACTATTGCACGACTCATGATGCGAAGCATCAGAGAGTGCTTTACGATCGAATTTTTTTTTTCATATATACATATCTTCACGCCAGATCCCTTACGGGGTAGACAGAGAGAACCAAGTGCCATACATCACGATCCTTGCAGGCTTGTCTCGCTTCCTCCACATTCATCACTCTTTTCATACAAACACGCCGGTTGCGAAGACTCTTGATACCACCTTCGGAAATTTTTTTCGCCTTATTTTGGCAACTATTTTTAGTATTATAGCCTTGTTAGTTAACGGAATCAAGATATTTTGCATATTATTGTCGAGATAATTTAATGGAGATTAATTCTATACTTGCTAAAAATTAATTTAGTGCAATACAAACGGAAAATAATATGAAAATATGTCAAAAAATTTCCTGTCCGTCATGTATGAAACTCCGGAAACACTGTGACTTATGAAAAAATCAATTATTTGAGTTATTTTTTTTTATTCTAATCGGCAATTGTAGATCATCGAATGCGAATGGCTAATCAATTCAGTGTCGTTTAATTACAATTAATAAAAAACGAAAACTACAAGACTGTATATCTATATATATCCATGTAGAATTAACATGGATGGTGATATATCTATATCTATAAATATTATGTACATTTATTTTGTTTTTTGTTTTTTTTTGTTTTTTTACTCAGTCAAACTCAGTCACAGAGACGGTGGTGGACTCTTCGTGGCTCGTGAAATCTAAGTTCTATGTTCAGACACTGTTGCAAACTCTAATGCGCATACCTAGTCGAGTGCCGCGGTAGAAGCACGGAACTACTTACACGCTTATAGACATATGTGTGTGTGTGTGTGTGTGTGTAAGTGTGCAAGGCGTTCCTGTCTTACTCCCATACAGGACAATACGACGGGGCCAGATATGGGCCATGCTTGGCGCAATGCTGTCTATCTCTGGCCCATGCTTGTAAACCCGCTTTGGCCCAGCCTTGGTAGAAGTAGACTCGGTAAGATCCAAGGGCGTCTAGCGAATGAGTCTTTTGAGCAGAGAGCTATTAGAGTTGATCTCATTATTGAGCGAACTAGCGACTAGCGAGAGAACTACTAGCGAACGAGTCTGCCGAGCAGAAGGCTCATAGAATTGGTCTCATTGAGGAGCATTTAGCTAAGGAGTCCACCGAGCAGAGAGCTGGTGGATTAGTAGTGATTCGAAACTGTACAGCAATCGAGTCTGCTCAGCCACGTGAGAACCGCCTAGCGGTAGCGCGTCAGACGTCACAAAGACTTCGTTCAATTACTGAGCGTAATTTTATAACCACCATAAATCAATACGCTGAAGTACCATGTACAATCTGTAAGAAATTATTATATCCAAAACAACAGACGTCATTGGTTAAAGCACGTTTTGATTTTTTTTTGCTCGACTACCATAAAGAAAAGAAAAGTTCCTTCTCAGGCCTACTGGAACAACATGGAAGTTATATCTTTACCTCTTGAACTGACCGACTTAACAGACGTAGAACAAAGGCTTTCGTTAAGAGTAGTTCCTTTTATAACTAGTTTCCACTCGCACCAAAGTGCTCGTCAACACGAATCAAACGAGCCCAAACTCGATATAGTTGTGTTATTTAATTGCTGAGCTCCTATGGTCACCTTCTGGCTTCATCATCGAACCCTGCAGGATCCTAGTTAGCACCAAGCACCAAAGTGCTCGTCAAAACTAATCAAATGAGCCCAAATTCGATAGAGTTGTGTCATTTTATTTCTGAGCTCCTATGACCATCTTCTAGCTACATCATCGGACCCTGCAGGATCCTAATCACCACCAAGCACCAAAGTGCTCGTCAACATGAATCAAATGAGTCCAAACTCAATAGTCTTGTTATTAACCGATTTTTAATCATTTAATTGTTAAGTTCATGTGGTCACCTTCCGATTCAGATTATAAGGTCATAATAAGGTTTCATTGTCATTCAATTAACATACGTATAAAAAATTTCAGCTCAATCGGTAACCGGGAAGTGGATCAAATTTACTTGCGAGATTTGATTTCAGACATCGAGATAGGTACAATAAATAAAAAAATGCTCATAAAACAAAAACTACTGGGCCTACCTGAATCAAATTTTTATGGGACCAATTCGAAA
The DNA here is from genome assembly GCA_036924255.1 of Apodemia mormo. Classification (NCBI taxonomy): domain Eukaryota; kingdom Metazoa; phylum Arthropoda; class Insecta; order Lepidoptera; family Riodinidae; genus Apodemia; species Apodemia mormo. Next base: position 12,282,624 of record JAUPFN010000024.1, on the reverse strand, counting down.
CTATTCCGCATCAAACAAAAAAAGAATCACGTAATTCGGTTCAGAAACCTCGGAGAAATCGGTGTACATACATAAAAATATACCAGCCGAATTGAGAACCTCCTCCTTTTTTTAAAGTCGGTTAAAAATTGAATAATTTTATCAAATTAGTGTATTGTCATCGGTCCTCGATAAATCTACAAAGTTTGAACGAAATCTGGCCGTTTAAAGTGGGTCAAAATCGCGCCCAAAGAAGTCGGTTACAAACAAACATACAAACATACAAACATACAGGTGAAGCTAATAAAAAGCGTGTAAAAACTGATGACCTTTTGTTAAGTATTTACGCCATACTAAGGTTATCCTATCAGAGATAATTTTGAATCTTTTTTAATCGAAAATCCACAAGTTATCATGTTTCCAAGTTGTATATTTCATGGCATAAATGGTTTAGTATGTTAATTACGAATTGTATAGCTAAATCTTTAATAATAACATTGTAGAAAGGGATCTACCGATCGCATTTATCTCGAAACTAACCCGGTGCAACCTTAATATAACATATTTACTGTTTAAGGTGCATTTTCTAGAACTTTCAGCGGAGTAACCATTGATATAAAAAACTCAAGATACACAGTCAGTGTCTCAAAAACGTCCTTCAAAAATCGAGCGCACGATTTAAAATTGTGCGCTCATTTCAAATAGAATCGCGTCAGTCGCGACACTGTCAATTTTATTTCTTTTTGTACATTGCTTTGTAAAAACAACTATAAATCTTACGCTTAAGGTTGGATATGCAAAAACATATGTTTTTGCCATATCTATAACTATTTAAATGAAATTAGGGACACTTTTGAGTGTCAGTTTTGTTCGGGACTGTGCACCTTGGGTTTTTTATATCAATGGGAGTAACACAACAAAAGACCAAAAAAATTGTATGACGTAATTTATGGATGGCTTGTATCTTATACTTGTATTAACATGTATCCTAATATTAACATAAGGTATTAACATTTTAGGTGCGTTTTCTAGAACTTTCAGCCGAGTAAAAATCACATACAATGAACTGTACACTACCGTAACTACATTTTGTAGGGAGATTGAAAAACCCGTGAATATCTTCGAGAAGCTGGAAGTGCGACGTTACTTCAAGATATATGTTCTAGCACTGAAGCCGAGGTATCGTCATCGAGGTAATTTATGACACATACGTATCTATAAGTACTTGATTCTGATGCTGAATATGAAAAAATAGGTAATTTTTTTTACCTAATTATCCAATAAAAATATTAAGTGCGGGTATTTGTGATTGATATCGAAGTTCATTGTTTATAAATAGTAATTTGCCGCCACCGTAAGTGTAAGCCGCTGTCGCCCGCACGGTGACCATAAATTTTAATATTACTTTACATTAATTTTATTATTACGTAGTTAAGCAATATTCTTTTTTTTAAGTAAAAAAAATTATCTTACACCCGTATCGTCAAAAAGGTAAGCAGAGGTACAATCAGTGCAGCCACGATTAGCCAAAGATACTTAGTCCCACAATGTGACAGGTGGCAAGCCTCACGCTAACCGGGCACTTTTCCAATCCCGGGCAATGATGATTTTATCAGAAAACTCAAAAAACACAATTTTTGAATTACCCGACCCGGAAATCGAACCTGGGACCTCATGTGGCCGACACCGACACCGCACCACTAGACCATAGTCTCTTTTTTATTATATTTTTATTCTCCACTGCTGGTGCAAGAGGTACCCCCCTGGGGTAGATTCTCTTTTGATTGCACATTCATAGACATGAATTTAAACTACCACGTCAAAGCTCAAACCTCAAAGTGCGATACTTTTTCAGTAACAGATACCACAAAAGTGCAGAGAAAGTCGCCTAGTGTATTCCATTTCCATAAATACAGTACAGACTTTTACCAATCAACAAGTATAAAAACAAGTATAAAAACTATATTTAGCACTAACTATGAAATCTTACCCATGTTCTATATTTTCTGGTTTTTAGGGTTCCGAAGTAAACTAGGAACCCTTATAGTTTCGCTATGTCCGTCCGTTCGTCCGTCCATCCATCCGCCTGCACGATGGCTCAGACATCCTTATTACGAGAAAGCTATAATTTGGCACGAATATATATATTAGGTACGTCAACAAAGTGGTAACATAAAATCTTAAAAAATATTTTTGTAGGGTAGCGCCCCTAGATGTAAATTGGAAAAGTGTTAATGTGAATATCATACCAAAAAAATTAAATCCTGGTTCATACAAAGATTAAGACATTTACTCCGTATCGTTAGGGACCCCCTTTGAATAGACAATCCGTCATTCTGTCAGGCAATTCGTAAAAGGCGAACGATTGGCTATACGTGTCATTACCGTCTTGACTACCTGATGGTAGAGTACCGCATTGTCTCGCCCGGGTATATGGTACCACCACCTTAGCTATTCCTTTCGCAATAGCGCAAATTGTCGTGTCCTAGTTTGGAGGGTGAGGTATCCGTTAGACTTATGCATGTGTTAAAAGATAGTTTTAGATTAGCAAGTTTATACAGGTTGTTAGTGTAAACACCGTTATCCTTGAAACCAGTGGAAAACTTATAGAACGTAAATTGAATGAAAAAAAATTTTTTTAAAGTATTTTTAAAAGTTTTTTTAAAGCCCTATACAAGTGCACGTAAAGTGAACAGAGCGCGGGAATATTGTAGAATATTGTATAGGTAGTTAAAACGGACGGCCAGTGCGGCAGGTCAGCGCCCTTTGCGCATAGTATCCATGAATTTACGGACGGTGTCGGACAAAAACTTTCTTATATTTTTGAAAGAAAATAACGTTATGTGAATAAATTCACAAAAACATATTTATAATCAACTACCTAAGGTTAGTGACAACGGTGTTTATCCTTACAGCCTGTAAAGATAGTTCATATGATCACTTATCTATATATTAATACGTGAAGGAAAAACTTTGGATCCCTTTTTAAGACAATTGCGCGAACGGTGGAATATAAAATATGGCACAGTTAAAGTTTACATGGTAGAGGACTGCAGAATCTTAATATTTTTAAATAATTTGCACTAGAAATACATAAAAATAAACATTATTCACACTAAATTTATGTGACATATACGATTTTATACACACATGTCCAACATTTTCTTTACTGCCAAAGTCAGTTGTCAAACTAAAAGATTTTATTGTTTAGTCTATAGTCGAATTTCGGTGATCGCTAGATGTTTAAATGCGAGACAAGCCAGCTTTCGGACGACCCGGGGTGTGGGTTTTGCAGTGCTTTTTGTTAATAGTTTTCGGCTTTCCGGTACATATTATATATAAATTATATGCTTCAATAAAAAGAAAAGGTAATGCCATTCCGTCACACTGATAGCAGCGCCCTATCAAAATTTGGGGTCTTTAGGCGATGGTTGCTTTTCATCACCAAATGCCATCTGCTTATTCGCTATTTAATGATATAAAAACAAACAAATACACATATTATATATATGGAATTGTAAATACGTAATTTTTCCTTTCTAGTTCTTGTATGCTCGCGTAAAAATATTTAATCCATTTTTATCTATGTGGATTTCAATTCAGGACATAGTTGAAATATTAACACAGGAGCGCTTCATATTTTTCTCTCCATTTGATCGTAACATAATAATCTTGTAAGCTGTACATAATAAATAACAATGTTTTGGAAGCATGTGACATATTGGAATATGATCTTATAGTTTTTTAAGGTTCCATAACCGAAGTGTGAAAATCCACCTCATTTTTCACACATTTACAACCAATCCCTTAGCTGGCAGAGCCACTTTGTTTTTGGGTGTGTGAAAAATTCATGATAGTTGTATATAATGAAGTTAAAAGGAAAAATATCATGGCTCAGTAGGCTTTACAATTTTATTACTAAAAGTGGACCAACTAATAAATGTATTTAGATTTTTAACTTCTCGTTACGTATGTAGATAAGGAAGTTACTGATTTTGCCCCGATTTTTGAAAATCGAGTTTTCACTAGAATTCAACTATTTTGCGATGGCGTCAGTACATACTGTATGTGTGTGTGTGTGTATGTAAATATCTCATAACTTTTAACGGCTTGACCATTCGATTGAGTATAGCCAAATTTAGACTTGCTGAAAATCAGAATCGATTCGGGCCAGGAGATTTTGAAAGATTAAAAAAAAAACTAATGAAAAAATTTCGGCTTAACAATGGTTTTTTATTATTATTTTCAAATTAATATACTGATTGTTTATAAAATTTAATCAGATCTTTTCCTTGAAAAACTACGTTCAATGACGCAAATTGCATTTAACAATAGTTGACAAAAAAATTTGAAAAAGTGTTTTGTGCCATAACTTCGAGATTTTTCAATTAATAAATTTTTCACTTTTTGTAATGTTTTGAATTTAAAAAACTGCCTCTAGTGCTGTTTCAAAACCAAAATCGAATCTAGTTCTCAAAAGTTGTAGCTTTTCAAATATTAAAATTATGTTGCTTACAAAAAATATTTATTATATAATTAATTTTAATAACTTTCAGACTAATATATCGATTGATTTAAAAATCTTATCAGCTTTTCTACTTAAACGACTGCGGCAAATACCGTAAATTGATTTGTTTGCAATTTAACAATGACGAAAATTAAAAAAAATCTTTTTGACATTACTTCGACATTTTTGAAGCTATCGGTTATGTAGCTAAGTTATTTTCAATCTTAAAATTTCGTTAAATCCTATTCAAAAGATCAAGCTCAATGATCATTTCCAAAATATTTTAAAAAAGGATCTTCACGCTCGTATCCCTGAAGAGGTAGGCAGAGGTACAACAAGCACTCACGATTAGCTGAATATATTTGGTAGTGATATCTTTGGTGATAGGTAGCAAGCCTATCGCCATACGGGTCCTTTTTCAATTCCGGTCGACATTGTTTTTTTTTATATCATAAGATAGCAAACAAGCAGATGGGTCTCCCGATGGAAAGAGTCAACCATCGCCTATAGACACCAAAGATGTTAATGGTGCTTTGCTATCTTGTAGCGAGGTCTAATGCCACATGCATAAGTTTACCGGCTACCTTACCCTCCAAACCGGAATACGACAGCGACAAGCACTGACGCTATTGCGGCAGGAATAGGTAGGGCGGTGGTACCAGACCCGGGCGAGACAATGTAGAACTCTACCACCTAGTAGCCACGATGTTAGTGACTCGATAGCCAATCGGTCGCCTTTTACGACCTGCCTGACAGAACGGCAGTTGGCCTATTCTTCAAAGGAGGCCGGGACCAACACGGTGAAAATTTTATTAGACAACTAAAAAAAACACATTTATCGACCGACCCGATCGAACGACCCTTATGTGGTCAACACCAACGCTGGACCACTAGACCACAGAGGCGACTTCCAAAAATTTGCAGCTTTTCAAAAATCAAAATATTGCAAAGTTTTAACGAACTTTAGATTTTTTAACTTTGAAAAAATCTGATTTGTTTCTCCGAGTTTAAGATATCTTAATTTAGCGGGAAGTTCAGGGATGACCTGCAGGATCAACCGGCTTACTGATTTTTTTTACAGGGGATGAATCTATTGTGCGAATGTACCCAGATTTTTTAACTTCGAAAAAATCTATGATTTGCTTCTCCGAGTTTAAAATATCTTAATTTAGCGGGAAGTTTCAGGGATGACCTGCAGGATCAACCGGCTTACTGATTTTTTTTACAGGGGATGAATCTATTGTGCAAATATACCCAGATTTTTTAACTTCGAAAAAATCTATGATTTACTTCTCCGAGTTTAAAATATCTTAATTTAGCGGGAAGTTTCAGGGATGATCTGCAGGATCAACCGGCTTACTGATTTTTTTTTACAGGGGATGAATCTATTGTGCAAATATACCCAGATTTTTTAACTTCGAAAAAATCTATGATTTACTTTTCCGAGTTTAAAATATCTTAATTTAGCGGGAAGTTTCAGGGATGACCTGCAGGATCAACCGGCTTACTGATTTTTTTTACAGGGGATGAATCTATTGTGCAAATATACCCAGATTTTTTAACTTCGAAAAAATCTATGATTTGCTTCTCCGAGTTTAAAATATCTTAATTTAGCGGGAAGTTTCAGGGATGACCTGCAGGATCAACCGGCTTAGTGTTTTTTTTATAGGTGACTAGCTGTGCCCGCGACTTCGTTCGCGTGGAAAAAAATCTAAAATAAAAACCCGCATATTTCCCGTTCCCGTGGGATTTCCGGTATAAGAACTATCCTATGTCCTTTCTTGGGTCTCAAATTATATTTGTACCAAATTTTATCCAAATCGGTTCAGTAAACCACTGAACCGATTGGCCGTGAAAGCGTAACAGACAGACAGACAGACAGACAGACAGACAGAGTTACTTTCGCATTTATAATATAAGTATGGATAGTATGGATGAATCTTGAATCTATTGTGCGAATGTACCCGTTATTGGCATTAATTAATTAAATGTTCATTGTAAGAAAAACTAAAAAAACTGAATCTAAAATAAGAAGTGGCTTCGCTTGTAGTCTGCATTATTGTGATGGACAACTACGGAACTCTACTATGCGCGTGGTCCGATACGCACATGACTCTTTTTTATCTATGAGAACGTCAATTTATAACAGTTGAAATATGAACAGAGGAGTGATTCATATTTTTTTCTCACTGATTGCACCACAAGAATGTCGTAAGCTGTATTTAATACATAACAATTTATTGGAAGCATGTGAAATCTTGAATTATAATCTTACATTTTTTTAGAGTTTTCGCCCAAAAGCTCTACCATCTGGTAGTCATGATGGTCATGACACGTGTAGTCAATCATTCGCCTTTTACGAGCGGCCTGGCAGAATAACAGAAGGTCTATTCTTCAAAGGTGGCTCGCACAAAAACTTCGTAAAAATATTTCTCCTTTAACGTTTTTCATGTCCATCAGATGATTATCTCTTTCGATCAGGAGAGCCATATTCTTTTATTTCTTGATGTTTTTAAAAGAACTTGCAATTACATTATTGATGTATTCTGGTTTTGCCGCAAAATAACTTTAAATGTTAGCTTGCATCAACTTGGCGTACGTTTGTGACGGCTAAGAATTGAGACTTAACGGTAGTCTGATTGCTATCAGCTAATGGTAGTAATATGCTAATGTAAGTCAAGCGTAAACACGCTGGTGACAAATTGATGGCTTGTTCTCACTATCTACGGGAAAACGTACGTTAACGATAAAAGTTGTTTTATCCAACCGCTAAAATTATCGACATGTCAAAAGTGCCTTTAAAGGTTAAATTGAATAAAAAACTTAGACTTTGAACACTTAAAATACATACTGTAAAAATAAATATACTTATCATAAAAAATATAGCAGTTTTTGTAATGCGCACCACGCAAAAACTCAATTCACCCGAATCTGATCACCGAAGGTATGTTCACCGATTACTCAGACACCAGAACCAATTTTGAAAATTATTTTTCTGTTTCAAATGATACATTTCATTTTAATTTGGTGAGGATCTAATGCAAAAACAGAAATTGGAAGTCGGTTATATGTAGTTTTACTGTGTTTAAATTATAAACTATCTAAAACTGTAAAATTACTAGTTGACCCAGCAAACGTTGTTTTGGCATACAAATACGGGGTACTTGAGAGAGAGAGAGAAGGGGAGGGGGTTACTTGATATAAAACTAGCCTATCTTTTAGGTTGGACCAAATAGTATGTATCTACAAAATTTTATTGAAATCGGTTCAGTAGTTTCGGAGTCCATTGCGGACAAACAACGTGACACATAATTTATATATAGATATACGCGGGGTCTTTTAATACAGATATATCTCATGCTTAAAATGAGTGCCCCAGCCATAGCATAAAATGTAATTAGGTACTTGCGTTACCAAATAAACGATTATTAATAAAAAACAATATTGTATTAAAAACTATAACACATTGAGTTTCGCTAAAAATATATATTAATTTTTTAGCAGCGTATGCTTGGTGCTAGTGTGAAAAGACCTTCCCTAAGGAAATTGCTGCGAGAGGACATTGTATAGGTGTGCAGACTATTTGTGTATTTTCCTCGGGAAAATTTTACCGACGTTCAAAATGTAGTAAAAAATTAAATTATCTAAAAGCATTTTGTTTTTCTTAGCATGCTTTTATTAGCTTGGTTCATATGTTTGTATGTTAGTATGTAAAGGAAACATTGAACATGGATTTGACGTACTTTAAAACGTCAGATTAATTTGAAACTTTGCAGTCTTATCAAGGACTGATGATATTGCAATAATATAAATAGTTAATCCTGTTATCCTTACCAGGATATTCAGGATTATCGATTTGGTTTTCTTTACCCGATCAGCTATTTCTCTACTAAAAATACAAATTAAACAAGCTACCTACTAACTTTAGACGCGAAATCATTAGATTCTTTCAAAAATTTTGTCAAAACGTATTATTTGAATTTGTGTTTAACAGAATAAATAATATTAATTAAAATTATTTTTCTCCAATGTTTTATTTTTTGTGCATTTTCTTGTTACTGTGCATCAATGTGTTTTTATTTTGTGCATTCGAATTAATTTATGTGTGATTGCATAATTTTGTATGTATAGATGTAAAATAGGTATATAGTCATAACATAATCCATATTAATATTATAATTAATAATATTATAAATCCAAAATTTGGATGTTTGGATGGATGTTTGGTAATCAATCACGCAAAAACTACTGAACGGATTTAAATGCCAGTTGCCAGGGATGGAATAAGGCCCGGCTGGCGATACGCTTGCCACCTATTATCTGGGACTAAGTATCTTCGGCTAGTCGTGAGTGCACTCCTGTGGCCTATTGCTCCGGGGATACGGGTGTAACCTTTTTTTTAATGGGTGTTTAACAAGGTTTTAATTTGCTCTTTTAGGTATAGGTAAGGAGATGCTAAAGGCAGCCATAGCACTCAGTGAAAGTGCTAGCGTACCAGCTCTTGCTGCCATCTTCACCACGAGCCGTGGTCAGCAGATAGCTGAAGAGTTAGGCTTTGAGAAATACAATGAGTTGTATTATACAAGATATCTGATCAACGATGAGGTAATAATAAATATATATCGCTGTCCAAATTACACGAATTGATCTAGCTTCAAAGTTAGAAAATGATTTGCTTGTGACTTAACCACCGCGATCTTTTCAACGGTGGTTGCGGGAATTAGAAGTGAATAACCAAAAGGAAATCTTAAAAATTATTCAGTTCTAATTCCCGCGTTCTAATCGCTCCAAAGATTTTTGATTAAATTTCAATGAGAGGATACTGTTGGATGCGGTCAGGATTTAGCCTCAAGTAATAGTAGCCTTTAGTACTACGCCACTTTATCAATGAGGTTGTAAATCTTTCACTTACAATTTGGTACTATGTCGATCGAAATAATCGTATTATATAAGGAATCGTCTCGGCCTCCTTTGTAGAATAGGCCAACTGCCGTTCTGCCAGGCAGGTCGTAAAAGGCGACCGATTGGCTATCGAGTCACTACCATCGTGGCTACTAGGTGGTAGAGTTCTGCATTGTCTCGCCCGGGTCTGGTACCACCGCCTTACCTACTCCTGCCGCAATAGCGTCAGTGCTTGTCGCTGTCGTGTTCCGGTTTGGAGGGTAAGGTAGCCGGTAAACTTATGCATGTGGCATTAGACCTCGCCACAAGAAAGCAACGCACCATTAACATCTTTGGTGTCTATAGGCGATGGTTGACTCTTTCCATCAGGAGACCCATTTGCTTGTTTGCTATCTTATGATATAAAAAAAAAAAGACAATTATATTGCACTTAATATTAGCAAACAAAAATTGTAAAGGATGTTTCAAGTTTTTTTTATAAGATAGCAAACAAGCAGATGACTCACCTCACGGAAAGAGAAACCATCGCATATAGATACCAAAGATGTTAATGGTGCGTTGCTATCTATGTAGCGGGATGGCAATGCATGCATAAGTTTATCGGCTTCCTTATTCTCCAAATTGGGACACAAAAATGACAAGCATTGACGCTATTGCGGCAGCAATAGGTAAGGCAGTGGTATGCTGGAGACGTTGCGCAACTCTACCACTTAGTAGTCACGATGGTAATGACAACATAGCCAATCAATCGGTCGCCTTTTACGACCTGTCTGGCAGAATGGCAGCAGGTATATTCTTCAAAGGAGCCCGGACTAGCACCCGGTGGAGAAGATATAAGAACAAATTAGTTTTATTTGATTTTTTTAATTTAAATTTTAAGTTATTACTTGTTATCACAATATTTAATTACGACGAAGTATTTATATGGACTAGCGAAAAGCGTGTGTCAAATTAAACTAAAAGTGTTAACGCATTGATATAAAAAACCCAAGATGCACAGTTATGAACAAAACTGACACTCAAAAGTGTCCCTAATTTCATTTGAATAGTGTCCCTAGTTTCATTGCAAAAACATAAGTCTTTGCATATCCAACCTTAAGCGCAAGATTTATAGTTGTTTTTTACAAAGCAATGTACAAAAAGAAATAAAATTGACAGTGTCGCGACCGACGGGATTCTATTTGAAATGATCGCACAATTTTATGTTGTGCGCTCATTTTGGAGGACGTTTTTGAGACACTGATTGTGTATCTTGGGTTTTTTATATCATTGTGTTAACGGCAATTTGTATATGTAAGTCTTTTGAAATATTACAGATAGTGTTTTGGGATACTGGATTGGGTAACTATGGTGCAGCGTTGATGGCGTATAGGATACCAAGTGTTGAGGAGCCGGTGGAGTTGAAAACACAGATCTCGTCCAGATTTACCATTCAACCACAAGAGGAAGAGGACGATGAGACTGGAGAAATATAACCTGGTTGGTATGATACACAGATTTTGGAGTAGAAATACTGCTTTACCTTCATGGACTGGTCGATATATTCGACTGATATCATGAGATTTTGGATTTGTTCTTCTTGTTGAGGAGAGATAAGTTTTATTGGAGTTAACTTAAAAAATCGAAAATTTGATAGAAACTGGGAGTGTAGTGGTAGTGTGTTAAATTCCCTGGATATCTGTCAATCCTCTGGATGTATATCTACGTAGGGGATAATTGTCCCCGGGATGTCTTCTTGGAGTCTTCGAAACTAGCGTTTGAATGAAGAGAGTTATACAGTAAGTAAAGTCTGTCTGAACCGTGATATATGGCACTCAATCCTTACTGCCTACCCCGTAAGGGATTTGGCGTAAAGATATGTTGCCCTTGGATGAACATGTAAAACTTTCAGTCCTGGGTATCGTAACCATGAAGTATTAGGTATGGGTGGAGCTAACACTTGTATTAATCACTTGAAACACATATTTACGTTATATCTCTGTCTATAAGGTCTCTGCATCTCTTTTTATACAGATGTGTTAAAAAGAGAGGGTAAGACCTCAGAAGATGACAGCAGTATTTAATTGTGTTTCAAGTACCTAGGTATTAGAAGTGCTGCTTCCAGATTTAATACAGTTTCATGATCGTAACCAACGAACAATAGTTTTTATCATGTCGAGGCTTTCAATTCAACGGATTTTTTTAAATTTATATTTTCCGATTAATCAAATATGCTTGAACCGGTTTGAAAAAATATTTTGTCACGGATGTCAAAGTTAAAATAATACATACTAATATGATAAATGCGCAAATTTGTCTGTCTGACGTCCTTAATAATGGCCTTGCTTAAATCCTAATATCTGGGACAGTTTACACAAAAGTATATGCTATGTTATATGTAGTATACTTACCTAAGGTCTTATTTTCCTGTATTTTTTTATGTAATGATAAGAAAGTATCTTCACGCCCATTTCCCCGAAGATGTAGGCAGAGGTACAAGTGCACCCACGATTAGCCGAAGATACTTGGTCCCACAAATGTGATAGGTGGCAAGCCTATCGCCAACCGGGTACTTTCCAATCCCGGGCAACTTTGTGTTTCTCAGAAAACTGAAACCCGGGACCTCGTGTGGTCAACGCCAACGCTGGACCACTAGACCACAGAGGCGACAAACGTAATGATAAAGAGTTAATAATCCAGATGTCTCTTCTGACGGAAAGAGAAGTCATCGCACATAGACACCAAAAATGTTAATATTATGATTTATTTGTGTGGAAACGTGTCAATACCACTTGCATAAGTTTACCGGCTACCTTACCCTCCAAACAGGACCACGACAATGACAAGCATTGACGCTATGGCGGCAGTAATAGGTAAGGCGACGGTGCCAAATACTCGGGCGAGACGTTTCGGGAACTTTACCACCTAGTAATCACGATGGTAGTGACACGTACAGCCAATTTACAATCTGCCTGGCAGAACGGCAGTTGGTCTATTCTTCAAAGGAGCCCGGACCAACGCGGGGAAAAATACATTATTTTGGAAACAGTTTTGGCGTGAAGTTCCAGTTATTATTCGTATTTAATTTAAGAGGGAATACTCTAAATAATCTAGTAAGTAATTACTAGTGTAATAAAATGCTTAGGTATCAATAACAAGCATTTAATAATTAACACTTCAGCACTAATAAACACTTACTTTACATTTTATAAATATTATACATTAATAAACATTTTACTTACATAACCGTAGCGTGGCTCATGCCAGAAAAAATGGTCGATTCATGACAAATAGGGACCTCATTACAGCAAATTTGCGCTCAAAGAAAGTATGCTCCGATTGGTGCATTATGAAAGCGTGCGATTGGTGATTTTAATTAATCGCATGTAACGCAGTATTGCCAATACAATAGCATCCGAGGATCAAAGTAAATTATTGAATAGACTATATTATCTATACATATAATAAAATCATAGGAAAGTCAAAACTGTACATTGAATATTTTTTTAAAAGAATACTGGGGGCGTGATCTACAATCGATATCTAAGCCAAAAATATAGTTTTTAGAATTTTTGTCTGTTTGTCTGTATGTTTGTTTGTCTGTTTGTCTGTATGTTTGTTTGTCTGTTTGTCTGTATCTATGTCCGGGATAAACTCAAAAAGTACTGCATGGATTTACTTCAAATTTTGCATGAATATTACTAATAGGTCGGGTCAACATATAGGCTACATATTATTACGCTATCACCTACGGGAGAGGAGCTGTGCAGAGTAAACGAATTCCGCGCGGACGAAGTCGTGGGCAACAGCTAGTATTAAAATAATACAAAACCCTTAGAAACATTACACTAGTAAGGGTCCATCCATAAATTACGTCACACGAATTTCATGATTTTTTGACCCCTCCCCTGTCCTTGTCACAGCTGGTCACATTTGTCCTCCCTACCTAGTGTGATGTCACATATTTTTCAATTTTACATTGGAATAATGATCTCAATCAATTTTTTTTTATCTATACAGGTGTTATTTTTTAATTCACTTACAATACTTAGATATAATATATTTTGAAAAAATGTGATGTCACAAAATTTGGGACCCCTCCCTGATCCTTGCCACACAATGTCATACTTCACAGACCCCCTCCCTCCCCCTTAATGTGTGACGTTATTTGTGGATGGCCCCTAACATAATTTAAACCAAAAAAGAATTTTCCATATCCGTTCATAAATGAGCGAGTTCTAAGATAATAAACGTTGAAAAAATTCAACCGAATTACCGAACTTCGCTCCATTTGAGAACACGTCTGAAAATGAAAGGCGCTTTTTAATTGTTAACTTTAAGGAACCGAACAACAAGCCCTATACTGAACGCTTGATTTCAAAAACTGTTCAGACCTTTATGTTATTGACGTTAGAAAAGTGATGTAATGCTACTGTAAAGCTGGATATCCATTGACGGCAGCCTCGGCCCGAGTGACTGCCTCGGCAGCTTCAGTGGAGATCGTGCTGCGAGCTAAGGCTCGAAGCGACTTGAACCAAACGAGGCGGCCGCGCAGCGAGCCGAAATATGTCGGTAAATGGCCATGCTCTCAAAGACACCTCAGTGTGAACCGTGCGATGAGTGGATACATTGGTGTGTGTTAGGTACGCGGCAAAAATTGTTTTGTATCTGACAGGCTGGCAGGATGCCCGCCTGTCAGTCTGCGGCATGCTCAGGATGAGGCAGCTTGTCATGAGGCTGCGCAAGTAGATACCCAGCTTTTTATGCTTTAATGTTAATTTAGATGGTTGTTAAACGACACTATCTAACGTTTTGAATATCTCTTACATTTTTAAAAGGGGCCATAATATTTTGGTTACCATTTGGCAGTAAAGCAGATGATATTTATTTTCTTTTGTAAACTATCTGGCAGTAAATCATGCCATCTGTATTATCTTCTAAAAGGGCTCGAAGCCCATGAGTAGACAATATGTAATGACAATAATGGTAGTATATTAATTTTAACCTAACATTTACCTATTTGTTTATTTTGCAGAAATTATTACCTATGTGGATTAAGAACTTGTGATTGGAGAATGCCACACTGGAAACCCAAGACCTAGTGGCTGGACTTGCAATTCTCGACCAAATTCAGTGATACAACGAACGGACAATATAATAGAACTTTTAAATTATTTGCAAATAGGGAAGATTGCAAAATTTTAAAACAATAGGTGTTATTTAAAAGAATAACATCAAATTTTAAAATAATAGGCTTCTACTCATATGAAATGGCATTTATAATATAAACTGTATAGTGTGCAAATTAATTAAGGTTAGGTTTTTCTGAACTTTAAAATGCGTAAATATATACAAGTTTAAGTTTATTTATGTTAAATGTTTGTTTTATTTTATTCAGAATAGTTTGGATGTGCTTGGAATTGTTACACATCGTATTCAGGCCTTTATTAGGCCAATATTTAAGATTGCAGGGCTGGTTTTAATTTATCTGTTTTATTTTAAATTATTCGGTGTATTTACGATGAGAACACCCAAAATTTGTCTTTACCTTCTAGTTTTCTCATTAGTTTGTATAAACATTATTTTTGGTATGGATAAAAATGATATTATTTCAACTATAATTTCGAACTCAAAATAATTTTTTTGTACATGTAAAATCATTTTTTTTAAGGTTTTTGATTGCAACATTGATTGAATTAAGTGCCCGGTTGGCGATAGGGTTGCCATCTATCACATTGTGGGACTATTTTCGGCTAATTATAGGTGCACTTTTACCCCTGTCTATCTTTTCGGGGATACAGGCGTGAAGTTAATTTTCTTGTTCATTGTTTAGGAGATCACTATGTTTTTTAAACTGGTCGCGTATTGACATTTGAAACACAACAAATATAACAGCATTTAACTACATATATAATTAACTTAGAAGGTCGAAAATAGCGACCAACACTAGAACTGGTTATGTTTCAATTCTAGTTTATTAGTCTTAATTTCGAGACTTGAGTTCTATCAGCTCGTCACTAGAGTCACAAAAAGACCTTGTAAAAATCAAATTATGAACCTTTTAGAGTATTTTGCTGATATCTTTTATTTAATCCTACTAAAACCACCAAAGAGAGCGACTAAAAACTTAACACGAACAAACGCAGTTACTCGTCACAGATGATAAAATATTTTTGAAAAATTCAACTATAGAAAAATTATTGTATTGTAAAAGAATTAATGTAGATTTAGAATAGAATATTACAAGTCACTGGAAAGGACTCTTAAATTAAGACTTGAGGAGCTTAATAAATTCAAGAGGCTATTAGTCACAAGGTTCGGTAAATTGATTAGTCTCAAAGTTAAGACTAAATTACTGGAGTTGTTGTAACACTGAAATTGCCACGAACAGCTATTCGAAAAGGTAGGATTCATACAACCATTAGTAGCATACCTTGCTCACAGACTTTTCTATTGAAATGGTTTATATTTTATAAGTATTCAATCACTGTAATGTTGAATCGTAAAAATCTGTACATGCCAACCTTCTTTTAATCTTAGTAATCTTTAACTAAAATTAAGATTCCAATTGGCTGTATCAATTGGTTTTTATTTTCGTTTATTTAAACGTATAACGTACGAACGTATATAACGTATATAATAAATTGTTTTTACGTAGGAAACTAGGTATAAACTGATGCTACTTTTACATTACTTTTACATTACTCATTCTTAAAAGGCCGGCAACGCAATTACAAGACCTCTGGTAGTGTGGTTGTCTATGGGCGGCGGTAATCACTTACCATCAGGTGAGCCTCCTGTCCGTTTGCCCCCTCTTCTATAAAAAAAAAAAACATAAGACATTATTGTGCTTTTTTAAATTAATATGTAAGTTTATTTAAACCGATTCAACGATATTTGAATTATTTGTCGGTTAATTTCAGAAGTCAGTTTTCACATCCAAAATTTAGTTAACATCGAGGCGAATTGAGAACATCCAACTTTTTAATGATGTTTAATAATAAAAGGCGATAAAATGTTGTTTTGTTATTTACGTACTTTGCTATGTTTGGGCGAGAGGCTCGTATATTATTCTAGCGGGATTCAGTTGTTTCCGTTTTATAGAAAATATGGATAATTGAAATTTACCTCCCTTTAATTAATTTTTCAATTAAAAATGTCTGTTTTCAGTTTTTTGATAAAAACAACGTTGCCCGGAATTGGATCAGTGCCCTGTTGGTGATAGGCTTGCCACTTATCACATTACGGGACAAGGTATCTTCAACTAATCGTGCGTGTATTGGTTGTACCTCTGCCTATCTCTTCTGGGATACTTGTTTGAAGATACTTCCCCTCGTTAATTAAGTTACCTCGTCTTAATTCGGGCGCCTTACGAAAAATATATCAACTGCCTTACTGATAAGTATTTAAGGTAAGTTTATGGTGGTTAACCAGTTTCACTCTTTATGGCTTCAACGACGCCATAAAACGCAAAAACAGTTGGCGATATAAACTAAATAAAAATAACTGTTCTTTAAAAATTTAAACAACCTTCAAATAGGTATCAACACAAAAACCATATCTCAAAAATTAGAAAGTCGATTTTGATGAAACTTAACTGTTCCTTTAGTTGGAATATACCTAATTTAAATCAAAAAGAATATCGATATGGCTTTTTTCTAGTTTCCAAGCAATTCATGGACAAACAAACATACGAATATATAAACATACATACACTTATGAAACTTAATACTTGGACGACTAACAGATCATCATATTCAAATATCCAATTCCAAAAATATTAGATAAATATATATATTATTCAATATATTTGTCAAACATATTGAATAATAGTCAAACTGTAAATAACCTCCTTTTTAATAACCTCCGATGGTTGAAAAGTATTCTGTGAAACAGTAAAAGTACATACAGTAATAGCAGAGGTAATAGCAAATAGAGTTTCCCCAAGTACCTAATAGTAAAACTAGCCGTGCTATATAGTAAAACTAGACATTTTTACAAATAGTAAAACTAGACATTTTTACACGCGGACGAAGTCACGACTTCGTCCGCGTGTAAAAATGTCTTAAATAAAAACCCGCATGGCGCATAGTTCTTGTTCTCTTGAGATTTCTGAGATAAAAACCAATCTATGTCCATTCTCGGGTCTCAAACTATCTATGTACCAAATTTCATCCAGATCGGTTCAGTGGTTTAGACGTAAAGAAGAGACAGACAGACAGAGTTAGTTTCGCTTTTATAATATTAGTATGGATTAGTACGGATACTTACATCCTAGATGGTTTGATTTGACTATTAGTAAATTAGAGGTTAGCTCTTGAGATGCCGGTGCCGCAATACGTCTCAGGTGTTGAGGTTTTTTCAAGATTTTCCTCAAATAACTACATCTCAATAGAAGCAAGGAGTATGGTGGTGTTGTATAAGTACTCCCATATTGCACACGAGCATGTAAATTTGTCGTTCCCTGTTATTACTATAAAATAAATAACGTTGTCCAGTAGCGGCGCAAGATTATAAATTTATGTGGGCAAGATACATTTTCCGAGGCCCTCTGCTCGCAATGCAAGTTCGGGAAATACCCTATTTTAGCCAGGCGCGGTGGTGACACTCAGTGGGGATTCCTCGCAAGCGATAGTGACGCAAGCACTTTTCGTCGCGTTCATGGCTTGTCAATAATACATAAATCTCCGTGACGCGAGGCCTCTCTAACCGCGAGGCCGTGGGCTGTGGCCCACATCGCCCACGCTTTACGCCACCTCTGACGTTGTCGTTATCAGGTCTTTAAAAATATTTTACAGGCATTTTGACGAGTTAATATTTTTAAAATGACTGGATCGGAGCGCAAATACTATTTATAAATTTAAGTTATGTTGTATGTATTATAAATTTAATATTAATTGGAATCTATATATTAATGCGTGAAGGGAAAACTTTGGACCCCTTTTAATGACAATTTCGCCAAACTTCACCGATGTCTTAATACATTTTAATAAAAAACATTGAAAATACATAACAAAAATAAACACTACACACACTACATTCACGTGACATATGATATTATACACACATGCATAAATACCATTTTCTTTATTTGAAATTCTTGAAAGATTGGGGAAATTCTGCTGAAATAAATACTATATTTGTATTGCAGAAAAGAGCTATTAGGGCAATTTACAATCTTAGCCCGAGGGTTTCCCTGAGAGAAAAATTCAAAGAAATCACTATTCTAACTGTTATATCCCAATATATATTTGAGAACTTGATGTACGTTCGTAAAAATATTTGCTTTTTTAAAAAAATGGTGACGTACACTCAATACAAGGAACAAAAACAATCTTGTGCATGCATCAAGTCTCCACAGAATAAGTAACTCTTTTATGGGGCAATGTATACGCTTTTACAATAAACTTCCCGAAACCATAAGAGATCTACCAGTCAATAAATTTAAAAAATGTGTTAAAACAAAACTGTGTAAAAAAGGATATTATAAAATCTCAAATTATTTAGAAGACAAAAAAGCCTGGGATTAATTGCTCCTCGATCGATCTCATATATATTTTTTGTAATATTGTGATAATGTAAAAAAATGAATGATATGAAAAAAAAAGGACAAGCCCGCTGAGTTTCTTCCGCCGGATCTTCTCAGTGTGTGACGGCGTTTCCGATCCGATAGTAGTTTTTAAAAAAATATGTTGACGTGTCAAAATAACTTGTAAAAAGTTTTATTGAATAAAGTATTTCTGATTTACGGATGTCAGTTGTTAAACTTAATAGAGATTTTACTGTATAGACTGTAGTAGAATTTCGGCCACAGCATAGTTCGTTTATATTATGGAGGATTGCAGAAACTTTTATTTCAATAAAAAGCATTGGAAATACATTAAAATATTAAGTATCTCCAATGCTTTGGTGGTACACAATAACTAGGTGGTAGAGTTCTGCGTTGTCTCGCCTGGGTCTGGTACCACCGCTTTACCTATTCCTGCCGCAATAGCGCCAATGCTTGTCACTGTCGTGTTCTAGTTTGGAGGGTAAGGTAGCTAGTAAACTTATGCATGTGGCATTAGATCTCGCCACAAGATAGCAACGCACCATTAACACCTTTGGTGTCTATAGGCGATGGTTGACTCTTTTCATAAGGAGACCCTTTGCTTGTGTGCTATCTTATTATATAAAAAAATAAACAGTATACACACTACGTCATTCATGTGACATACATGATATTAGGTATACACACATGCATACATACTATTTTCTTTACGGATGTCAGTTGTCAAACTTAGGAGAGATTTACTGTTAAGTCTATGGTCGAATTTCGACCATAGGCGATCGCTAGTATATTATATATTATGTATAGTGTACGTAGTATATTTTGGAATATGCTTAGGGCTACATACTTATATGTTTACATTTCAGAAGTACCGCATACTTACTTTGATCTAAAGGCCACGGGAGGAGCCAAAGGGAGGAGAATGCCACCAGACATTAAGTTAGCCTTTTGCAAAAACTTATTTTAAGATATACAATAAAGTTAAATAAATAAAACGCGGTCACTGAAGAATATCCGACGGAAGAAACTCACCGAGCGAAGACTATCAGCGCTTGTCTTAAATTCATGTCTTTTTGTCTATAATAATAATTTATCGTGTCCTAGACTACTAAAGGAATCGATTACACTTCAATAAATTACTGTAGCTATAATATACGGTACTTAACTTCCATCCAAGAACGGCAACCCCATTTAAGTCTACAAAAGAAAAAGTCTGCGTTTTATTGTTGTTAACGAGTAAATAACTCTAATAAAATTCATCATCTGAATGCTAACTCAGCAAAGATCTGAATTTATAGTACGACACGTACAAAACTTGAGGCCAATTCCGCTATTAAAGAATTTATAATCAGGAAAACTGCAATTACTTACTTCATTGGCTCAGCGACCTAAAGTGAGTCTTGCCCTTCTCCTTGCTGATTCAGGTCTTGGGCAGTGTACTTCCAGTCGCTTGCCCCAAGCCTTTTCAGGTCTGCATTTACTACATCGCGCCATCTATATCTGGGGAGATCAACCGGACGCTTGCCTGACGTTTGACCCTTGTAGACTTTTTAACATTGCGTGGCTCTTCAATTTGCTTTAAGTGACCTACTATATTCTTTTTATATATTATAAGATAGCAAACAAGCAGATGGGTCTCCTGATGGAAAGAGTCAACCATCGCCTATAGACACCAAAGGTGTTAATGATGCGTTGCTATCTTGTGACGAGGTCTAATGTCACATGAATAAGTTTACCGGCTACCTCACCCTCCAAACCGGAACACGACAATGACAAGCACTGACGCTATTGCGGCAGGAATAGGTAAGGCGGTGGTATCAGACCCGGACGATACAATGCAGAACTCTACCACCAAGTAACCACGGTGGTAGTGATTTGAAGTTTCGCCTTCTAAACAAAAAAAAGAATTTCCAAATCGATTAATAAATGACTTGGCGACCATGCAAAAAGATACAACCGAATTAAAAGAAATTAAAGTCGGTTGTACAAAAATCAAATCAGTAGATTTCCTATATAAAAAAATATATATACTAAAAATTAAAAAAAATAAAGTAAAAATAAAAACAAAAAATACGACACGCATATTTAATGACAAACTCGTATCTAACTGGAAAAAATGTATTGTTTCCCCGAAATTCACAAAAATATCTAATATCACGTAGCAAGCTTGGAGGTGCGTATGGGTCGCTAGTAAAATTCTCAAACGAACCTTACAGAATTGCCGTGCAATACGTTTAATAGGATGTCCGACTATTACGCCTTTTATGAGGATATCGTTCGTTTTCGAGGAAATTATATTGGAGACATAAAACTTGTAAACTTTTTATATTTATCTGTAAAATATAATTCGGAATTTAAAGTACTTTTATCCGAGTGCGCTGATAGGAGAGTTATATTTTTCGAGATTTTGACCGCCTCAATTAGTCGAGTGGTTATCGACCAATGATGTTAAAAAGTATAGACGCGTTATTCGCATTCCAAAATGGCATCATGAAAGCAAGGCATTGCCTGACTTTAATTCAGTCTCGCACGCCACATATCATAAGTAACTGTAGTAACCTTTATAGTAGGGGAGCCTACGATGCTAAATGGATAGTTACAAGAGCGTCGTAGGGACCTATTGGATTTTGTAGATTAAATTATAGGCAAAATAAAAGGTTATATAAAATTTTTCATTTCAATGATGGGGAAAAAAGTACAGATAAAAAAATGTTTTAAAAAAATCTGTGCCATGGTAACACTAAATCGCGTAAGATTAAGGTATGACGGGTTAATTTCCACCTAAAATTTGGAAAATCTGCTGAATCAAGTGTAGCGTAAGGAAGTGAGAGGGTCACAAACTTGCAAAGAAAACTTTGTTTTGACATTCTCGAGCGTGTCTGAATTCTCTTTTATTATATAGGAAATTATGTAAGAATAACGAAAAAAACATAATCTAACAATTTCCACAAGCCGAAGTTATCTTTTTTTTGTTTTTTTTCCTGCCATAGTTACCCCCTTCTATAGAAATGGTTTATAGTTGGTAGAGAGCGTTAACAGTATGCGAGGTACCCCCTAGGTAAATCTGACGCGTTCGAGTAAATACCAAAATCCCCTCGTGGGCTCCCCTACTATTACACTTTCGCTGTTTTAAATCGCAGTAATGTTAGCATATAACCTGTCTATTAGTAAAATGTCATTATTATCGACCCTGATTTCCACTGATTCAGTAAGATAACCACTCGATTCGGGTTCGATTACTGACAGGACAGGCATTTGTGATGAGCTTAAATGTTTGTATTTCTGGGTTTGGGTGTTTATTTATTATTTGAGTATTATATAATATGTTTTTTATATATTAGTATTGTTGACTAACAACGATATCATAAGTAAATTTGCGTACTTTTGGGTTAGATCAATCCTTGTAATTTATCCATTGAAGATTGTACTAAACAATTCTGATGTCGAGTATGTAAAAAATAGGTATTTAAATTTAAACCTAATCTATATTAATTTAATTTGATTTGATTTGATTTGATTTGATTTGATTTGATTTGATTTGATTTGATTTGATTTTAATTTTATTTTAATAATATTATAAATGCGAAAGTTTGGATGTATGGATGGATGTTTGTTACTCAATCACGCAAAAACTACTGAATGGATTTGAATGAAATTTGGCACACAGGTAGATGGTGACCTGGAATAGCGCATAGGCTACTTTTTATCCCGGAAAAATTAAGTGGTCCCGCGGGATATAATGCAGCGGGCTGCACGCTGCAGCTAGTTATCCAATAAAAATGTTTAGTACGGACTACAGACCACATAAATACTTATAGACACGCCATTGGGAAGAAAATATATCACTGCGCATATAAGCAAACGCTCCTGTCACTGTCAAAAATGGTCATTTCTAGATTATATTGTGAAAAAATAGAAATCAGGGCTCAGTACAATTGATAGAAGTTGTTCAAAGCAAACAAGAATTTCGCTACATTGCATCAGCGACACTTAGCTCAGTATTAAGCTTGGTCTGTGGGTGAGATTGGTCACTATTTAAAATGCCAGACCTAAATTTTTCTTTGCTTAAAAAATATTCAATACTAGCTAAGCTCGCGACTTTCGGAAATAAAAGTAGCCTAAGTTACTCCTTATCACATCAGCTATCTGCCATGGAAAGTCCCGTCAAAATCGTTCCAACCGTTCCTAAGATTAGCCGGAACAAATAGACAGATAGACAAAAATTGTAAAAAAAAATATTTTGGTGTATGTACCGTGTATGCATTTAGTAAAAGCGGGTATTTTAATATTACAAATAGACACTCCAATTTTATTTATTTGTATAGTTGATAGCTTGCTAATGTAATGTCAAAGCATAAAGCTGTATTATATCTGGAGGCAGCATTTCTAATACCTACTTCAAACACAATTTTAAATACAGCTGTCATCTTCTGCGGTCTTTCCCTCTCTTTCTAACACAGCTGTATAAAAAAAGATGGAGAGACCTCATAGACAGAGATATAACGTAAATATGTGTTTCAAGTGATTAACACGAGTGAGTAATAATGTCAAAGACCGTCAGAAGTGGAAAAGTAAAAGGCGAAAAGAGGATCCTTAGTTTCTACATCCTAACGTGAGGCGATTAACGCTAAGATTATGATAACATTTTTATTCCAAGGTATAAGTGATCTTGCTTCGTCATGAAAATTAAACAGAGTACATTATATTTTTCGCAAATTAGTCGCTGTCGCTCTTTGAAGAGTGACATCCTACGCATTTTTCGTTTTCGATGAGTGACAAACTGTCGTGAGTTACAATTATTATTATACTTTCTTTTGCCCGCGGATTCGTTCGCTTTAATTAAATTAATTTATGTAGTTCATAAACTTTTTATATGGTGATATTTTAAAACTAAATATTACCATATAAAAATCATGTGGAAAATTAGAAACATTATGCACAAATTACTTGTTTTAGAGATTTTTTTAGCCCGTTTTAGGAATTTTATATGAGCGAGTAAAGTACATTCTATCATGTAATGATATAGATAATATCTTCAGGTAACGCGTAAATTTTGTAAAACCTCTATTTAATAATACATAGAAATGTGATTAAGCAAACCATTTTTTTCTGTTTGTCTCGGTGCCTCGCCTTAAGCCTGGACAAAACGGTGTGGTACTCTGCCACTCAATAAACCGGAGACAGAGGCACATTTAGCCAATCGTTTGCCTTTTACGAGATGCCTAGCAATAAGGCAGTTGATTTATTATTAGCCCCGTGTCGGTCCGGGCTCCTTTGAAAAACTTTGAATAAACCAAATACTGATTTTCCGGCAGGTCGTTAAAGGCGGCAAGGCTATACGTGTCTCTACTATCGTGACTATAGGTGGTAGAGTTCTGTAATGTCTCGCCTGGGTCTGGTACCACCTTACCTATTCCTGCCGTAATAGCGTCAACGCTTGTCATAGTTGCTTAAATTTAAAAATTAAGATTAATTAGATTATAATATGTATTTGCACACCGTAATTTCCGGTGAATTATGCAATCTGAAAAAATTGTAACACCTATTAACTGTAACCCATTTTCATGCAAATAAAATATATTCTATTCTATTCTTCAAAGGAGTCCGGACCAACACGGGGGGATATTTATAGAAACTCTTATTTATCTTATCGCCTCTGTGGTCTAGTGGTCCAGCGTTGGCGTCGACCACATGAGGTCCCGGGTTCGATTCCCGGGTCGGGCACTTAAAAAATGTTTTTCAGTTTTCTGATAAACACAAAGTTGCCCGAGATTGGAAAGTGCCCGGTTGGCGATAGGCTTGCCACCTATCACATTTGTGGGACCAAGTATCTTCGGCTAATCGTGGGTGCACTTGTTGTACCTCTGCCTACCCCTTCGGGGATACGGGCGTGAAGATACTTTTTTTTTTCTCTTATTTAAATCATCATTTTTGATTAACTGCGATATCTTTCCTTTGTTCGCAACTTTATAATAAACTCCTGAGGGGTGCTTATGGAAAAATAAGTTATTTAATCTAACTTTCAACAAATATCGCGATATTATCTAGTTCTCATTAAAATTTTGGTTGGGTGATGTTGGTATCGATGTGTTCTATCTTTTCAAGGGACAAGTGTAGTAAGTGTATTGAGGCTAATCAAAACTAAAAAACAGTTTGCTAGCCCTTAGTCCCGCTTCTATTAGGGTCGTCTCAAGGAAGTTACATTCTACCCGGAATATTCACACGCGCTTCGAAATCGTTCCGAATAGTACCACGACATGAGTGGAGTGTGTCTCATTCTATTATATAAAGCGCCAAACGCCATATATAATGCGGCCATGCGTAGTTTACAAATTATTACTAAGTAATTCTACTAATTTGAGAAACAGTTTTTGCATTGCATAAGTATTTACGTAATAATTAAAATAAGCACATTTTAGAACTCACTATGTTAATTATAATACATTTAATGCTAATTTATTTATCGACGTGTATGAATAAAAAGGATTTAACGATTACCGAATATATAAAAATCTACCATTTAGATAGTTTTATTTACACTGGTAATGGCAAGAAAAGGACAACATCCATTCTTGTTATTGTCTTGCTCAGAACGTTTTTCCCCTCTGTTAAGTAAGAAACAAATGTCAACTTTATTTGTTACAGAATAAATTACATTTTTATTTTTCAAATATTGCTTCGTAGTAATTCCAGTTATCGTATATAAGTTCCTTGGGTCGTCTACAAATGACGTCATATACATGTTTACACCGTGTTGGTCCGGGCTCCTTTGAAAAATAAAGCAATTTCTGCCAGGCATGTCGTAAAAGAAGACCGATTGGTTATACGTGTCACTACCATTTGGCTATACGTGTTTCTCCGGGTATTTGGTACCACCGCCTTACCTATTTCTGTCGCAATAGCGTCAATGCTTGTCATTGTCATGTTATGGTTTGGAGGGTATAGTAGCCGGTAGACATTTGCATGTGGCATTACCATCCCGCCACGTGGACAGCATCGCACCATTAACACTTTGGTGTCTATAGGCGATGGTTTCTCTTTGCATCAGGAGAGCCATTTGCTTGTTTGCAATCTAATGAATCAATAGATATTATATTCATTATTCTTTTTTGTTCGTCTAAAAGTTGACTGGTAGCGAATGCAATTATCGTTATTCACTTGTTGTACTTTTTGTAATAGCTGTAAATAAAGTATCTATATCTATACATATTATAATAAAATCGTAGGAAAGTCAAAACTGTACATTGAATATTTTTTTAAAAGAATACTTGGGGTCAGATCTACAATCGATATCGAAGCCAAAAATATAGTTTTTAGAATTTTTGTCTGTTTATCTGTTTGTCTGTTTGTCTGTATGTATGTCCGGGGTAAACTCGAAAAGTACAGCATGGATTTACTTTAAATTTTGCATGAATATTACTAACAGCTCGGGTCAACATATAGGCTACATATTATCACAATATCACCTACGGGGGAGGTGCTGTACGGAGTAAACGAAGTCCGCGCGGACGAAGTCGCGAGCAACAGCTAGTAAATAAATAAACAATTTAATCCTTAAATTTAAAATATTGTTTATTCTAGTACTTGGTCCCGAAATGAAAAACTTGCGACAATTTGTGAAGTGACGAAGTTGTAAACTTGCGACGATATTCAAATCGTGAACTTTGGCGCGCAAAGAGCATCCTCCACACTCACAATGTTTCTAGTCTTGTCCATGAACTTGCCCAAAATGAATGAAACAGATTCAGCGGCTGTTTTAACATATTATAATTACGTCCATATAAAAATATATGAGATCATTTTTTTGCACCCAATATTCTCGGCTTAGTTCAGAAATTTTAAAAGTAGTAAAAAATAAAAATTTTACTTATTTTCTTCATCAGTTGTTAACAACTCTCGCATCGCACGGTGTGGCTCCATGAATGTGGATAGCTTTTGTGTTTTGTTGAAACCCCTGGCAGTGGCCACAAAATACCAACTCGAGTTGTGGAAAGTGCGCGACACGCGAACAAGGAGCGTTCACGTCTTCGTGGATGATCAGGGCGTGAACGTGGAGCCAGGACTGTATCCAGAGTTGAATTTGAAGGAGGGCAGCACTGGTTACAGGTAGGGCGGAAGTAAAAAAAATATCATAATTAATCTGTACCCGAAGAACAGTCTCTTAAGTCAATCACCATGTATATGACCTCTAGGTCAGTGATGTACATTAACAAAATGGGTTGTGGCAAAATGATACATCATGGACACAGCCATGTATGTTTTATGCTGGAGACGTACTTGCGTCTATCGTCACAAAACTTTGTGCAATGACACGATAAATGTAGATGTGACCGGCTATTATTGGCTACTTTCGCATACATTCCGGACTGCGTGTGCCTTAGCGCGCATATAACTTCGGGACGATAGACGCAAGTGTGGCTCCAGCATTACGTGAATACGTCATTATAATATTCTACGTTCTATTTTGTGCAAAGCTTGAACTCGATTTAAAAAATACCGGTAACTAGAAGTATTTACCGCTTTTTATAAAAGGTATCGCTCGGAGCGCTTCATAAACTTATATAAACCTGTTTAAGTCAAATGTACATCACATACAGTGTAGACAAAAATTGGAAGCGGCGAAAATCAAAGGAGTATCTTTTAAAAACCTCTGTAAACCGGATTATTGATTTAAAACTCTTATAATTTTGCTCCTTAAGGAAACCGGTATTCATGGGTATAATTAGATTGCTATTTAAAATTGCTTTTAGATGGTATACGTTACTTTGATTTTGAGTTGGCTTTTGAAAAATCTTTTTTGACCGATATCTTTTTTCACTTAAACACCATATATAGGTATCTACTATAAGTTTTTAAAATTATTTTTTTACTTATTCAATCGATAAATCTATACAGGGACTGTCGATCAGAGTGCTAAGTGTGAGTTTTTCTTTTCGCATTCGATCGTGAGCGCGTTTGGAGTTTACTAGGAATTTATATGTGATTTGTACAGCGCCAAAAAATTGTAAATCACATACAAATTCCTAGTAAACTCGAAACGCGCTCACGATCGAATGCGAAAAGAAAAACTCACACTTAGCACCCAGAACTCAATCAAACGTCATAACTGTTCCGAGTAAAAATATATATACTTATGGAAATTCTGTAGTGCAGCGAAATTACCTAAAAATGGTCGCACTTACTCCTCCATTCACTGCAAAGCGTCGTAGTCCACACTTGGCTTAACAAATTTTATGATTCTTTAGCTATCCAAGGGTATAATTTGATTTTTTTTTCATCATAAGATACCAAACAAGCAGATGGGTCTCCTGATGGAAAGAGTCAACTATCGCCTATAGACACCAAAGATGTTAATGGTGCTATCTTGTGGCGAGGTTTAATATTTACCAGCTACCTTATCCTCCAAACCAGTGACAAGCACTGACGCTATTACGGCAGGAACAGGTAAGGCGGTGGTACCAAACTACTTTTCATTTGATTTCTGATATTGTTGTGTAGGTATAACATCAAATTTTATCTCCTAATTTTGTAATCATCAGTTTTTTGAACGTATTTAATGAGGAACTCATTATGAAAGTAAAATTTTAAACTTATTTACGTTAAAATGTTCCTATTTTGTTCATTCAAGTACCAAACCCGAAGTTCTGAGTGCTAAGTGTGAGTTTTTCTTTTCGCATTCGATCGTGAGCGCGTTTGGAGTATACTAAGAATTTCTATGTGATTTGTACAGCGCCACCTAGTGGTAAATGTGAGAAACCAGTTTATCACTAGGTGGCGCTGTACAAATCACATACAAATTCCTAGTAAACTCCAAACGCGCTCACGATCGAATGCGAAAAGAAAAACTCACACTTAGCACTCTGATAATAATATTCTAGTTATAGTCGAACAAATATTTATTCATGAACACAAACGCTGGATTGTTACAGTACACTCGGAGAGCTTCACAGTTCGTTCAACAAATTCTAAATTCAAATTTATTTTAAATTTAGGTTAAGTTTTAAATAAATTTGAATTTAGAATTCTTTAACAAATTTGAGGTAAAATTACCCTGTTCGTCAAAACGTCAACTTTATCTGTAAAGAAAAAATATAATATCTGAAACATTTATTTTCCTAAATTATTCTGTAAATGATATCAGTAAAACAATTAAAGGATTTCATTTCGGTGTGATGAAATGAAGTATGTAGGCAAAGGTAATATCCATTAAAACACTGCTTTCTCTAAAATACGTTTTTCGCATTCTCTTTTACGTACCTACGTTTATGCGTTTAAAACGCCATATTTTATAAAATATTTTATAAAATAACACATGCAGTATCCGTTACGATTTATCTTTTTTTAGGGTCCCGTACTCCATAACGAAAAAACGGAACTTATAGGATCACACTTCATTGTCCGTCTGTCTGTCTGTCTGTCAAGACCATGGATTAAACTGAATACTCTTTTCAAGGTAATTTCTTAGATTGTCATTTTGTGCGCGACGCCGTGTCTGTTAGTACGAGTATTGTATGATCTGTGGTCAAGACCCATTTTCTCAAAGACGCTTAGAGGTGTCAAGTTCAAAATTTATAACACTCGTAAATACACAGGTTCATGGTCCCTTTAGTAGCCAAAAAAATCAAACTTGTAAGTCAATACAATCAAAAGATATGACCAGTCTAATATTTTGCAATTTCTTGCGATGAAAAGGGAATCAAAACTTATAGAGTACTTCTGGTTGACCTAAAATTTAGAAATTTGGCAAAAAACAAGGTTTTACAGCACATGTTGAGGAAAAAATTCAAAAATCGTGTATTTTTAGTTATATAACAAAAAAGAAAACGCGATCAAAAGACCAGACCATTAAATTTTAACCATTAACACTTAATTAAATTTTTAGATGCATGTAGACAATGGTTGGTATATCAACCAAGTCATTTGCATTGAAAAACTTTTGAAGCTTCTGAAACCTAAAGCATGATTTTATAGATGTGTAGCAAACGGGTAGGACGTTTACTTGATGGAGGCTCATCATTACCACCTTCATCAGTAATAATATTATCAGAGTTCTTTCATATGGATTGCCGCCCATTTCGATATGAGTGATTTTTAGAGATCTCTCATGCCGGGTTCCTATAATAAACGATCTGTGATTCGAAGCAGTAACCATATTAATCAACTGGTATTAATAATAACCAGGCGTTTCAAAAGCTTTTTGGACATTTGGTAATTTGACATTTATAGAAATAGGTTTAGTTTACGCCTCGTAACCCTCGTAATCATTTTATTGATTTACCCCATTGCATTGATATAAAAGACGCGTGGCACTCGGAGACTGCCGCGGTAAAGCTATTGCATAGCATTTTTTATCAACTTATGCAATTACAATTATATATTTATTTTATTTATGCAGTATTTTCTTTCTTTCTTTGTTTTTTTTTCTTTGATATTAATTCAAGTTACACTTTGAGCATGGTGACCGATAATAAAACAAATTTTTTAAATTTATTAAATAAATGAGATGTTAATATTGTTCAAAATATTTTTATTATCTTTCAATACATGTCGGTTCTTCAGGAATATTTAATAAATGCACTTTGTTTATTCATATTTAAAACACTTTGTACACAAATTATGCGAGTACAGATATTCACTGTTGTACGTAGATGATAAATACCTATATACTTTCTCACAAACATCTGATTACGGTAGTTTTCCAATACAACCAATGCCATCTAAAGGCGGTTGCTGAACTAAAGAGACAAGCGTGATATTTCAAAAAGTCATTAAAAGTTCTGGTATTTATCGATAAATGAAAAAACTAAAAAGTATCATCGCTATGCCGGTCGGAGTGGGGGGTGTTAGGTTTTTTCGTTACAGAATTTCTGGATTCGGCCTCCACGCTCAAGGCCCGCGATAGAAGCTATGCAATATAATATAAATAAAAATACACGATTCAAAATCGTGTATTTTTAGTTATATAACAAGGTATATTAGGTATATAACAACTTTCTTGTTATATTAGGTATATAACAAGAAAGAAAACGCGATCAAAAAACCAGACCGTCTATGTCACATATTTTGCGTTTTAACAAGAAAATTAAAACCTATAAGGTACTTCCTGATGACCTAGGAACATGAAATTTACGTGTAGCTAAGGTTACCTAAAAGTTTATACGGAACCCTCTGTATTCTCGCACTTGACTGGTATTTTAATTTTCATAAGATCGCTAACAAGCAGATGGCTCTCCTGATGGAAAAAGAAAACCATCGCTAGTAGATACCAAAGATGTTAATGGTGCGTTGCTATCCTTGTAGTGAGATCTTAATGCGACATGCATAAATTTACTGACTACTTTACCGTCCAAACCGCATCACGACTGTGACAAGCGTTGACGCTATTGCGGCAGAAATAGGAGAGGTGGTAACAGACCCGGGCTAGACAATGCAGAACTCTACCACCTAGTAAAAACGATGGTGGTGATTCGTATTGCCAATCGGTCGCCTCTTACCACCTGCCTGGCAGATTGTCTATTCTACTAAAACATCCTGCAAGTGATATCAATAAAAATAAACAAGACATTTCATTTCTTAGTCATAGAATTGAGGAGAAGGGCAATGTAAACAGCAATATATAATCTAAAACATCTCTTCCTCAAAAAGGCGTTTTCTGCACTGTTCTTTTAATGATACCCGTCAGAAGTTGTTATCTGCGCGGAGCTCGACAACTTTGATGAAGCGGATCTTCGGAGTTTTTATTGTTCTCTTTTCGGAGGCTGGAAAAAAGTGTTTCTCATTATAACTTTAATGACCAAGGAAATTTATGTGCATATAATTTCCCAGTTATATTTGTGTTCGAATTGGAATGGTAGCTTCTTTGTGGCAACTGAAAGTATAGTAAACTAGCTGATCCGCGCAGCTTCGCCCGCGAGTAGATTAACATGTCGTCTAAATAGTTTTTATACAACTTTTATCCTTTATTTCAGACTTTTAGGGGTTGATTTTTGAAAAAAAAAATTAGCTTATGTTTGACCCCAGATCTCCAACTATTTCCATGAAAAATTTCATGAAAATCGGCCCAGTGGTTTAGCCGTGAAAGCGTAATAGACAGACAGACAGACTTTCACATTTATAATATTAGTATGGATTCTTGATTCTACTGATAATATTTTTTAGCACTTTCTGGCTAAATTGTAAGTTTTTCTTATATCGTATCTATTTTTTTTGTATTATCATTAATATATATTTAGTATAGTTATGTAACCATAATATCTATGTTTTGTACATCAAGTCTACTCATTTGATTTTCTTTTTATCTCCTCTATCGGGTTGGCTGGAAGAAATCTCTGTAAGTAGAGATAAGCTCGCTCATGGTATTTACTTATGTTATGTTTATATTTTTTCTTTAATTGTGCTATTTTCTGTGTTTTTTTTTATATCATACTATAGCAAACAAGCAGATCGGTCTCCTGATGGAAAGAGTCAACCATCGCCTATAGACACCAAAGATGTTAATGGTGCGTTGCTATCTTGTGGCGAGGTTTAATGCCACATGCATAAGTTTACCGGCTACCTTACCCTCAAAACAGAACACGACAGCGACAAGCACTCGCGCTATTGCGACAGGAATAGGTAAGGCGGTGGAACCAGACCCGGAAGAGACAAAAAAGTACTAAATAAAAAAAAAAAAAAATATTTGACGGCGGTAATTAAAACTTTAACTAACAAAATGTAGAGCCAGTGATATCATACGCTGGCGGCACGTGTACCGGACGCTATGACCGGACGTCATTACTCTGCCTATTCCCCATTGCGCTTCCCTAGTAAAAAGGCGCGCCGCGCTAAGTCTCTGTACGTCCAGCAGACCACCGCGCTTAGAGAGATAACTAACGCCCATGGGCGTACCCAGGTTCTGGGCCAGGAGGGGCAACCGTAACATTTCAAGACTATATTTTTATCTTATTATGTTTTTATCTGCAACAGTATATAGTTATTAGAGAGGTAAACAAATTCCAGGGAGGGAGAGGGGGCGGGGCAGTAGCCCCTCTTTGCCCCCCCCCCTTCGGTACGCCCATGCTAACGCCCCACACTTCGTCCGTAATGACGTCCTAAAACGGGACCTCAAGATGTAGCCAATACAATCTTTTATCAAACGCATTTCTTGTAATACAGGCGTGCAGACTCCTCGAACATCCCGTGCGTAAGAAACATCGGCCCGTGGCACGCGCGACCTCCTGATGCGAGGCCGTTTCCGCGGGACCTGATCACCAACCTCTTCGACGATGACAACCATGTTGCGGCGCTCCCTTAAGTCGTCGTCGCGGTCGCTGATCGCTCCTGCTAGGTCTCTCCGAACGGGTCGCCCCTGACAGGAGTTGTTCGCCGGTGGTGGCGTGAAGACAGGGGGCCCACAATCTCACCGGATATAACTATTTTTCCCTGACCTGACCCTATACCCTGATTAGACCAAATGATGGCCCTTCATCAAATCCAAGGACCTGGCCGTGTAAACGGCCAGCGATAGATATCAAGATTAGGGTGCATATGCCTCGGTATCTTTTTCTTGCCTTCTTGCGAGGGCAAGAGATTACTGCGAAGTCTCTGTACGCATTTCTAACAAATGCGTTCGGTACACGGACCGCTGTCTCAGTGTAGTCTCTGCTTCCTTCTCTGTCATTGTTGGTATTCGTTATCACTTTGATCTGTAAAAACTTTATTGTAATATTATGTCATTATTTAACAAGGTTTTTATACATAAGGATTGGGATACGAAAACCAGCCCACTTCGGTAGATTCCGTTCCCAATTTCATACAAGATCAGATGTCATTTTTAGCTAGTGGTGTGGATTTTTGACTTCCCGCTACGTGTGTGGATGGCGGTTGCTGATTTTGCCCCGATTTTCGGGGGTCGGGTTTTCACCGAATCTTTGTATTTTGAGGTTTTGGAAGCCTTTTTTGACTGTTTTAGCGATGGCGTCAGTGTCTGTCTCTGAGTCAGAGAAAGAGAGAGAGAGGCGTCAGTGTGTGTGTATGTCTCTCTCTCTGTGTGTATGTATGTGTGTGTGTGTGTGTGTGTGTGTGTAAACAGCTCGTAGTTTTTTAACGGCTTGACAGATCGTGGAGTGGTTGATGGCGTACGATTGAAGTCCTCAGCTTGGGCTTCCTCGGGGTTTGAGCTAGTTCGGTCTGGGTGGTTATGGAAATACCTTGGGTGGAATTTTGGTAAGGCAGTATTTATTAGTATATTTGGATTGATGTACCGATTAGCTACGGAGTATGATTAGCTCTTTTTCCTCAAAGAACTGCGTTCAATGCATACTCCACCGTTCGCGTAATTGACTTAAAAAGGGGTCAAAAGTTTTTCCTTCATGTATTAATACATAGATAATTCAGTATTAATTTACCGCAATCTAAAGAATCGTCTCTATAGACCGCGGTGAATAAATATTACTGTAAGGTTGTTTATATAATAATGTGCATCCATCTATGCAGAGATAGTGCGCCAACATCGGCATGCTCTAATTATTCAGTACACCGCTCAAACCTGGTTTAGATAAACAAGTTTATTTATAACTACCGCCTTGGATACACTTTGTTAGAAAAACTCTGTACTATTAAACGAGCAGTCAATATAATTTCCCTTTTGAAATGAATAAATAAATAAAAAATATCGCTGAAAAAATACATGAATTGATTTAATCTTTATGTAAGCAAATTATTTACTTGTGCATGAGTGTTTATCAACGAGACTAATGCATAGAAATGTAAATACTGAAAATAAACTTGCAAACCCAGAAATACAAACTCGTCTCGTCGTCTACAAACATCTTTTTTTACTTCTACAGACGACGGTTCTCATATAGCTAACAAACCATAACCTTGTTTGCTATCATATGATTGAAAAACAGAGGTTTAAGAAATATAAATATTTAAATCTTAATTTTTAACTTCCGTGGTTAGTGGAAAAGGGAATTCCTTGATTTTGCCTAGATTTTCGAAACTCATGTTTTCTGCAGACTTTTACATTTTGAGGTTCTAGGAACCTTTTTCGATTATCGTACAATATTTTATATCGATAACACTTGTACTGTTTCACAATAAACTATTATATATATTAAAAAATGTTAAATCAGAACGGTTAGATGTTGTTTTGTTTTTAGTTTTAATTTGTAATTGCCTGATGATGCTTATAGAAGCGAAACTGGTTGGATTATATATATATATATATATATATATATATATATATATATATATATATATATATATATATATATATATATATATATATAATAGTTTATTGTGAAACAGTACATATGTTATCGATATAAAATATTGTATGAAAATGGAGTTTCACAAAGTGCCGACGATAAAGAGTGTTGAATATATCTTTCGATTATTTTTTAAGAGAATTTTGGAAGGAAGGCTTGTACAAACGTGCCAGTACATTCACGGATAAAAACACACCATTAATTTTTGAGATGCATTTAGACAATGGTTATCATAGGATGGATATCAACCATGCCATTTGCTTTAAAAAATGTTCGTAGCTTCTGCATCCTAAAGCGTGATCTATACATATAATAAAATCGTAGGAAAGTCAAAACTGTACATTGAATATTTTTTTAAAAGAATACTTGGGGCGTGATCTACAATCGATATCAAAGACAAAAATATAGTTTTTAGAATTTTTGTCTGTCTGTTTGTCTGTTTGTCTGTTTGTCTGTTTATCTGTTTGCCTGTTTGTCTGTATGTATGTCCGGAGTAAACTCAAAAAGTACTGCATGGATCTACTTCAAATTTTGCATGAATATTACTAATAGGTCGGGTCAACGTATAGCCTACATATTATCACGCTATCACTTACGGGGTAGGGGCTGTGCGGAGTAAACGAAGTCCGCGCGAACGAAGTCGCTGGCAACAGCCAGTTTTCTTATAAAAGTGTAGCAAACGAGTAGGAAGTACCTGGTGGAGGAATTTGATCGGGTTCCGCTAAACTTAGACTTCCTGAAAATCTGAACCAATTCAGCCTAGGAAATTATGTGGCATTTAAAATCAATAATTAATGTGGCAATTTTAGTACAAAATCCGATCCGCTCTTTTCCTCACAAAACTGCGACAAATACCGTAAAACGGTTAAAAAGCGGTTGATTCATTTGGTTTATTAGTGGCGTAAATTTTTGAAAAAAGTTTTTATGAAATTCATTTTTATCCGACACAAAATACAAAACGCATGGATATATTTTAAATTACGCAGAATTTGAACAGAAATACTTTAGTGCTTTCAACCAAATTAAAAGTGATCAGGAAAAATGTACTTAGAGCGACAGGTTACATAATATTTACTATCGTAATTATAGGTAAATGTAAAATGACACACTGCCAGCATAACAGAGTTCATTCACATGACTCGGTGCATCCAATTC
The DNA here is from genome assembly GCA_036924255.1 of Apodemia mormo. Classification (NCBI taxonomy): domain Eukaryota; kingdom Metazoa; phylum Arthropoda; class Insecta; order Lepidoptera; family Riodinidae; genus Apodemia; species Apodemia mormo. The sequence continues at coordinate 12,246,302 of JAUPFN010000024.1, read as the reverse complement.
ATGAATTGTGAAAAAAGGACCAAAAAAGGGGGATATCTTTTAAAGAATATTTTATATTATCTCGTAATAATTTTACAATAATAATGAAAATGCGCTTTCAGTTCAATATTTAGTTCCTTATTTTAAAATTTGGTTGGACCCTTAAAAGTGACCCTGTATTACCTATCTTCACTCTTTCACCATGTACCCGAACAAAGCGGTTCGACTCAACATTCTTCATTCGAACCACAAAGGACTGGAACATGCTTCCTGAGTCTGTGTTCCCGGACGAGTACAATCTGGGGATCTTCAAGAGAAGAGTGAACAGGTACCTTCTAGGGAAGCGCGTTCCATCTTAGGCCTCATCTTAGCTTACCATCAGGCGAGATCGAGGTCAAGCGCTTACCTATAGATAATAATTTAAAAAAAATGTAAGCTTTAACTGTGCCAAATTTCAAACGCTTCCGTTGGCATAATTTTTGTAAAAAATGGTACAACATTTCGCTTCACGTATTAATATATACGACTCTCGAAGTACTTATCAAGCGGTGCTGAAATTCATAACTCTGTCGAACTCATAAATTGTATGTTGTCATCGAGTTCCCGTCGCCCACGATATCGTCCAATATAATTAGCGCTGACCGCCCGCTGACATCGAGCGATAACATTAGATTCACCCGTCCTGTGCTCTTCCATCCGCTGTATAACTTTTGACGTGGGCAGGTTTCATATTAACCGTCCTTTTTGAATTACCGCTACGTAGGGGAAGTTACTGACTTTGTTCGAACAAAGTCGATTTTCAAAAATCGATTTTTCACCGATATCCACGTTTTGAGGTCCTTTAAACCTTTTCTGACTATTTTTTAAGATAATTTTGGAGGGAAGGCTTATATAAACGTGCCATTACATTCACGGATAATAACACACCATTAAATTTTTAGATGCATATAGACAACGGTTGGTATATCAACCAAATCATTTGCATTGATAAACTTTTGAAGCTTCTGAAATCTAAAGCATGTATTTTATAGAAGTGTAGCAAATGGGCAGGACGCTTACCTGATGGAGGCTCATCATCACCACCTTCATCAGTAATAATATCAGAGGTATTTCATATGGATTGCTGCCCATTTCGATATGAGTGATTTTTAGAGGTCTCTCATGCCGGGTTCCTATAATGAACGATCCGTGATTCGAGGCAGTAATCATATTAATCAACTGGTATTAAACTTAATAAAAACGAGGCGTTCCATTACTTGTTTGGACATTTGGTAAGTACGTAAAACAAATCATTTTAATGATGTACCCATTTGCTATATTAGTAAAACGACTCGTTTTAGTTACGAGATGTACCTAGCATTTTCTACGAAGTGTAAGTAAAAACCACAGAACAAATTCCGCGTGTAAAATATTTTCTTTAAATTACTATTTTCTCGTAAAAAAGTAATGATCATAATAACTAATCGTCTCTGTGGTCTAGTGGTCCAGCGTTGGCGTTGACCACATGAGGTCCCGGGTTTGATTCCCGAGTCAGGGACATAAACACAAAGTTGCCCGGGATTGGAAAGTGCCCGGTTGGCGATAGGCTTGCCACTTATCACATTTGTGGGACCAAGTATCTTCGGCTAATCGTGGTTGCACATATTGTACCTCTGCCTACGGGATAAGGGCGTGAAGATACTTTTAATATAGTTCTGTGATTTCTTATCTTGGATAGTTAGTGTTTGAAACTGTCGTGTTCCGGCTTCAAGAGTAGCTAGAAGTGGTGGTAAACGCCTGCTCAAAATTACATCCCTGTACTGTGGATATAGCTATCGTTACTATGAGGATAAATCGTTTACTGTTAGGATTATTATAATAGATATAATAGACATATATAATAACAGATATAATAGACAATAAAAACAAAACATACATACAAATGAGATAAAAGATAAAGAAAAAATAACTAGTACATTACACTAAAAACTATACTACAAAACACTTGAATCACTTTTACATGCACAGTATAATTTTTGGACAGAGGAACGCCTGCAAGATTTAATTGAATTACAAGGACTTGGACACATCTTATCTCCGCCTATTTATACTATCCTCATTTATATTTGTCCATTGTTGTTAACAGTGACGTCATTTTGTCACAATAGCAGCTGCATAAATCATCCAGGTGCGCTACATTTTGCCGGCTGGTGCTTGTCGTTAAGCGCAGTTGATAATAAAGCACATAAAATAACAATGATAATTACAACAAAAAACATTCATCAGTTTGTGTTACCTTTTTTTGTAGGTATGAGTAAATTCATGCCAGTCTATGTGAAGCGCTCCTACACGTATTTATAAACTTTACTGTTTACCCGCATGCCATAGTTTTCATAACAGTTGCATTACCCATCAGTAAAACTGGTGCGTGACTCTGCGTTGAATAGTTCAGGGTGTTATCATATTAATCTGGTTATTGCCGAATCACATGATTACGTGTTACTTTACGGTCATTAATTTGAAATATGGGATCTCACGAAAGGGAAAATATGTAATACAAATATTTTAAATGTGAAAGTCATGTCGCCTACTAAAAGACTGATGCCTGGTTCCTTTATCAATAAAAAGATTTATAGTTACGAATAGTAACATTTCGCGAAGAAATACGGATATTAGCAAATATCCTGGATATTGTCAATGCAAATATCAATTATTTGTCTTTATATAAATTAGCTTTCAGATGTGCCTCTGTCTTCAAATCCAATTTCGAGAACTCGCAAAGGGAATATATGAGGCTTTAGTTTGTATAAGTGTATTTATACGAGAGGCCATTTAAATTCCTTTTGCGACATTGTTCAGTATTTGTAGAGACTGAAAGGAAATATTAAACGGACATGTTTTTTATATCATAAGCGAATGGGGTAATGATCCATATAGATAACCTGCGGCTTGCGAGCCACATGCGGCTCTTCGGATATGAAGCAGCGACTCTTATATTCCATACGAAAATATTATTTATTTTATTTAAAAAAAAAAAAACTTTTCATCGCGTCGTCACTGTCGTCAGGCCGTCAAAGTACTGTTTTTTGTGGCTCTTTAAAAACATTGAAATTTTGTAAATTGTAATTTTTGGCTCTTTTGACTCAGAAAATTGCTGACTCCTGGATCTAGCCTTTTAGATTAGATTTAGACAGAACCAAAGACATACACTCGAAAAGATAAATTAGAAATATCCTTCTAGAGCAATCAGGTAAAAAATGTACTATTTTGATATCATGTAACAATATATATTAATGATCGCCCTGTGGTCGAAATTCTACCATAGACTAAGGTTTGCACGTGTTTGTCAGGGCTTCTTTAAAAATAGATTGTCTAACATTCTGCCAGGTAGTTCATAAGTGGCTATGCGAATTACGACCATTGTGACTAATAGTGTTAGATTTCTGCATTGTCTCACTTGGGTCTGATACCACCGCCTTACCTATTTCTGTCACAATAATGCCAGTGCTTGTCGCCGTCGTGTTTCAGTTTGGAGGGTAAGGTAGGCGGTAAACTTATACATGTGGCATTAAGATCGCATTACGAGGATAGCAATGTATTATTAGCATCTATGTTGTCTATAGGCGATGATTGCCTTTTTCCATGAGGAGAACCATCTGCTTGTTTGTTATTTTATGATATAAAAAAAGGTTTTAATTCATCCGAGGATTAAACAATGACATCTCTTCATAAGTATCAGAAAAAAGGTGTATTTTTATTAAGCTCTGTGAATCTCTTTTAAATTGGACAACAGCATTTAGCTCATGAATCTGTATTATATCTGGAGGCAGCACTTCTAATACCTACTTGAGACACAACTTTGCATACTGCTGTCATCTTCTGAGGTCTCGCCCTCTCTTTCTAACACAGCTGTATAAAAAGAGATGGCGAGACCTCATAGAATGAAATATAACGTAGGTATTTGTTTCAATTGATTAATACGAGTGCTGGCTCCACCTATACCTTATACTTCATGCTTTAGCCGTAAATAAAATAGTATACATTTTTTTTATAGCAGAGGGGGCAAACGAGCAGGTGGTGCACCTGATGGTAAGTGATCACCGCCGCCCATGAACAACTGCAATACCGGGGTCTTGCAGCTGCCTTGCCGGCCTTTTAAGAATGAATAAGCTCGTTTCTTGAAGGTCCCTAAGTCTTATCCGTTCGGAAACACCCCGAGGGTAATTGATTCCACAATGGAGTAGTGCAGTGCAGTAGTGCTGTATGTATATTATAATGTATATCATTTCTATGTACGTGTTTGTAATGTTTATTTTGCTACCTTATATATTTCCAGTACATATTATTTACAAATATTATGTTTCTGCAGTCCTACACGACGTAAACTTTTACTGTGCCAAATTTCATACTTCAGCGTTCGCGTAATTGTCTTAAAAAGAGATACAAAGTTTTTACTTCACGTACTAATATATAGATATATGCCATTTTTTCAACCAACGAAAAATGTAGGAAGTTATCGAAGTTTATTTACAAGTTAAATTCGACGCGTATAAATTTTTTTAGAATGCACAACTTTTTACAGAGTAGTCCAATTTTTATAATCCTTTTTTATTGGAATTGGTATACGCCGAGAGTGGTCCCATTTTATTTAAAAAAAATATCCAACTATAAGGGTTCGTAAACAAGGGATGATTGATGGTTCACTTATTGATTTTAATATATGACCATGCATTACTTTTTACAGAGTGATCCGATTTTGATTCTTCTTTTATTGAATAGAATGTACCTCGAGTTTTCTCATGTAATTAAATAAAACCGATCTTTAAGATGATCTTTTAAGAATACAAAAAAAAAACACGTTTGTTATAAGTATCCCTTAATATTTTCATTTTTTTATTTTTAGTATTTGTTGTTATGGTGGCAACGGAAATACA